>CM062819.1:1445129848-1445572348 GCA_031772625.1 Pinus tabuliformis
AAATAAATTCCTTTTTAAAACCAACCATGTTACCTAATTTAACTTATTTCCATAGAAAAATAATAATAAAAATAAAAATAATATTAAATTAACAAATAATAATTTGACTTGGCCCCTAAGGTTAAAATTAGCCGTTAGTCAATCTAGCCGTTGGAGACTCTGCTCAGACTATTTATCATGCTAATCTGGATCTGTTTCTTCAACTTGTCCTGACAATGAACCACACTAGTTGGTTCGAAACACGTCGACAAATGTATGTCTACATGTGATTTACGCCGAAGTTATTCTTTCAAGGGTATGAAAAATGTTTGTGAACTCCGGCACATCTTGGTCCCTTCTTTGCCGCAGCGTGGTCCACTTTATGTATTTGTCCTCATAGCTTTTGACAGGGTAGTACTACTCCTTGATGGCATCCCGAAATGAATTCCAAGTGGGTTCGGCTAAAAATAGTGAGCCCGTACTTTCATCCTTCTGCTCGCAATAGGTTTCCCACTAGTCCTTAACGTGGGGGGCTGCTTTGAGAAGAGCAAAAACTAATCTTTTCTTGACTTGAAAATTCATGAATAGAAAAATACCCTTCTAGCAAATTTAACCATTTATCTACGGCATCTGCGTCTATTTGACCCTCGAAGATGGGGATTTCAAAATTAACTTGTACCTTAAAGGGTGTGGCATTTCCAGAGTAGCTGTTGGAAGCTGATGTGTCGCCTTTGGGTAGCCGCTGAAGGATCTGGGCAAAGTTGTCCATCATCGCATTCCTTTGTTGCTCGAGGGCTTCTTCGAGCAAGATTTTGATAGGATCTCCTGCCCCCTCATCTTTCTTTTCATCCGCCATGGGAAGCCGTTGGGATTTGCAAGGCTGGTCTTGCAAAGGTTCTACCAGTTCAAGCCCTAACTCCTTATATCCTGACCTCGTTGGGGACATGTAAAGAGAAATAGATAAAAAGCAGACCGCTCTGATACCATTGATTCGGATTTAAACAGGAATGCAACAAATTACAGAGATAACCATAAACACAGATGCAGGGGAAATAATACTTCATTTCATTAATGTGAAATATTGGAATATGCTTACAAATAACAATGGAAATAAATCAGCTAGGGCGATGGTAGCTTATCTATGAGAAGAGATGTGGCGGCTACATGCCTCTGAACTGTTTTACAATGAGGCTCAAAGGCCTATTTATTGTTGAGAAACAATGGAAAACCCTTAACATCCCAAAACCTAACCCTAGAAGATGAAATGTCAAATTGTGGGCCCCGTTTGGGTAAGTTGGTACATCAACTTTCCGGGGTCGTAATTTTGGCACCCGATCATTGTTTGACGCGTACAATAGCTCATTCGAAAGATATATCCGAGAACTATAACTTTGGGAAGATCAACATTGGTCTACGGCCCATGTTGCTCCCGGTTTTCCCAAAAAACGTCGTTTAGGGCCTCAAAACGACTCCGGAAGTTCAGGACCCGAAAAAACTGCTAAAAATAGTAAATTGTGCTACAATTAAGGAAATTGGTAAACTGAAAGAGACAGTTGTGGGGGTCCAAGTGGGTTAGGCAGGTGGCCACCAACATCCACCTGGATCATTATTATTGTTAATTATGAAAAATATTAATATATAAGTTGAACATGTATGTATTTAGAAAAACATGTAACGAGTTTCTTAGCCATGGAGATTCTTAACTTATAAATAGGCTTTGTTACAATACCATGGCTTATGAATACCACATGCCTAAAAAATCATAACTCATTTCATATGACACTTAGTTCACGTAACTTTTTTTAATTAATCAATTTAATTAAAAGCACATAGGGCATAACTACTTTTGAGATAAATCTCAACCTTTGATATGCGACTACTATTAAAAATATTTTAAAATATTTAGTGGAAGATAAATCCCTACCATCCGTTTAATAATTATTAATAAGTAAATTAAGATTTTGGAAGCCATATTTCAAAATAAACACACCTACCAACATAATTATTCATTTTTTATGTAAGTTAATTTTGCATTGCCTCAAAAATTCAAATTATATCTTTTCCATCATCATAGTTCAACCTATTAATGGTCTCAATCTGCCACAAGGGAAACCCGATACGTTGACAGGTAATTTAAAAGCAAGTATATCAAAATAAAGTATCTAGTTCTAAAAACTACAAGAATTGGTTGAAACTGAGCTAGATAGTGTAGAAATTCCTTGTAGATTCAAACTGCTAATTGTAATTTACTAAAACAATAGACTTGAATCTATTCTACTGATCAACGTAAACAATTAAACGATCACGAAATCACAAAGCATACAAGAGAAAGAATTCAATCAACACATTACACAATGAATTCCTGGGGAAAGCCACAACTAAAAACTCTTGCTATTTGTATATTGCATTAGTCATAAAATATGAGAAGATTACAATGCTTTTCTTAAGCTCGAACAGCGTTTGCACTATCTCTAGCTGTCCACAACTTCCTAGACAAGTCTAGGCCAATACTTAACCAATTTTATGCTTTCCCAAGTCCTGATTTCCTTGTGGTGTTTCCTTGGGAAATAGCCCCATATTAATTAGGGAAATTCCTCAAAGGAATTGCACAATCCATCATAGTCCTTCCTCTAACTGCATGCACCACCTGTACAATTTAGATGATTATACAACTGATAGTACACTGTCCCTAAACTCCAATCTCAACTAGGTAACTCTTAGATATGACATGCATGATTTATTTATGAGTGAATCATCAGTTAACTAGTTGATCAATGCAGACAACACCGCACTATAGATCTCCCACTAGTTCCTCCAACAGTTGGAACTAGTTTAATTTACTTTAACTCATTTAAATTAAATTAATTAATTACAACTCAAAATAAACTCAACCAGGGCTCCTATAATGTAGGAGACGCTCTACATAACTCAAGTTAGACCCTCAACTCGAATTAACTGAGCTAAGTAAGTCAAATTAATAGTTGCCATGTGATGTGGAATTACAATTTTCTTCTTAATTTAATTCAAGGACAAAATTAAATTAGGATTTTATTGTTGCATTTTCAACACTCCCTCTCAACAAGAAAGGGATTATGAGGTACCCTAATCCTACCTTTATGAAACTCGATTTTGCATCCCACAATTCCTTTGTAAAAATATCTACATCCTGTTCCTCTGTAGGAATGTACTCCAGCAACATGATTCTCCTCTACACACAATCTCGTAGATGGCAATATTGGATGTCGATATGCTTAGACCAATCATGAAAAACTGAATTCTCAGAGAGTTTGATACAACTCTGGTTGTCATAGTAAATCACTGTAGGATCCATTTGCTAACCAAATAACCCAACAAGGATCTACCTCATCCAGATAGCTTCACAAGCTTCTTGACTAGCATCCATGTACTCTACTTCTGCCAAACTGAGTGCAACTGATCTCTATTTCCTGCTGTACCAAGAAAATGTTGTTGACCCAATATTGAAGATTCCCCTTAATGTGCTCTTTCGGTCGGATGGACTATCTGTATGTGAAGCCTTGCAACTTCATTCCCTCTGTTCGTCTGTACCAAAGACCAAATTGAGTGGTGTCTTTGAGGTATCTCAACAAATGTTTCGCTACGTTCCAATAGAGTTTGGTTGACTTAGCCATTACTTGAAAAAGTTTCTTAACTACAAAACATATGTCTCGTTGTGTGTTCACCAAACACATAAGTGAACCCACAACTGCTTGTAAATAGTAGCCTCCACTACTTCATATGAAGTAGCATCTTCCTTCCTCCAGTGTCCCGCTAGAGGAGTCTCCATGGGTTTTCTACTCTCCATGTGGAACTTCTTCAATATCTTGTTGGCATACTTGCTCTGAGAGACAAACAATTCCTCATCTCCTTGCCATACTTCCATACCAAGGAAATAATGCATGAGCCCCATGTCCTTCATCTCGAATTCTCTTGCAAGATCCTCTTTGCAATATTTTACCAGCTTCTCATCACCTATTAGAATTAAATCATCAACATATAATACTATAATCAACAATTTAACTTCAACCACAATATGGTAAATGTTCGCAAATAGTTGTCAATCCTAGTGTACCAAGCACAGGGTGCTTGTTTCAATCCATACAATGCTCGCTTGAGTCTGCACACATGCGACTCTCTGTTGAAGGTCTCAAATCCTTCCGACTGCTCAATGTACACCTCTTCCTTAATCACTCCATTGAGGAATGTTGTCTTCACATCCATCTGATGTATCTTCCATCCCATCTGTGCTGAAAGTGCTAGAATAGATCTGATTGAAGAGTACCTTGCTATTGGAGCAAAGGTCTCCTCGTAATCAATTCCCTCCACTTGAGAGAACCCTCTGGCCATAAATATGGCCTTGTGTTTCTACACACTCCCATCTGCTGCTTGCTTTATCACTGATTTGTCTGATGGTCTTGGGACCACTTCCCAAACCCTGTTTCTAATAATGGAGTCATACACCTCAACCATGGAATCAACCCATACTAGTTGTTACACTGCTTCCTTGAATGAGGATGGCTTAATCTCTACACTCTTGCTCATCAGAGCCATGTAGCCAATGTCTCGATCTGGTGACTTTCTTTGTCTATGCAGTCATGTGGGTGCTCCCACATTCTCTCTAGCATCATGCATCAATTTTTTAGCCTCTCTAATGCACTTTATTCCATCTCTGAAAGTCTTTGCATGGGTGGGTGCTTCCACTCTCTGCTCCTCTGCATGTGGCTGCTCCACATCATCCCTAGGTTCTTCTTTTGGAGCTAAAAGCTCCTCATCTGCATGTAACTGAAGCTCCCTCTCAAGGGAACATCTCATGGCCTTCTCTTCATTGAACTTCACATCTCTAAGAACCACTTTCATCCCGTGAGATGGCAGGTGCACCTGATAGTTGTGAGGTGTATCAATGTACCCCACAAATATGCCTAACTCAGTGGTTGGTTCTAACTTTTTCCTTACATCCTTGGTAACATGACAATAAACTGATGAACCAAAGATCCTAAAGTGTGCCACATCTGGTTTCTTACCTAAAAAATCTTCTTCTGGTGTACTCATCTCGAGAATCCGATGAGGACTTTTGTTCTGCACATATACAGTTGTGTTGCATGCTTCAACCCACAACTACAACAATAGGCCCTGATCATGTAACATCACCCATGCGACTACCACAATACTTATGTTCTTCTTTTCAGCCACCCCATTCTGTTGTGGGTTATGGGGGGTTATTAACTCTGTCGAATGCCTTCTAATGCATAAAAGTTCTTGAATTCATTCGACACATATTCTCCATTGTTATCGATCCTAATAGACTTCACTTTCCTGCCAGTGTCTTTCTCAACAAGTGCTTTAAATTCAAAAAATTTAGCAAACACATGTTTTTTTATTTTGCATGAAGAAAATCCAACACTTACAAGAGAAATCATCTACAAATATTACATAATACTCGTGTTTGTTCGTGGAGGCTGTCGAGAACAGTCCACACACATTTGAGTGCGCTCCTTCAAGGACCACTTGCGCTCTATTGTCATTATTATGAAAGGTGGTTTTGGTGTACTTCCCCAATGTACACCCTTTTCTCTAGTGCACCCTTGGGAATTCCTGCAAAAATATATTGCATGATCTTCAAAGCTTCGTGGTGCAAGTGACCCAATCTTCTATGCCACAACTCACAGATATCTCGGCTCTACACCTTCTCTGCTTTTGTTCTCAAAGAAGCACAATCTTCTACATCCAATTCGTAGAGGTTCTTCACCCAAACCCCGATCTGCTTCACTTGTCCTAAGGCTATGTGATGAAGGAAAGTCTTTCCTTTGCTAAATATTACATTGTAGCCACAGTCCTTTAACATAGCAACTGAAACCAAATTCTTCTTTAGACCCGGAACATACATGACATATTTTAATGTGAGAGAAGAGCCAGACTCCCTCCGAAAAGTAATAATATTGATGTCAGTTGCGCTATGCCTTCCATCATCTCCCATTTCGATGTGCATCTAGAGGTCCTTCTCCTCCAAGTCACTGAAGAATTATTTGTTATCGGTCATATGGAATGGGGCTCCACTATCCAAATAACACACACTACCCATCACCGATGTCACCATGCAAGCGATGAGGGTGAAATCCAACTCGAATTGTGAAGCAAAAGCTTCACGTGCAACTCCTCTTGAGGGCTTCTTGCTGACCTTCTTGTGCGGGACACTTCGTGGCATAGTGTCCCAACTCATGATAGTGAAAACATTTAATCTTCGACAAGTCCTTCTTGCTACCCTAATTGGAATCTGATTTGGAATGTGATGACTTCCCTTTCCCTTTCTTCGCCTTTCTAGCTAAGGCACAATTCTCCTCATCATCATGCTTGGATGAGGATCCATCTTTGGGTTCTGTCGAATCTCTTCTTGCACCATGTCAGACCACAAACGCTCCCACTTTGGTAGCTTCTCTCTCCAATTTACTAAATCCTATTAGTTGTGCCTGCTCTTGGGAAGGCCTAGAAGTGTTAGGCTGGCTAAACCATCTTCAACGACTATAACACCAACAATTCCAAGCTCATCCCAACATTGGGTGAACTTAGTCAAGTAATTTGGTATTCTGTCACCCTTCTTCATCTTGATTTTCTTGAGCTTGTCCTTCAGTGACAGCTTCTTGTGGTCACTGCTATTTTGAAACAGGTTTGTCAAGGCCTTCCACATTGCATATGGAGTCTCCTTACCATGGAGGTTTGAGACAATATGATCTCGAACTCCTTCTAGGATAATCCTTCTCACCTTTGCAACACATTTTCTCCACTCTGCCAAATCTTGAGCATCAGTTGCTGGAGGCTTAGGAATATCTTTGTCTATGAATTCCTTAAGCTTGTTTTCTTCCAACACTACCTCCATCCTGTCCTTCCAAGCAATATAGTTCAAACTACCCTCAAGGGCATATTCGAGTCTCAATCTATAGAACGACATCCTGCTAGCTCTGAAGTATGATACTGCAAATTCGATTTCACCTGCAAGAGAAAACTCGTATTCTCCTCTTCTAGAGTGATTTCCGCTATGATACCATGTAGAAATTCCTTGTAGATTCAAATTGCTAATTGCAATTTTCTAAAACAATAGACTTGAATATACTCTACTCATCAGCGAAAAAATTAAACGATTGCAAAATCACGAAGCATACAAGAGAAATAATTCAATCAACACACTGCACAATGATTTCTTGGGGAAAACCAGAACTAAAAACCCCTGCTATCTATATATTGCATTAGTAAGAAAATATGAGAAGATTACAATGCTTTGCTCAAGCCCGAGCAACCTCCGCACTATCTCTATTTGTCTCACAACTTCCTAGACAAGTCCAGGTCTCTGCTTACCCAAGTCCCTATTTCCGGAATTAACCCCCTATTAATTAGGGAAATTCCTTGAAGGAATTGTGCAATCCATCATAGGCCTTCCTCTGACTGCATGCACCACCTGTACAATTCAAATGATTACACAACTGATAGTACACTATCCCTGAACTCTAATCTCAACTGGGTAACTCTCAGATCTGATATGCATGAGTTATTTATGAGTGAATAATTAGTTAACTAGTTGATCACTACAAACAACACCACACTACTAGACCTCCCACTAGTTCCTCCAACAGTTGGAACTAGTTTAACCGACTTTAACTTATTTAAATTGAATTAATTAATTACAACTCAAAATAAACTCAACCAGGGCTCCTATAATGTAAGAGACACTCTACATGACTCAAGTTATACCCTCAACTCGAATTAACTAAGCCAACTAAGTCAAAATAACTTAGTTAACTAATACAAGTTGTCATGTGATGTTTATTCCTAATTTAATTCAAGGACATAATTAAATTAGGATTTTCTTATTGCATTTTCAACACATAGAGAATAAAGAAAAACATCGTAGAGACAAAACATGAGATCAAGAGTCATAGGAAGTCATTGGAGCAAGATCATGTGTGCTTGTGCCAGTTGGAGCAAAGAGCTTGAGCTCACATTAAAGGTGGTTGTCTAGGTGAGCTAGATGAGCATCCAAATTATCCAAACACGAACTTTGATATTGCTACACTTGCATAATCTTGTTCAAGGAATAAATGATGTTATTATGGTCTTCATGCTTATCTTTCATGACTCTATCCAAAAGAGTTTTCATCTGCCAATGGAGGGTGATGGAATTCAGATATTGGTTCCATCTTCAAGCTGGCATATTTCTTCACCGGTGTCAGGAGGCATTGCAGAGTGGAAGATAACAACGACTGCTTGGGTTTGGGCTAGGGTATTCGGCTACCCTTGTGGTCCCCTGCCATCGCCTCTCCTGTGCCTATGCATGTGTTGCTGGGACATTATGAACCAAAAAGAATGAAGCCAATCGAGATTACAAACCCTCAACAAATTCAAACTACAAAAAATTAAGACTAAATAGATTGGGACAGAAGTAAAGCCATAAGATGTATGGAGTTTAGGATAGCCCAGGCCAACACAAAAAACAAATACCAATACACCACAGGCCCATAAGTCACCAACCAGGTAAAAGCACTCAATTGCCTGGAAACCCCAAGGCATAGACTGCAGTGAACCCGCAGGGAAATTAAAACAAAATCACCAGATTTGATCCACACAAATTCAGAGTAAAGGAAATAGATAACAGGGTTCAATAGATAAGTCTGTACTTGGAAAGTGTTATCTCAAGATGTCGGAGCAGACAATGTTACAGGCATTGAGTGCAGGTGGCAATGTCGACTACCTCATCCTCCAACTCAAGCAACGCTTTTAGAAATATCTGACATGAACTCTTTAGAGGCCTAGTTTTAGGCTTTGGCCCACAAACCAATAACTCAAGCAAGCTACTGTAACTGTTGGATTGTGAAATTGAAATGGTTTGCATGTAATCCCAAAACACTGCCCCTGCATCTCCAAAGACAAGCATTATTATTCATTTTAAATTAGATTAAAATAACATCCTTTAAATTTCCATACAATGTTTTCTTTAAAAAAAATTCCAACAAAAAATTATCCACATGACACAATATTCTTATACAAAAGCATATTACAAATTAATCCATTGCATCGACATTTCAAAGGTATACCATAGAAACACAATGCTAAATTGGGTTGCTATATCAATATAAATGAAACAAAAACTATGGGGTATAGACCAGTTGGTTTAAATGGGTTTTAGCCCTGTTAGATCTAAGTTTAAATTTCATGAGAAACGCTAAGTATAAAAACTATTTTGGGAAAATTAAACTATTCCGAAGAGCGTCCAAATTTAACCAAACCTTGCATAATTTTAATGATAACATATTGCTATGGGTGTGCTATTCTTATTCCATCAAATAAATAGATTTTGGGCAATATAGGCTTAGCCTAATAGGAGAAAAAAAAGAGAGTAAAAAGTGAGAAGAGGAATATATATATATATTAAACAAATGCAATTTGGTGAACAAAAAGAAATTTTCATACCCGGGATTGTTGTCATTAATTAACAAAGAACAGAGCAAACGAGAGCAGTCTTCGTACAGGAGCGTAAGATTGGGTATTGGGTGAGTGAGAAGCCATGAAATTTCACCTGTGCGGGGGTCTCGATGCTCCCGACTGGATACTGGCCGAGATCACCATGCTTGGCAAGCTGGTAAGTCACAAACAATTTTATGATTTCTATTCTCTCCCATTCCTGTTATACGTTTCCAAGCACGTTGAGATTTCGGTTGACAAAAGTTGCTAGATTGGGTTGCATCAGAAACAATGCAAGCAATGCTATCGTGAATATACGTTTTGAATGACAGAGGAATTGATTAAAGAAAATATTAATATGTTTTCCAATGTTTAAAAAAAAATACTAATTGACAATGCACCTTCGCGCCATCAAAGAGGATGACTAGCCTAATAATTTTAATTGTAGCCTAGGTTTTCTTTACCGTACTATTTAGGTTTGTGGTGTTAAAAATGTTGTAGCTACCATGACAATTGTCTCTTTTAGTATGAGCTGAAGCTAGACTATTTTCATGGGCGTGCTGGTGTTGCAATTGAAAAGTTGTTGGATATAGAAAACCACACTTCTAGATCAAATCATCAAGGGTGTCTGTGCATGTAGCTCAATGGCGAAGCGGCCTGTTGTTCAGGCGCAGGTCTTGGTTTTGATTCCTAGACTGTCTATTTTTAAATATCATCAAAGCCAGGCTGGGTAGGAGTCTTTGGCCAAAGCGTGGCTTGAGGGAACGTGTTGGAGATTGCAATCCATGCTTTCACATCAAACTGTTAAGGGGGTGTGTCATGGAAGGGGCACGTAACTCAATTGTAGAGCACCGTGTCAGTCGTGGGGTAAGCTCTGGGCTCAACTCCTAACCTTTCCGGTTTTCAAGATGGTTGTCTTGAGAATTTTTACGCGACCTCAGCTAAAGTCTGGCTTGACGGAAGTGGGGCGGGGGTGTTAGAGATGGCACTCTACGTTTCTCTATATTGAATTACAAAGGGTACCTGTCATGAAAGGGCATTTAGCTCAACAGAGCAGCCTATTTGACCTCAGGGCCCGGGTTCAATTCCTAGCCTGTCCATTTTTTTACAAAAGTTATATTGCAATTATGTTTTAAATTTGAAAAAATATTAGAGGGGTTATTTTCGAAGGGAATTAATACATATGAATTCTATGCCTCAAAAATCCCTAATAGGCACAATTAATGTGTGTCAACCAAGAACTCCATTCCTATTATAGAGTTAACAAAGTAAACAGAGTTTACTAAATAAACTTAAACCAAAATATGTTTTGATTACTATCTTCTTCAATTTAATTGACATTTTTATTACCTGACTATGAACATTCAACACCTTCGAGATTAGAGAGACCCTAGACGGTGTTATATATACTTCTGTACAAAGTCCAATCAAAACAAAAGGGGATTATTTGAATTATGTCTTTATATACTAATAAATCTTTGATACATGGGAAGGTGTATTGATTGTTGTCTTTGAATTGTTGTTTTCCAAATGTAAAGGACATGCAAAATAAGTGAATGGTAGTCATTCTTCTTTAGTCTTACTGTTGGTATAGTATCTCCTCGTTGAGTCCTTGATGAGATGATTCTCTATACATATTTTATATGATAATAATAAAACACCCTTTTCATTTACGATTATGTCCATATATGTGTCTATAGTTAGATCTATATTTATTTTCTCCCATTTCTTCATTGAAGTTCTCTTCATGTTACTTTGAATTCTGCAACTTGGGAGTCCCTTTCACTGTTTGTTACTCAAATAGTGTAACATCTACTGCTGGTGGCAATTTAAAGTTAATTCCATTCAAGATTGGCAATCCTAGTTATACTTAAGAGCAGTGTTGAAAATGTCGGCATCGCCAAAAATTGGCGAGGGTCCTGAAAAGTCGGCATTGAAAAGTCAGCAAAAAAATCAGAAAACTGCAACAAACATTAAAAAATGCAAAATATATTCATTTTTTTTAGATTTTTATACATATAAAGAAACAACAACATCAAATAAACACATTGGCACATAAATATGAAGAAAGCACAAATATATATATATATATATATATGATGTAGTGGATGTCATATAAAAATGATACATCAAAGGTGATACTAAATCCCACTAATAATTGTCCAATCAAGGACTCAAATGTGGAGAACCAATACAAAATAGCATCACATATATAAATGTATCTGATCATCATGAGTTATATGTACAATGGCGAAACAAACAAAACTAGCAGCTAGCTATTTGACATCAGTTCCCTCTCCCCCTTTTACGGAAAACAATGATGGGCTGTTTGCCAAGCTTGCCCCTTGCAGCAGAAGGTCGTGGCCCTGCACCCAATGTCAGACGATGATTGATGGGTATGGAACTGTGCTCTCCTATATCTGTAGAAGCTGGTGCTGATGCTGCCACATTCTCCTCCTCCTCCTGCTGTTTCTCCTCCTCCTCCTCCTCCTGTTGCTGTCCCTGCTGTTGTACTACTACTGGTTCCTCCTCTAACCATGCAGGTGACTCCTCCATGATGGGAAGCTCAGACTCCACCCTCCACTTAGACAATACATCAATATTGTCTAAGGAAATGGCATCCACATCTAGTGGTTTCTCTATTTGCTTCACCCGTAGTCGAAGATTGTAATGGACATACACCAAGTCATTAAGGCGTGAGAACTCCAACCTGTAAAAGCATCATAAAAAATTAATGAGTCTTGACACTTGAGGATGTCATATAAAAATGATACATCAAAGGTGATACTAAATCCCGCTAATAATTGTCCAATCAAGGACTCAAATGTGGAGAACTAAGTTGCACGAAATGCTAAAACGTCTAGAAGTTTCTGAAACGGGGATGGCCCGAAACACAACCACGGAAAATGGAAATGCAACCGAAACGTCATATATATATATATATTAACACATTATTTTGCAAGAAAAGAAAGAATGAGATATATAAATGACATTTTAGAAGGAAATCCAAATTTATATGAACTCCAACAGATGATTACATGATGCAAATATCCAAAATTAGCCTTTATAGATGAGGCTTTACATCCAAGACTCCAAAATCAGCCTTTATATGTGAGGCTATATGTGCTAAAACTGAAATAAAACATGAACTAAAGACAATTATGGCTACATTAACATATCATTACTAATACAACTTCTCATCCTCATCAACAAATATAGAACAAGATGCTTGTTTAGCAGGAGACGCTCAAAGGGTTTGTAGAGAATTCTATTTGTAATTTTTTTATTATTAAATTTAGCTAACAACCACATAGTAATTGTTGTATTAGTGTATTTGGGTGTTAGAAGGGGCCGACACCCTTCTTCACCCCTTGAGCTAGCCGAAAAAGGTAAAAAAATAAATTTAATTTTGCTTTTCTGTCACATGAAACTCGACTTGTAGTGGTCGAGACGCCGCCGGCTATACCAGACGACGTTTCAAAATGACGTTTCGAATTCGCAAAACGCTTTACGGTACTAAGTGATCTATAATAAAATAACTTTGCTAAATAGCTTAAATTATTCCCAATTCATTTTTACGATAGACTCGACTAAAAACACTAGGACTCATCTAAGACTTTGTCAATAAATTCCACCCTAGCTTTGGGGTTTAAGTTGGAGGGAAAACTCTATCGATTATCCATGTTTAGAAACACACATAATACGGTGAGACAAAAAACCTCCTAGGATCAAATTCGTCACCAAAATCATAGGCTTACCTAGGTTGTTACATATTTAAACGGTCATACTAGCATCATTTACATTACAAATTTGCAGAAATTGGGTTTACAATGACAAGATAACTGGATGGTTGATGATTCTAAACTTCAAAAAATTTTGTACCACTGTTTCCTTGGACTTGTGACAAAATAGGTGCAACAGATCCCTATATTGTGAATGATATA
The DNA here is from genome assembly GCA_031772625.1 of Pinus tabuliformis. Lineage (NCBI taxonomy): Eukaryota > Viridiplantae > Streptophyta > Pinopsida > Pinales > Pinaceae > Pinus > Pinus tabuliformis. Next base: position 1,445,143,237 of record CM062819.1, read on the forward strand.
GGGTTTAATTGTAGTACTATTTCTTGCAAAGCCAATTGGATTATTTATTACAAAAGGGAATTACTGAATTGAAGTTGAAAAAGGGAATTAATGAATTAGCCAATTGGTCTTGCATAGAATAATTGAAGCCTTAAGGGTAGAGTATTCTACCCCTCCTCCACGCGATGTGCATGCCATACTACATTTTTGAAGAGCATGATGACCTTTGTAGTTGATGGACACCCCAGAGTACCCTCAAATACAAGAACGCTAAGCTTACTTTGCTTAGCATTGATGATTCTTGATGATGTAACTAGCATGCCCCCAAGCTGCTTGACCCTACTTAATGGGCATGCCTTGATCCGAAGCCTAGATGAGGATGATCGTCCCCAGGATGATTAGGGAGGGCTTGTATTACTTGATGCACCCCCAACGTTGAAGAGAATACACTACGTTGTCGAGATCAATGTTGCATGACTCGTACTCGTATAAGACTCGTCTAGCTATTGACTCAACGACCTGTATAAGACTCGGGAACGACCCATATAAGACTCGTATAAGACTGCAAAATATAGAAAAAAAAATAAAAAATATGATCTCCAATTTAAAAAAAATATATATGAATTTTGAGTGGGTCCACGGGTCTTATACGGGTCCTATGCAGGTCACATGTGGGTCTTCATGGGTTCAATACGAGTAGACGGGTTCTATGTGGGTTTGGACGAGTACGAGTAGAGACCACGAGTCTTATGCGAGTGATCCGTCTTGCTATAGAACCCGTCAAGACCCATGGGTACTCGTGGGTCTTATAAGGGTCATGCTACACTGGTCGAGATAGCACCCATGGATGTGACATAGGGCACCCAGAGGTGGATTTTGGATACATGGAGATGCTTTGAGGCTTGAGTTGAGACCCTTCCTCAAATTGAGGTTGATCATGATGCTTAAAGACATCTCTACCCCTTGCATTGCACTTTTGGAGCATTTTGAGCCCTAAAAGGGCATGACATCATCTTTAGACAAGGCTTACAATTTCTTACCGCTCAAACTAGCAGGGGTCCTAGGAGGGGATCCTAAAAGAGCAACTACTAGGTCAAGGGCAACAATGGAGCAATAGCACACTGTCACCTCAACTAAAGCTCCCTGCTCTTTACGAACTTTCACTGATGGGAGGAGACCCGGTATAAAGGGAATCGCTAGATGGATGAATCAATGAAGAAATAATTAGTGATTCCTAAGGCCTATTCTCAAGAGAGACTCAATATTATGGTTTGGTTGCTTGAGAAGCAAGGTGTAAGGCTGTCTAAGAAGGGCCAAGGGCATTTGAAGGGCTAGGGTTTGTAAATAAGACTTGTAAAGGAAGTACCCAATCCTAGAAACCCTTGTGAAAGCTTGGTTTCCAAATGGTCTTTGTGAAATTATCTTCAATAAGTTGTGGGACCACACAGAACCAAGTGGACCCAGGATTAGGTCAAGGGGTGGAGTTGATCAATCAAGGGTGTGCTTGACTTAATTGAGGGGGAGAAGGGGATCAAAGGTGAAATTTTCACTAATTTTGATGCAATGATCCCTATGAGGTCACTAGCCGGGGGAAACCAAGGACAAGAATCGATCTCGGAGCTAGGGCTTGGAATATATCAAGAGCCCACCATCGGAATTGCTTCAAATTTGGAGGGTTCCTAGGAGACACAACAATGTAGTAGAGGGCAAGAGATCAAATTTTTTGGATGGGTGAATCATGAGAAATTTGATGCCCTAGGTCACCTATTGGGGCTAGACCTAGAAAGAAAGAGAGAAGGTGAGAAAGATATGCTTTAGAGTGATCACCAGTGGAGGATCAGTGCCTAATCCTTTTGGAGAGATGGAGTCAAGGAGATTCCAATGCTTGGGATAAATTCACTTAGTCAAGGAGGCCTCTAAAACAACTTTGCATGCCAATTAGGGGATGTGAACAATTGCTTCAATGTCTTTACACTTGGATTTGCAATATATGATGACTTATCAAGATAAAATTTCGACAAGATATCTCTAGGAATATTCACTCATTCATACATGGCCCATGACGTGATGCAACACTATAAAAAGACAAATTTCCACAATTTTGCATGAGAAAACTGTAAATTTCAGCCTAGTATAGCGAAAATCCCCAGCAACATGCATATGACATAAGAAAAATAACAAAATAACATTAAAAGAGTACTTACATGTAAGAAAGAGTATATCTAATCATCATTATATGCCAATAGTGAAGCTCCAAGACAAAAATGAAGAGATCTAAACATCAAAATTCATCCATTCATCCGACTTCGTCCTCCCAAAAGGATAGCGAAAATCTCACAAGAGAGAAAGATCCAATCCAAGTGATGATGATGAAAATGAATCACCTCATTTGTATTTATACAATCTCTAATGAATTCAAATGGCCTAATTTGGACTAATAATGCCCCTAAAATAAAATAATGTGCATAATAATAATACTTTTGGTGACATGCCCATCAAATAGCTCAATAAGATAAAGATGAGCCTCTCAAGAGGGCAAAATGATCAACATAATGAGTCATTGGGCCTTTGAAGAGGCCTAATGAAGTCCAAGGGGTGCCATGATGTGAAAATGGACTCCCAACATAGTAGACAAGGGGTTGGACCCTTGTTTTCCAAGCAAGAACCTATGGTGCTCCCAAGTGGGTGTGGGGGCACAAGGACATCCTCATGGGTCTCCAAGTGGATCGAAAATGCTTGTAGACCATCTGTAAGGGCTAGGATGGTGATGTAAGCCCTCCCTCTGCAGCGGGAGACATCCTCTAGACCCTGGAACATCTGCCAAGTGTATGGTGCAAGTGTGGAGCCAACTGGGCATGGTGAACTAGGTGCATCATCCTCATCCAAAAGGTGGAACATGAGCAATCAATGAGTGGTGTTGGGATCCATGAAGTACTCTTTGCTATGGTGGAGGCCCATGGCTCTCAATGCTCACCCTACAAGTGCCAATGTGGCCCTCTGGAGGGCTAGGACCCCATATAGGGAGACCAAGCCCTAAATGGAGACCCACCTGCAATCCTGCATAAGATCCAATGCGTCCCCTTGCCCTCCAATACAACAAATCATTAGAATAATCAAGTAAAAGAGCTTACAAGTCATGGAATCAATGGGGCACTTCATGGTGGCATGCCCTTCCATAGCGGGCTTTGGCATGTACAAGTGTCTCCAAGCTCAATAAGGGGGTTAACCAAGGATCCTATTAGGTGGTTTCATCCTTTAAAGGGGGTGACATGTCCATGGTACATCCCTCAAGTGGTAGGTGGCAAATGATAAAGTGATGGAACAGAGTGGGGATCAAGGGAATCATCCAGACCACATGTTATGGTACAAGGGTAGCTATGATAAAGGGAAGCCCACACTTGGGTATATGAGTGTAGGAGGGAGCAAATTGTGGTACATGAGTTACCTCGACCTTTGTTTTTCCACCCTTCTTCATATGCCTTTTGCCTTTGATTAATTTTTCTTCAGAACTGCTCGGGGCTCCAGGGAATGAGAGCATGTTGTGTAATATATAGCAATGGATACCCCCTTAAGGTGGGGCAGTTCATTGCCCACTAGGGGTTGGGACAATCATGGGTTTTTAAATGATGGATGGGGGCTCATCTAAGATCCATAGCAACCAGGGTGATGGCCATGGATAAGGGGTAGAGCTCATGTTTGGCTTTTTCCCAAGTGCCAAATTTATATGTCTTTTGCATTTTGTGGTACATTTCTTGTTGAGAGTGGCCAAATTATGTTTTTTCTTTTCTTTTTCGCTGCATCAACCTTTGGGGCATCGTTCTAGGCCCGACCCAACGTGTGGACAAGGGGAGGGGAAGGCTAACTCTATGTGGACCCGGATGGGAAAATAGATGAAAGGCTAAAATGAGTGGAAGAGGTGATGTATGTGGTGTTGAGAAGCGGGACCACACAACTAAAGTCTGGATTTTCCAAGTAGTGCCAACCCTAAAGCTAGTGGCCAGTAAAGAAGATCCCACGGGACTAGGATACAAGGATAACCACAAAATTAGGCAGTGGAGACAAGAGTACAAACCTAACCTACTCTTTCTGTCGAATCCCCCCACCAATCCATGCCCAAAAGTGCCCATGACAAGTAAGGAAAATTACTCAACTACACCAATGAAAAGGCATACCTTCGGGGTCGGGAGGCCCACCTTCAAACATACAAGCATAACAAGTGGGTGAGGGACCACATGGCTGACTCAGGTGGCGAAAATAATGGCACATCGAGCTATCTGGTGGCTGCAAGGAGACACTGGCTGTCGGCTAAGGACCATCTAGGAGAATTTTTTTCTCTCATATACACTACCCATAGGTGGTGGGTAACACGACTCACACGTGTGGGAAAATATTGGCATATTTTATTTCGCTGAGCTATTGGGTTGGATTGTGACTGATTTACTTTGTGTCTTCTCAAAATTGAACTTGTTTAGGGGCTTTTAGTTGAATTAATGGAAGTGATAGACCTCCTATAAAAGGAGGATCACTCCATTCACTTTAGTATCACCATCTTTGTGGATTTCAGCCTCTTTAGAAGAGCTCGACTTAGCCTTTGTATTTTGCTACTTGTGGAGATGTGATCTTTTGTGGAGCTTTTTCTATGGGAGACTCGTTTGTATATTGGAGACATCTTTTTGGGATTGAAAGAAGGCATTTTCTTGGAAAATTTGTGAGTATTTATTGCACATATTTTATGGTTTTACACCTTGTTGAAAATATCAGTATCGACAAAATGTCGATGAGGGTCCATAAAACATCTTATTGGCAATATCGACGAAAATATCGGCAAGCATAAAAAATGCATAATATATTCATTTTTTTTCTTCAGATTTTTGAACATATAAAGCAATAACAACATAAATAAACACATTGGCACATAAATATGAAGAAAGTACTGATATATATGATGTCAAATAGAAATGATACATCAAAGGCGATATCAAATCCTGCTGATCCCTGATAATTGTCCACTCAAGGACTCAATGTGGAGAACCAATACAAAATAACATCACATATATAAAAATATCTCATCATCATGAGTTATATGTAGCAAAACAAATAAAACTAGCAGCTATCTATCTGAAATCATTGCCCTCTCCCCCTTCTATGGGAAAACATGATGGGCTGTTTGCCAGGCCTGCCCTAGTAGTAGAAGGCCCTAGCCCTGCCTCTGCACCTAATGTCAAACAATGAGTGCTAGGTATGGAGTTGTGCTCTCCTATATCTATAGCAGATGGTGTTGATGCTGATGCTCCCACAATGTCCTCCTCCTCCTCCTCTGAGTGCTGCTCCTCCTCCGAGTCCTCCTCCTCTTGCTGCCCCTGTTCTAATGGATCATCTGGCTCTAACCATGAAGATGACTCCTCCAAGATGGGCTCCTCAGACTCCACCCTCCACTGAGACAATACATCAATATTCTCTAAGGAAATGGCATTTGGATCCATTGGTGCTTCTGTTTGCCTCACTCAAAGTCGGATGTTGTAATGCACATACACTAAATCATTGAGGCGTGCGAACTCTAACCTGTAAGAGTGTCAAAAAAACTAATGAGTCTTGACTCTTGACTCTTGACACTTGAAGGTCATAAATTAAAAATTAAAATTTACAATAAGTGTAATTGCTCAACTGAAGGTTGGAGCTCAAAGTTATACTTGTTGTGCTTTTTTTTGTGTATTTTCTCAAATGCACTCCAATTGCGTTCACACCCTAAAGAGCTACATGTTTGACTCAAGATTCTTATGGCCAATTTTTGCAAATTTGGTGCCCTTGCACCATAGCATAGCTTCGCCACCAAATATCTACAACAGAATAAAGAAATAAAACATTCAAAAACTTAAAACATAATTAAACTTTCAAATAAAAGTTACATAATTGAATTTAAAAAAAAAATAGAATTATAAGTAAGGAAATTCTAAATTGAAAATTCTAATTTCTAATGAGTGATGACTTGTCACTTACGTGGCATGAAGAGGGTCCTTTCCCTAATAGCATCATCAAAGCCAAATAGGCCAACACAATCCCGATAAAACTGTATCTCGCGATTGATTTTGCTACGAAGCTCAGGATTAGGTACCATCCTATGAATACAGGAATGGAGCCCTTCCATCACCTCGCCATCAAAATCAAAGCCGCATTTGTATGAAAATGCGGGGTTGAGGAAGAGTGTTGCTGCATGAATGGGTCGATGAAGCATCCCTGTCCACCGACTATCAATCACATCCCATAACATCATATGCCTATCAAGGCCAGTAGAACCCTTGTCTGCATAATAAGAACGAATGGCCTCCTTGGCCCTATCCATGGCCTCATACAAATAAGCCATTGTAGGCTTCTCCCCATCTACCAATCTGAGAACCTTTACTATAGGTTCACTAACTGAGCATGCTTCTTCTACTCCACGCCAAAACGTCTCAAAGTACACCATTTTTGCAATGGCTTTCCCGTGTTATCTCCTGCTGTATCTATAATTACGCCAGTCATCAGACACAAACATTTGCTTCAACTCGAACTGACTTCGAAGCAAAAACTGAAGAGTAATAAAGTTTGTGGCAAAACGTGTGATCACAGGGCGCCGCAACTCCTTGTTTCTAGTGAACTTCCTCATGAGGCTAAGAACAAAAGCATGGTTATAAATAAATTTGGGGACACTCCTAGCCATATCAACCGCCTCCTTGATGAAGGAGAGTTTCCCCATATCCTCAAGCAGCAAATCAAGACAATGTGCTGCACACAGAGTCCAGAACAATGTGCGATGCCTCTCCATAAGCATCTTGCCGGCAGACACATAATTAGCTGCATTGTCTGTTATGACTTGCACCACATTTTGCACACCAATCTCCCGAATGAAAGCATCTAACAACTCACTTATCGTCGCTGCATCTTTGATATGTTTTGATGCATGCACTGATTTAATAAACATGGTACCTTTAGGACAATGTACCAAGAAATTTAGAAGGGTCCTACCCTTCCTATCTGTCCAACCATCAGACATCACTATGCATCTAGAAACTTCCCATGTTTTTTTCAACTCCGCCAATCTAGAGTTGATGTCCTGCTTTTCTGCTTGAAGAATTGGCCCCCGCAACTCCTCATATGTAGCACTTTTGTACCCTGGGCCCACAACAGCAATAGCATCACACATTGGCTGCCAAAATGGATTGGTTTTGGTGATGCTGAGAGGTAAGTCGCTCTAGAAAAGACACCTCCCCATGACTCTATCTGCTTCTTGCTTCTCCTTTTTTTTAATAAGTGATTTTATGCCTGGTTGTGATCCATGTCCTGTTCGTGGAACAAAAAATGATGACCTTGCACTAGCAGCAGCAGGTGATGCTGTGGAGCCCCTCCCACTACCCTCAACATCAAAACCAGGAGAAGATATTGTTATGAAACCAGCTCACAAAAAGATAGAAAAGAGAGATCCACGCCTTAGAATTCAGCCTCTTCGAGGGGGCAACCTCCTTTACATTACATAAATGAACAATTCTTGGATGATACAAATGAAAAGACCTCCTTTCTATATATAGGAGTCTAAGGGGTCATAACATAACCAGAGCCGACATAACAATAATAATGTAAGGGCACAATAATAACAATAGTGGGCTTCTATGGGGCACATTAGTAACAATAAGGGCACTACATGGGTACATCAATATAATAAGTGGGTTGTACTAATAACAATAAGGGGTTACACTAGTAGTATAGGGGCCTAACATGCCCCTCTCCTTCAAAAAGCGTTGTCCTCAACGCTTGAGTAGTTCTTGATGCTTCTGTATAAAATTCTTGTCCTCCCATGTGGAATCTTCAGCGGGTAAGTTCTTCCACTTGATGAGATACTCTAAAATTGATCTATATCGTAGCTGTCGGGTTCTTGTTTCTGTGACTGCTCCAGGTTTCAATATGATTTTTCCTTCCTTTTCAATATCTGGCAATATTGTTTGAATTGGGATCTTTTGCAAGTTTTGAATAAGTGGCCATACTTATTTGTCCTTCTTCCATTCATCCCTTACTTCATTTATCCAATCTGGTTGGATAATAGAAATAGCACAAAACAATGCTTCCACATCCTCATCCTTGAAGAGTCTTCCCATTCGGTAAGGTCGCCATTTTTTAAGTGCATGTAGTATTGCCAACGTTTCCTTCTCATAAATAGCTTGCTTTAGATGTAGCAGTAAAAATACCCAATCGCCTACATCAAAATATTTTTCACTGTGATGTTGATCTACCTATTGTTTCATTTGATTTTGCACCGAAGTGGCACTATCCTTTAAAAGTTGGAGAACTTGTTGTTGATGCTCGATGTGATCTTTCATTGCTTGAACCTTTTTCTTCTTGATATGTCCTTCTATCTTTAGATTTTGAGGAGTGGTAATTTCTTCCAATCCTTTACAAGATATGGTCGGATTCATTTCTTGACGCTCGATGTGATCTTTCACTTCTTGAATATTTTTCTTCTTGATATATCCTTTTGTCTCGCTAGTTTGAGGAGTGGTAATTCCGACCAGTGAATTACAAGATATGGTTGGATTCATTTCTTCTTTCTTGATGTGATCTTTCACTTCTTGCACCTTTTTCTTCTTGATATTTCCTTCTATCTTGAGAGTTTGAGGAGTGGTCATTCTTGCCAATAGTTTACAAGATATGTTCTGATTCATTTCTTCTTTCTCTGGGGTTGGGTCTTGGCATATATCCTCTTCTTTTGATGTTTCTTGATCCTTTTCTTCCCCCTCTTCATACTCTATGTAAAATAATTTCTTCTCAGCACACTTATGACTTTTAGTGCATTTGCTATCACAATTGTAACAAAGCCCTTTTTCTCTTTTTTCTTCCAATTGTTGTGGTGTAACCCTTGTAGGTTGTGGAAGGCTAGGAGGAACAACACACCCATCTTTATAGTTGTGACGGGTAGAATTCCTTGTTGCCATAATTTTACTTTCAAATATGTCACAAATCCATTTTACTCTTTCCAATTGTTGTGGTGTTGCTCTAAAGAAGGTGTTGCTCTTTGTATCCTCATAATGTGCTATCATTTCCTCCGTGAGAATTGATCACGTAACAAGTTTTTTACGAGAACAAAGCCCTTTATACCATAAAAATTGATCTGGTTCTAAATATGAAGATGCAATACATACTTTTTGTAACAGTGGTACACCATGTAGATCAAAATATTGCTCCATCTGAAGTATCCAATTTACCGGATCCTTGCCATCAAACTTCCTCATCTTGCTTTTTCTTGATTTTAGGACCTCGATCTTGAAACGAATATAACTCTGTACTTTCAGATATTTAAGTTCTAAAATTGATATCTGTAGTAGCCCTCTGTGTCCTCTTTCCAATGCCACAAGTCTGACCCAAATTGGATTCTCCAAGGAAGAGTTATGCGAAATCTCCCACAGCGACTTGATTATAGACTAGTTCAGTAGAGCGAACTTGTACGACGTGCCACGAGTCATTGTTTCAATCTTTGGATCTGAAACATGCGTACAAGAAAATACAGTCCGTCCTCTTTCTGTACCTTCTTACAAAATTTCAATCCGATCCCTAGAGAGAAAGTTATGACGATTTTCCCAGGTCACCTGTTTTGAATGTAATTCAGGAGTCTGCAAAAAGACCAACTTCCTCAGATCATATCTCCCCAAATATCGCGCGAAAAGCTTTGAAATTCGGACCCAAGGTTCAGCGCGATTTCTTCTCAAATGGGTTTTTTTTGCGACTTCTGAAACGTTACAGAAAAAAGTTATAGCGAAAATGCCACGATGACCTGTTTGGAGCAACGAAACCCTAGAATCCAAAGCTCTGATACCAAATGTTATGAAACCAACTCACAAAAAGATAGAAAAGAGAGATCCACGCCTTAGAATTCAGCCTCTTCGAGGGGGCAACCTCCTTTACATTACATAAATGAACAATTCTTGGATGATACAAATGAAAAGACCTCCTTTCTATATATAGGAGTCTAAGGGGTCATAACATAACCAGAGCCGACATAACAATAATAATGTAAGGGCACAATAATAACAATAGTGGGCTTCTATGGGGCACATTAGTAACAATAAGGGCACTACATGGGTACATCAATATAATAAGTGGGTTGTACTAATAACAATAAGGGGTTACACTAGTAGTATAGGGGCCTAACAGATATCCCAAAAGATCTACCTGCACATTTAGCCTTGTTTCTTTCTGTCTTTTTCATCAATTGCCTCAAGAGCTTTTTGTATAAGCTTCGGACTAGAAACTGTACAAATCCCAACATCATGTCCAGTGAGTCTAGCCAGATGGTATTTCAATTGTGTAACCCCTCCTGTCATCCTGGTCCCACACAATTTGCATGTAAGATATGCCCGATTTGTCCCACCATCAGGCTCCCCATACTCCCAAAATGGGTCCAAGGCTTTTGGCATATTTGAATTTTGTAGTGAGCTAACTCAAACCTAGGGCACCAAAGAGAAATTTGGAATTAATAAGTAATAACCACCTCATTTTACAAAATATTTTTTTTGCTACATTATTTGCAATGTGAATTCAATGAAAAACCATAAATGACAATAAGAAGGTGCATTTGAAAGTTAAAAAAAAATGGAGTTTGCTGTCCAAATATGGAGAAAACTCTTGCATTTGCTCATGGGCATGAAAATCATAGCAAATGGAAAAAAAAAACAAGCAAAATGTTTGCAGGAAAATAGGTAAGCAATAATAATCCTAAAACTATAAAAAAATTCATTAACATAGGGGTTTATTTGAACATACCTGTTAATGGAAGAAATGAAATTGTCTCACTGTTCTTCAATCTTAGATAAACAAAATCTTCGTTGTTGGTGGCGATAATAGCTATTCAACACTCAAATCCTCTTTGGCAGCAAGCACATAGCTCTCCCCTTCTTTCTCTAGCAATCAGAAATGAAAATGAATAAAAAAAAACAAAATTGGCCTTTTCTAGCCGCGACGGCAATTTTTTGCTGTCCCCGAGCTATTTTTTCAATCGTAGCGCGATATTTTCTTGAGATATCGCCGATATTTCAGAAATATCGCGATATTTTCGGGGAGACAAAATATCGCGATATTTCCTTGGCGATATCTCATCTCCCCGAAAATATCGTGATATTTGCAAATATCGGCGATATTGTCAACACTAGTTTTACATGTATTGAAATATTGCTAGGGTTTTCTATTATTCCTTGTCTAAATGCAATTTTTTATTGGAAAGTCTTGGTGAATTATTGTGTGTTAAATCTATTTTCCTTGAAATCCTTAGAAGACCTCCGAGAGAGCTTTTTTTCTAGTTAATTTCTCCCCTCATAAAAATATAGTTAGGGTTTGAAAGTGAAAACTACGGTTTTCCACCTTGCTCCATGCATGAATTTGATATCTCTAAAATTTTCCAGTAAGGCTCCATCACCCAAGTAGGGAAAGGCACTGGGATCATAGTTTTAAAAATCGGAATTGATGACCGGACCGGTCCACCTAATAAACCGGGTTTCAAACCAGAACTGGTCAAACCGGGATTGGTTAGATCTCAATGAACCGGTTTTAAAAAAACACATGAAATAATTATTTTTTAATGAAAAAAACTATTTTTAAGATTTAAAACCATGATTCCAAACCAATAGACACAATATGCAAAGTTTTCTCATATATATACCACCATGTAAAGGTGAATATATCAAAATGGCACCAAGTGCAATACATATCAACAACAAAATATATAATCAATGAGGCTCTAAATGGCCTCTAGAACTTGTGGCCTCATCCTGCAATGGGACAGAAACTCATGCCAAAGAAGCCCTTTTTCCTCCATGCGTTGTCCCCCAAGCCTGCGACCAGCTTCAAATGTGTATTTGCTATCAAAAGTGCACTTGGGATGTGTAGAAATGATCTCAAGTCACCTTATATTTGTACACAAATATGAGGGTTACATGTGGTGTCAATAACTCTAATTTGGGTACTCAAAATACACAAGCCGACTTGCTCTTTTGTCCCAAATTAACTTACAACTACATATATTAACTTCAAAAATTCATTTCTCCACTTCTAGAGCTCGGATTTCGATGATTTTTGCTACCCCTTTCTCCTCTAAGGGTCCTCTAACACCTACATGTGTCAAATCATCGAAATGCCATGTGGTTCCACACCCACGAGTTTGGGTGCAAATCCCACACCTTAGGTTCCAAGCCCACAAAGTGCTTTTGTGGTGCTCCAACCTCTAAACACCAAACCCTCGGGCTTGGAGTGCCTCCCAAGCTACCAAAAATCAATAGACTCCTACCTCCTTACAACCAAATTCCCTTGCTTCCAAACCCCTGCGAATTTGCCCAGTTCGATGCCTGCGCGGGCCCTAGGAACCACAAATTTCCCTTGTAGAATTCCCTCAAAATCCAGCCACGAAACCACCCAAAATCTTTAGCAAAATGCTAGGCCACCTTGCTCCTAAAAGCCCAAAATCTCTCCACCACACATGCAACTCCTCCAAGTGGTGCAAAATTCTCTTATTGTGTCCTTCACTGGCATAATTGGTTGTTCAAACTCCTGTAACAGCTCTTGTAGTAGCTGGGTAAGGCAAGGAAAACTCTCCTAGGGGTGGCACTCGAAGTCCCCTGAAGGAAGAGTGGAGATCTCCGTTTGGAATCCGTTGTGCTTAACAACACTGTGTTGTCTTGGCTCAGCAGCTCAAGAGAACTTAGTTCAGTTGTCAAAATGTCAAAAGGCCCCAAAATGAGAGCCTTACCTCCAATTTATAGCTTGTAGCCCTCTTACTCCTTGGGGGATACACCCATCAAACCTGCTTTCTCCTCCAAGTTGAATTCCTCCAAGGGGTGCGTGTTCCCTTGGAGTGGCCCCCACTTTCCACTTCCCATCGAATTTCTTTGGCTCTTCTAATGTTTGGGAAGCTCCCCTTAGCACCTTTAATTAGCTTTTCCCTTTTTACCCACTTTTTCCTAAGTTTTGCCACCAAAATTATGTTCACCCCGTTATCCATCATTTTGTGGGTGATATCCCTAAGAGAATTTTTTTTTCTCCATGATGGTCCTCAGCCGGCAGCCAACAATCCCTCGCAACCACCAACTAGCCCGATGTGCCATTTCTTCGCCACCTGAGCCAGCCATGTGGTCCCCCACCCATCTATCATGATCGTATGTTTGAAGGTGGGCCTCCCAAACCTAAAGGTATGCCTTGTTATTTGGTAACTGAGTATTCTAGTTTATTTATTTTGGAAACTTTGGGCATGGATTAATGGGGGGATTCGGCGGAAAGAGTGGTCTAGGTCTGTGCTCATCCTTTAGGTCTCTTTTGGGATGTTAACCTTGCATCCTAGTCCTGTGGGATCTCTTTTATTGACATATTGGTTTTATAGATGGTACTACATGGGAAACCCTAATTTTGGTTGCATGGTCCCGCTCCTCAATTCACATATATTACTCCCCTTTCGCTCATTACACTCCCAATCATCTCTCCTCCCACCTGGGTCCACATAGGGTCAGCCACCCCCTCCCCTTGCCCCACATCTTGGGTCGGGCTTGGAATGATGCCCGGAGGTTGATGCAGCGAAAAGAAAAAGAAAAAGCATAATTGGCCACATTCAACAGGAAATTGTACCACAAAATGCAAAAGATGGCTGGGACAAAAGCATTTAGCATGTGGGCAAAAGCCATGACATGAGCTCTACCACATTCCATGGCCATCACCCTGGTTCCTACATGGCCCTTGATGAGCCTCCTTTATCATTCAGGAACCCATGATTGTCCCAACCCCCGGTGGGCGATGAACTGCCCCACCTTATAAGGGGGTATCCACTACTATACTTTACGCATCATGCTCTCATTACCTAGAGCTCTGAGTAGTTAACCAAAGAAAATCATAAAAAGGCAAAAGGTATATGAAGAAAGGTGGAAAAATCAAGGCCAAGGTAACTCATGCACCACAATTGCTCCCTCCTACACATTATTTACGCAAATGTGGGCTTCCCTTTTATTAGCTACCCTTTTACAATGGCATGTGATCTAGGTTGCCCCCTTTCATTCCCTACCCCATTCCATCATTATGCCACATGCCACCACCATTTGAAAGATGTACCACGAACATATCACCCCCTTTAGAGGTAGAAACCACCTAATAGGATGCCTGGTTAACCCTATTTGGAGCTGGGAGACATTAGCACATGCCAAAGCCCATTATGGAAGGGCATGCCATTATGAAGTGCTCACTTGTTATCCATGGTTTATAAACTCTTTTACTTGATTTCTTTAATGACTTGGTGTGCTGGAAGGCACGGGGATGCATTGGATCTTATGTAGGATTGTAGGTGGTTTCCATTTGGGTTTGGTCTCCCTATACGGGGTCCTGATCCCAGAGGGCTACATTGGCACATGTAGGGTGTGTGTAGAGAGCCATGGGCCTCCACAGCAGCAGACAACACTCCATGGATCCCCACAGCCATTCAAAGATTGCTCGTGGTTCACTTATTGGACGAGGAAGATGCACCTGATCCATCATGCCCAGTTGGCCCCAGAGTTGCACCATACACTTGGCAGATGATCCAAGACTTGCACGATGATTTGGCATCACCTATACCATCATCATAGCCCTTGCAGGCGATCTATAGGCATCTTCGATTTGTTTGGAGACCCATGAGGACACTTGTGTGCCCCCACATGTCATTTGGAGCACCACAGGTTATTACAAGGGGCCAACCCCTTGTCCACTGCTTTTGGGAGTTCAACTATACATTATGGCACATATGGACTCCATTAGGCCTCCTCCAAGGCCCAACGACATGCACTATTCATTATTCGACCTCTTGAGAGGCTTATTTTTTTGTTTATGAGCTAATTTGGTGGGCTTGTCACCAAAAGTTAGTTATTTTGCACATTATTTTATTGTAGGGGCTAATGTAGGCCTAATTAACTAAATCAAACTCATTAGAAGTGTATAAATACAAGTAATGTGAATTCATTTTAGCATCATCACTTGGTTGGACTTGTATCTCTTTAGAGAACTTCACTATCCTTCTTGGTGGACGAAATTTTGGAGCATGGAATGAATTTTGATGTTTGGATCATTTTCTCGTCTTGGAGCTTCTTGTTTGGCAAATTTTTTATGGTTGGATATACTCTAATACATGTAAGTGCAATTTTAATGCTATTCTTTGCTCTATTTTTGTCACATATGTTGTTGTTGGGATTTCGCTATTCTAGGGCTAATTTGCTGCATCTATTATTGCAAAGTTGTGGAAATTTTGTTTCTAGATAGTGATGCTTCATGTATGGGCCATGTATGATGAGTGAATGTTCCTAGGGATATTTCATGGTTGAAATTTATCTTGATAAGCCATCTATTTTGCAAAACAAAGTATAAAGTCTTTGAAGTTGCTCTCCTTTGCCCTAGTGCTAAGTGAAGCTACCTTTAAGGCCTCCTTGACCAAGAAAATCAAATCCGAATTCATAATCATTCTTGACTCCAATCTCCCCAAAGGATTAGGCACTGGTCTACCATAGGTGATCACCCTAAAACTTATTTTTCTTCACCTTCTCTTCTTTCTAGGTCTAGCCCCATAGGTCACCTAGGGCATTGAATATCTCACAATCTAGCCATCCAAATACTTCGATTTTTGGTCCACAACTGCGTTGGTGTGTCCTCAAGAAGCCCTCCAAATTTCATGAGATTTTGATGGTGGGATCTTGAGATATTGCAAGCCCTAGCTCAAAGACCAATTCTTGCCCTTGGTTTTCCTTAAGCTAGTTACCTCATAGGGATCATTGTGCCACCTTTCATTGATATTTTTTTCTTTGATCCCCTTCTCTTCCCTAATTAGGTCAAGCTTATCATTGGTTGTTAAACCCTCCCCCCTTGACCTAACTTGGGGTCCATTTGGTCTCGTGTGGTCTTGTTTCCTATCAAAACTAACTTTTCAAGGATCACTTAGAAATCCAAGTTCCATAAGGATTTTGAGGAATAGGAAGCTCCATTGCATGACATACACCCTAAACCTAACCCTCAAATCCTCATCAACCTTTCCTAGAAAAACCCTACACCTTGCTTACAAAGCAAGCAAGCCCTAATTTTGAGTTTCTCCTTGGAAATGGTGATTGGAATCACTTCTTATCCATTGCATTGATATATTATTTGTAAGTGAGTCCTCATACTGGGTCTCCTCCCATCGGTGAAAGTCCGTAAAGAGTAGGGAGCCTTAGTTGAGGTGACAATGGGCTAAGTCTCCATTGTTGCCCTTGTCCTAGCAGTTGCCCCTTTAGGATTCCCTTTAGGACCCTTGCTAGTTTGAGCAGTTCACTTTCTTCAGAGGGCCGAATGCATGCCCAGATTTGCTAAGGGGCTGAGCCTACATACCCAGGTTCGCTGAAGGGCCATGTTCTTAATTTGAAAAGGGAGCCAAGCTTCATTTCTTGTGGCCAAACAGTGTCAAGTAAACAAGGGTCAAGCTGCTCAGTTTTTGGGGCTGTGGTCTCTTCCAGGAGGGCAGAATTGGGAGTGTCAACTTCAGAAAATTTATTACCAGGTTCCCTCCAAATTTTGTAAGAAAACACTGTTTCAGCTAATAGAAAAAGTTTGCTATATTTTGGGGTGAAATTCTCTGTGCATTTTATCTTGCTGTGCAAGCTTGTTCACTATATGTTTGTTAAAATTCTGAATATGTCTGTTGTAGTAAATTTCTGAGTATGTTACACAGTATGCATGCAAACTGTTTGTAAAAAGTCTGCTACAGGAAAGATTAAATCTTTAAGAAAATTAGTATAGATTTTTGGGTGCTGGTACATTACAGATTCTTTCAACTCAGACATGTTATCAAATCAACTGTCGTTATAGCAGACTTGCAGACATCTTTATGTTTTTTGTCTGATTCGAATGTCATGCTAACTGTTTCACAAATTTTTGATTTTTCTGATTCTTGAAGATATTTAAATCTTATTAATAAATCTCTTGAGCAAATTTGTAAGCATATATAACTGTTTACAAAATATTTTAACAGTATCTTACTAATATTTATATTTTAATTCACTGTTTTTGGATGTGCATACCAACAAGAAGGTGAGTATTCCACATGTACTATGGTTCGATGAAATTTTTAATGCTATAATTGTACCACCATTCCTGCTCCTTATGAAATACAACTGTTATTAATTTATTAATTATTACAAGCTCATATTCAAATCTGAGAAATA
This sequence comes from Pinus tabuliformis, assembly GCA_031772625.1. Taxonomy (NCBI): domain Eukaryota; kingdom Viridiplantae; phylum Streptophyta; class Pinopsida; order Pinales; family Pinaceae; genus Pinus; species Pinus tabuliformis. The sequence continues at coordinate 1,445,160,426 of CM062819.1, forward strand.
GCTAAATACTAGTTCAAACTTGAATCCATGGCACAACACTAGGATGCAACTCAATTTTTCTCACTTAAACGTCTGGCCTGCCCCTCATTTTTGTACACAAAATATTTCCCGTATGGAAACGCCTGAGAAATGGTTCCTGTTCCCCACCACCTCTGGGTGACCCCTATAGAAGAAATTTTCTCTTAGATTTGTCTTCAGCTGGCAACCAACAACCCCTTGCAGCCACCAGATAGCTCAATGTGCCACCTTTATCCACCACTTGAGCCAGCCATTGTGTGCCCTCGCCCATCTATTATGATTGTATGTTTGAAGGTGGGCCTTCCAACCCCGAAGGTATGACTTTTCATTATGTAATTGGGTGTTTATGCTTGCTTTTCTTGGGCACATTTGGACATGGATTAGTGGGGGGATTTGGTGGAAAGAATGGGCTTGGATTGTACTCTTGTTCCCTTGTCCCAACTTGGTGGTTAATCTTGTGTCCTAGTCTTGTGGGATCTCCTCTATTGGTTACTAGCTTTAGGAGTGGCAACACATGGGAAACCTTAATTTTGGTCGCGTTGTCCCGCTCCCTGACACTATATATCTCACCCCCCTTTGTTCATTATAACCCCTTCTCAGACTTTTTCCATCCAGGTCCACATTTGTCCATTGGGTCCACAAGGTGTTAGCCCCCCCTCCCCTTGTCCACACTGTGGCTCGGGCTTGGAACAAGGCCCCAGAGGTCGATGCAGCTAAAAAGAAACTTAAAAGCATAATTTGGCCACTTACAACAAGAAATGTACCACAAAATGAAAAAGATGGCCGGGACATAAGAATTTAGCACGTGGGTAAAAGCCAAACATGAGCTCTACCCCTTATCATTATGGTCATCACCCTGGTTCCTATGTGTAACCCCTGCATTATTAAGAAACCCATGATTGTACCAACCCCTGGTGGGCGATGAACTGCCCAACCTTAAGGGTAATCACTACTATATCATACACATCTTGCTCTCATCCCCTGGAGCCCCGAGCAATTAAGAGAAAGAAAAATCAATAAAAGTTAAAAGGCATATGAAGAAGGTTGGAAAAACAAAGGCTGGGGTAACTCATGTACTACGATTGCACCCTCCTACATCCATACACCCATGTGTGGGCTTCTCTCATTGTAGTTACCCTTGTACCATGGCATGTGGCTTGGAGCCTTCCCTATTGCCCCACTTCATTCCACCATCATTTCACATGACACCTGCCATTTGACGGATGTACCATGGACCTGTTACTCCCTTAGAGGTTGAAACCACCTAATAGGGTCTTTTATTAACCTCTCTTGTTGAGCAAGGAAACACTTGTACCCTCTAAAGCCCATTTGGAAGGGCATGCCACTATGAAGTGTCCACTTTTGCCCCTGGTTAGCAAGCTTATTTACTCAATTACACTAATGGATTGTTGTACTAGAAGGTGAGGAAAGACATTGGATCTTATACAAGATTGAAAGTGGATCTCCATTTGGAATTGGTCTCCCTACATGGGTTCTAAGCCCTCCAGAGGGTCCATAATGGCACTTAGAAGGTGAGTGTTTAGAGCCATGGGCCTCCTCCTCAACAGAGAATTGATTTCCAAGCCATGGGCTTCTTCAACACCTCATACTGCTTGTTCATGTCCCAGTTATACAAAGATGATGATGTACTTGGACCATGTTGTCCGGCCGGCCACACACATGCACTTGACACTTGGCAGCGGATCCAGGGCCCAGATAGGGTTCTACCTCTTCCAGAGAGACATGGGAGGGCTTATGTCATCATTCTAGCCCTTATTGATGGAGCATTGACATGTTTGATCCAGTTGGAGACCCATGAGACCCTTGTTTGTGCCCCACAACCACTTGGGAGCACCACAGATGTTTTGCTTGGAAACCAAGGGGCCAATCCCTTGGTCATCATTTTGGGAGCCCTCCTCTTTATCATGGTACATGGAGGACTTATCTTGGCTTTCCAGTGGCCCTTTGCACCATGATTTTATCATTTCGGCCTCATTAGGAAGGCTTATTTTATAATTTTGAGCTATTTGGTTGGCTTGTCACCAGATTTAATGTTATTTGCACATTAAAATATGTTTTAGGGGCTTAGATAGGTTAATTAGACTAAATCGAACTCCTAAAGGCTCATATAAATACAAGGAGAGCCTCATTTTGTAGATCATCACACTTGGGATTTTTGCTAGCCTCTTTAGAGGATTTTGGCTTGTAATTTTTGGAGAGAACTTGGATGTTTTTGGGATGCACTTTGATGTATGGATATATTGCTATCTTTTTGGAGCTTCTAAATGCATTATTGATGGATGGATATACTTCATATTGTCTAGTAAGTGCCTCTTTTTGTTGAATATCTTTATGTAAATGTCTAATGCATGGAATGCTTTCTCATAGTGAAGATTTATGCCCTAATTTACTTGATATGGTGCGAAATTGTGATCTTGGGAAGTTTTGCATGTGTTACTCATTGATGGTATGAAATGAATGTTCCTAGTGGAAAAATTGTTGTAATTTATCCATGAAACTCCATTAATTAATGATAACGAAGGTAATTGTTGAAAGGGGTAGTTAGGCTTCCTCTTTTAGCCTCCTTGAAGGTCAATTTAGCCTACTATAAGCACCCATGACTCCATACTCCCAATGGTCTAGGCATTAGTCAAGTTTCGTGGTGGTCACCCTTCCTCTCATCATTTTTCATTCCCCCCAAAATATTTTTGGCCTCTTACTTGGACAACCTTGCAAGCACATCATGTGAAATCCCTTAGAGAGCTGATTTTACAAATCCGTTTGGTTCAACTTCTGCACTGTTGTCTCTCCTAGGGATCCTCAAAATTTCACGTAATTTCAACGATTCATTTGTGAGAAAAAACAAGCCCTAGCTCAAATATTGGAAGCCCATCTTGGACGTCATAGTAAGTGGTTTTCTTGAGGGTTGTCTCCTATTAATGATTGATCATTTCCAATCCTTTCTTTGTCCTAACTTGACTTAGGGTTCTCTTTGGAGGTTTTCCCTTTCATGATAAATACTAAGCCCTAGGTCTTGTGTGGACCCAACCTAGTCCTCTCAACTTTAGCATCATCTACCTTGAAACTAATTACGTCTTTCAAAGAGCTGGTTGAGTGGTCTTGTATCATTTTGGAAATCTTGATTCTAGGATACCTATCCTCATTGTATCATCTCTAAAGCCTAGATTCTCATCTCCAACATTAGGTCTTTCTTGGAGAGCCATTAAGCTTCATTGAAGCAAGTGAGCCTCATATTGAGCCTCTCCTTTGAATGGGCCTTGGAAATCACGCTATTCCTAGCCATTGATCCCATCATCCTAATGATTTCTATGAAAATTTCTGAATCTAGAAACATAAATCCTATTGCAGTGACTAGTTTAACATCTCCTACTTGTTATTTCATTCAACAAGTTATTTAATTACATAAACATTGATGTAAACACTACTGCAATCTACACTGATATACAAATCATAAACTGAAGCAATAATTGAGACACACAAGGGACACCGTTATTTTTGGACAACACGTCCTCGGAAAAACCCAACTTGGGAAAACCGGTGCAGCAAATAGAGGGTTTTATATTATTAAGCAAGCAGAATTTGAGTACAACAGGTTGCCTCTCACACTGGCAAACCTTACAGAGAAATCACGACAACAAGAAATACATATGAGGGTTTACCTTGTCCCCAAGCCCCGACTAATTCGATGAGCGATCTAGCACCCTCCTAGCAAATACTGCGTAGTCCCTACGCAATCACTGCGTGGGCCTGCGTCCTGCCTCTAGAGCACTGTGTCACCCCAATTGTTGGATCGATCTGCGGGATGAACACTGACGTTCAGCCCTCCCGGCTCAGAACTTCGCTTTCCCAGCAAAATATCGGACTATAGACGACATTCTACACTGTCACTACGTGAGCCCCTCCTGGACTACGTAGGCTCTGCGTGAGCCCCGCCTGGGATGCATAGGCCTCTGCACTGTCTTCTTGTCGCTCAAGCTGCCTCTCTGCCATGTACTCTTTGGCTCGGAACTTACTTTCTGATCCAAATCTTTGCTTCTGCCGCTCTCTCTACAATAGATTACTGGTTCGATTCTTTCAACAAACCGTGCCCCATAAAATTGAACTGACTGATCAATATGCCCCCTCGGTGTATCTCCAACTGACCCTCAAGCCCCCTCTTATACTTTTCCTGTTGATGAATCAACAACAGAGATTAAGTCTCTAATCAAAGGCTAAACTTAAATTAGACTTGATCCTCGTCTCCTAGAAGCTTCTCACCCATATTTTCATTAATACCCATTAATATTTTTATTTTCCTAAGTTTAGACTTAGGAACCCCATTAAAAATATTAATTATTTTAATAAATATAATCTGGGTGGAATTTCTCCAAACGGTTTCTGGGTCTTGGAGATCTCATGTGTTTTAGCCCCTCCGCAAAATTTTGGAGCTAGAGCACATCCGATGCTACCCAAAAATCAACAATTTCCTTTATACTAGGACTCCTCCCATTGGTGAAAGTCCGTAAAGAGCAGGGGACACTGATTGAAGTGACAATGGGTCTTGTTCCATTGTTGTTATTTGGTCTAGTAGTTTTCCCTTAGGTACGCCTCCTAGGACACTTGCTATATTGTGTGGCAACAGTTCCCAAAAGATTTCTGTACAGAAAACCTAAGGAACATCCCCAAATGTTTCTTGACAGAAGACAGAACAAAAACTATGTGTCCATACTAGAAAATGATTTCTTTTTAATTTTTATTTATGATGTGGCACGGGGGAGGTGCATGGCTTGGGAGTTGAAAAAGACACAATAGAGATTTTTTTTGAAATAATACTTCCAATTTTCACATAAATATATTTACATCATCAAGAAAAGACAAAGGTGGAAGGGTATTTGCAGTGGCACTTAAATCCTCTTCCCCAACATTACCAAAACAGAAATAAAATCTGAATAGGCAGCAAGTTTTAACAACATTTCTTCTTTGATAAGTAAAATACCTTTCGCCAAAAGGTGCATGTGTACCTCATCTCTCCACATATGACAAAAGGTGTACAAAGAATTGATCTCACTCTCAAAAACACATTTACACCGAAGTTTCCAGAGGACCAACAAAGCAAAGATCCTCAGACACTATCAAATGCCAATTACAGAAGAGTGAACTAGAGATAGGGAGTCCCCAAACATGGTTGCATGCTAACGTACTCTCCCTGGAAGAGTAGCCAAGTGTTGTGCCTAACCATGATCCCAACAGATCCTGGCAAACTGGCAGATCATATGGTTCATTGTTTCAGATTGGTGGCAGGTAAGGCAAAGACCATCAGAGAGACTGCTTTTCAACCGCCAAACCTTAGAAGGAAGGCTGTGATAAATAACCAGCCATGCAAACACACAGAGCTTAGAAGACATTTGCATGGACCAGATACTACAATTTCTGAATCCACTGGCTTCAGCATCAAAGGATAACCACCATTAATTAAGTACAGGGACCAGCTCATGGCACTGCTGCAAGATGGAGTACAACTTATGCAAGTCATACTTAACAGTGTGCCCCCAAAACTCCACTCCCAATCATGCCATATAGGGTGGGATGAGGCCGACAATCTCCAAAATTGTGGGCTGATCTGTAGAGAGCAGGTCATACTCATGTGCCGAAGTTCACCAGTTAAAAAAACACTAACAAACAGTCAAAATATAAAACGTTACCCTTTCAGATCTCAAGTTCTGTACTTTATTTTATTTTATTTTATTATTATGCTGTGGTTCATGAACACCCTGGTCAATGGGTGGCGCTATGTCCACGGAAAAATTTGCGCTGATCGACCCCGAAGGGAATCTAGCCCCGCGGCCCACTAGCAAGGCCTGACCCCAAGGGCTTCGGGGAGAATGGACCCTATGACCTCCCGATGGTGAGGCACTGATTTTGACCAACTGAGCTAATCCTTGGGGCTTGTTTTGTACCTTCTTAGAAAGCTATTTTGTGGATATTTGAAATTTATGTGTGTGTGTTTCTTGTTTTTTGAAATGTTGAAAGTGGCATTTTCTGAAACTCATACCATTCTGAAACCCGGATGTTTCCCCGTGGTTTTTCATTGTACATTAATGAAATTATCCCTGTGGTTTTTCATTGTACATTAATGAAATTATCTTAGGTTCTCTTATATGTGATTGCTTAATCACATAGGCTGATTCTCATATTGATGCCATACTCTATATCGAAATATTTTAGTTTATTTGTTTTTATGCATTGTGTGTGGATCACTAGATGCCTTTTTTTGAATCTTATAGTGTTAATATAAATATAAAAATAGGTATAGATAGATTTATGTTTAGGCTATAGCTTTATTTTCAGCCTTACTGATTTGGATGCCCCCTTTTTTGAATCTTACAGTGTTAACATGAACATGAACATAAACATCAACATACATATATATATATATATATATATATATATATATATATATATATATATATATATATATATATATATATAAAGATTAATTATATATATATATGTGTGTGTGTGAATGTGAATATATATATATATATATATATAAGAATATGAATATGAATATCAATATAGATAGAACGCTCACGCTCACACTCACGCGACTATAAATATAAATATAAACATGAAAATAAATATGATTAAATATAAACATGAGTATCAATATGAACATAAACATGAATATAAACATGAACATAAATATAAATATAAACATGAATATAAACATGAACATAAATATAAATACAAATATAAACATGAATATGAATATGAATATAAATATAAACATAAACATAAACACACATATATATATGTTTATATTCATATATATATATATATAAAATTAATCTTTATATATATATATATGAATATATAAATATGAATATGAATATCAATATAAATATGAATATGAAATTATGAATATCAATATAGATAGATCTATGTATAGGCTATAGCTTTATTTTCAGCATTCTTGATTTGGACTTTCAATACTTCTAAATCTTCTCAGATAGTTGTGTGTATGCATTTTGCAGTCAGCCGTACAAATAAAACAGTTAACTTCATACATAATCCAACACATTATTGAAGGCTCTTTTGATGTAAGTTCCTTCTGTTAGCCTTCTTGATTGTCACTGTTCATTGTGTCATTTAGTAGCAGGTGAAAGGGTGATAATTGGCAAAGTGGGAGGATTTTTTCTGCTGAAAATGAATAGTTCAGTCAAACATTTCAAAGTAACATATTATCTTTTACTGAACAAAATGTGGTGACAAGAACTTTTTATCATGAAAGGCATGTAGTGTTCCATCAAATTATGAATTCTATTGCTTATGACTTCCATGCATAGAACTCCATCAAATTATGAATTCTATTGCTTATGACTTCCATGCATAGAACTATTAATGTATAAATAACAAGACAACTCCCAGATTCAGCTGAACAGGCAGGGGTCTATCTGGAATTTATTTCCTTCAACCTTGGATGGTATAAGAGTGGGGCTTCCTTGGTCCTATTCTCCCCAAGGGTCATACAGCCAGGCGCCCCTCAGCCCTGGTCAGGCTCTAGAGGACATCATTTTCCATTGCATTTGCTCTTTGACAGTGATCAATGACTCCCAAAGTGAGCCTATACCTTTGTCATTGCCTTCAGCCTTCAGGACTAGAAGGCTATGACATCTTCTCTTTCTCTTTCTTGATTATCCTTGGGATCGCCAGTGTCTGTGCTCCTATTGTGTTACTGCATTTATACTTTTGTATCTTTTGTATAGACTGCTAGGGTATAACTTACCTACACACTTGATTATGCTTCTTTCTCTTTCACGTTCTGTTGCTTTTGGTATTGATATGTGTACCTTCTAGTCAAATTGAATTACTTTTCTGGTTATTTGTTGAACATTAGTAGCATTATCTTATCTCTAATCAAATCATGAAGATGCTAATTGGGAGTGGTGAGAATTGTTTTGATGTAATACAGAAATAAATAGTGATAAGCATGGATCTTTGGGCCAAGGCTATTGGGGTAGGGAGAGGTAGCAGGAATGGGAAGCACAATTTCAAAAAATTTCAAGTGGAGCATTCCAGAAGTGTTTTTTATATAGTACATATTTTAATATATTTTGATGCATATCTATTAAAAAAACATGCAGAACGCTGAATTAGCAGCAGAAAACATGAAAACGTAGATTTAACTACTGGATTAACGATCATTAAAGCATCAACCATTACATATGACATCAACCATCTAGCAGTTATAACATTGTCATCAAATGATCAGTTATTAAATGTGACATCAACCTTCAAGTTTCATCATATAACATTCGTCATTAACAAACTGTAACAAATACCATCTACCACGAAATGAAATAGAGCATCATATTAATTAATAATGCAAACTTCAAAGGTAGGTTCAATGTTTAAAACTTTAAAGTTCAAACTTAAACTTGCAAATAATGTTTACAAAATAGGCCATAATAAAGACAAAGTACTAAGTTCTCTATACTACTAAATAGGAAAAAGACAAATAGATGTAGTAGCTATCAGGCTAAGGATGAATAAATTCTGCATTAAAAACTTTATTGATATGAGCCATACATAAATACATTGACGGATGACTCTTGGTTTCATCTTCCAAGAGGTTTGATGACTCTTCCTATTCACCTATGACTCTTCATATTCTTCTTAAATTAATATTTACAATGTACCATGATTCCAAGGATTAGGTATCTAACATTCCCCCCCTTGATTTGAAAGGGTGTTTGTAAATCCAAGCATCTTTCTAAATTTTTCAACCTTCTCTCTGTGACGCCCTTTGGTGAAGATGTTTGCAATTTGCTAATTTGTGAAACAATGTATTAGTTGAATGTTTTTGGCCTCTACCTCATGTCGATAGAATGCTACTTCATGTTGATATGCTTGGTTCAATCACAAAATCTAGGAATCTTGGCCAACTTGATTGCAAAAGTGTTATCAACCAGAAGTGGAACATCATTCACTAGTTTCTCTTGCATATTTGCTAGTATCTTATGGAGCCACACAATCTTCTTTGTCGCCTTTGCAGCAGCCACATATTCCACCTTTGTATTAAAATATGTTGGAATGGTATGCTTGCGTGATCTCTGAGAGATAGCTGCTAATGCAAGACTCATGAGGTATCTCGAAGTAGACATTCCATTCTCCTTATCCTCATCAGAGTTTGAATCTGAATGTCTAACTTGTTTTAAGTCATCCACCTTAGAGTATTTGAGTCTAAAGTCTTGAGTTCCAAGTAACTTAGAGCTCTCTTTGTGGCGCACATTGTTCTTCACAAGGTTTTTGCACAAACTTGGAAAGAATCCAAATTACAAATGAAATATTTAGTTTGGTAGTAGTAAGGTAGATAAGGCTCTCCACAAATTTTCTATATTTAGTTGCATCCTCAAATTCATTCACTTCCTTTGATATAAGATTTAGATTTTGCTCCATTGGAGTAGAGAGTGGATTACAATCAACCATGCCAAATTTGTGAAACACCTCTCCAATGTAATTCTCTTTGGGAGATGAACACATGCTTTGGATTCTAAGTATCTTTAGTATCCAAATGGTAGTAAAGATGTCCCATGGTTGTCATGGAAAAACCCTTCTTCAATTCTTTCTTTATGGATTCAATATATGCTTCATTACTCTCTGTCATCAAAAGATCATTCACGTACATCACGAGACAGACAACAATTTTGCCATCTTTCTTGACAAACAAAGTTGCATCATCAAGGTTAAAATGCTATAAATTGATTTTCAAAACATAGTTTTTCATATCATGCATGAGGTGATTGCTTTAGGCCATAAAAAGAGTTGATGAGCTTGCATACCTTGTGTTCTTGACCTTGCACAACATGTTCTTTTGTTGAGACATGTAGACATTCTCTTTCGAGTCTACATTTAATAAGCATTAGAGAAATTTTGAGGTAAAAAATGGTCCTCAAAACAAAATTGTACAACAAAAATCAACTTTATAAGAACCAATAGGATTCAATATGATGATGTCAACTATGGGGGTTGATTCGCCATTTTTGGAGTAAAAAGATAAAATGATTTAAAAAAAATTACTTTTTCAAATCATATTTTCAACTTATCTCCCTATGGTTTTGCTCAAATTTCGAGTCGGAGCACCCATTGAATGCGGAATTTAATTTTGCATCCAAGGAGTACCCATGTTGCATACTTTCAATGGACCCTACTACACGAAAAATGTGAAATACATGAAAAAATGTGATTGCAATCATGATTTTTCATGTATTTCACATTTTTTGTGTAGTAGGGTCCATCGAAAGTATGCAACATGGGTACTCCTTGGATTCAAAATTAAATTCCACATCCAGTGAGTGCTCCCGCTCGAAATTTGAGCAAAATCATAGGGAGATAAGTTGAAAATACGAATTGAAAAAGTAGTTTTTTCTTTTTTCCCTTCAAAACTTGATGAGTAATCTAATCTTATTTTATTATTCCTTTGGAGGCCCATTTTAGACCTCAAAATTTCTCTAATGGATCTATTCACATCTATGTGATGAATTTTCCACTTTATTCTGTGCCGCTAAAGCCAACAATGCATAAATGGTAGCCCATTTTGTTGTCGAGGCAAAGTTCTTTTCATGGTCCATGCCTTTTTTTTTGTGCAAATCCTTTTGTCAAAGCCTTGCTTTATGCTTGTCAGGTGAGCCATCTAATTTGTGCTTGTTGTTGTAGAACCACCTGCAACCAACTAGTTGGGTTCCAAATGGAGGATCCACTAGCTTCCATGTTCCATTCTTGATGAGAGCAACATACTTCTTCTGCATAACTTCTTTCCACTCATGATGATAAGCAACTCCTTCAAAGAAAGTTGGTTCAGTGTTCGTAGATAAACAATTCTCAATCAAATAAAACGTCCATATCATTTACATCACCTGAATCTAAATTATCTACATCAATTCCATCTTGTCTTGTAGAATTTATGGTTCCTGTCTTTCCAACTTCATCAGGATGACGACTTTCAAGTGTCTTTATGACTCACTTTGGATCTTCTTATGATGGTCTAGGTTGCTGCACTGATTGAGATGGTGTTGCATTCCCATGAAGGTTTAGTATTTCAATCATCTCAATCACATCGTCCAATTGAACTTCGTGCTTTGATGAAGTGGCTGGATATTCTTTGTAAGGGGGAGATGGCACTTCAAAAGGAGATTCCGAATATTGATCCAAGATAGGGATCCCCCTTTCAAGATGTGCAATATCATCATCAAACCCATGATATGTCTTGTATGGGTGAATCTATCTAGATGATTAAGCTACCACTCAATAGTTTTGTCATTCTTGGTGGATTCAATAAATATCACCTTTGGAAAGAATAAACTTCTTGTTTATCTCCTGATAAAGATCATATGCCTTGGTGGTAGTTGTGTTTGGTCAATTCAATGTCCTTGAATTGGCAATCATAAATTGTCAACCAGGGTGCGTAGACTGATGAAGTACAGGTGCACAATATGTGCTTAGAAGTTATTCATTAGGTCGTTATGTATTTGTTAGGATCTAAACTCAAGATGGGGGCGGTGTTTGTCAACTGTATTAGTGTTGTAATTCTTAGGGATGTTGATTAAGTTTCCTAGGAATTGATCTCTATCCAATTAGTTTGTAGATGATGTGAGGGTGATTTTACTTATGTTAGATTGTTGGGATTTTTGATCTTAAATCTCTTTGCTGCAACTCCTAATTCTCTAAGTGCAAAAAGAAACCTATTCTATCAGCTATGAAGGAATACTGCTGAACTCAATTGTTTTAGGAGAGGTCTTCTCGTTGGTTCAATTTCTGCTCAAACAAAGTAATCCAAGCAACATCTATGAATTGAACACACTTCAATTATGCTGGATAATAAGCAAAGGAAATAACTGTGCAGTACCAGGTATAAACAAAATTAGATAACAGTCTAAGCTAGGTATAAAGCAAATTAAATTTCTTATGCAGATAACAATTCGAAATCATTATACAACATTATCACACAAAACAGAGCAATTGAAGAATTTAAAGGAAATCAGATTGTATTTGATTAAAACCTGCCACTGTTTGTAGGGGCCCTCCACATAGCAGTTCAGAGCTTCAAATCAATACAACACTTCCACACAAAAACCGATTTCATTCACACGGAATTCACAAACTGTTGATAAACATATCATTCGACGCGCACCCAAATAACAGTGCGGCCATTAGTTTTATAGCAGGTTTCTTGGCATAACTGTATGAATATTTTAAGCCTAATATCTCTTAATCCTATCTAAACTTATATCGTTAAATCGTCATTTTTCTATTCCGAAAGCAAAATGATAAGGTTTCAGCTGATCTCGGGTTCTGTTCTGCGTTAATCCGGTGGTTGACTTGGAGTTTGACCGCGATCTCCTGTGCTTCTTTTGGAAAACAGTTTCGAGTGGATAGGAAGGTATCCATGAGGGAGTCAACTTCTATCCATTCGCACCTTTCGCTGTTGACCTGGAGCTCTGGAACCTTGCAAACAATGAAGATAGCTACGGAATCCTGGACTAGCTGCAGAAACACACTAATTTGGTAGCCAATTGTAACTTTAATTAAAACAATAGGGTATACAGTGGAATATGAACAAGAAAACAGACTAATGCATACCTTCATTAGAAATTGGTAGATATGGCTTTATTTAAGTGGTAAATATATATGAAAAAGAGAGGATCTTTAGGCAAAAAGGATGTCATGGTAGGACAATCTTCAGACTCTACATTCCCCCGGATTGGAGACGTTGTATGTCCTCATACGTTTATTCCTTTTCTTTTGCTTGCACCTCTTATTTGTCATCTCCCTGCTTCATTGCTTTCTTTTTTTGGCAGAAATTGGCATTCTAGGCTTCCTCATTAGAATTTTGTACTTTAAACTGATTATCTCTCTTTGCATAATTCCGTTCTCTTTCTTCAGCTTCTTGTTTTTCTTATACCAGAAGCTTAGATGTAGGATCAAATTGTCACTCTTGGCAATCTATATCTCACTCTCTGTCTTCAGGGCTTGATTTTCATTTTTAAGATACCGATTCAGTGTTTCAAGTTCAAAGATTTCCTGCTTCAAGATGTTTGAGGCCTATTGTTCATTCACCTGGTTGCTTCCTTCTCCAAGGCTCTGTATTGTTTCCTTTGTTGTTGTCACCTTCCTTTCCAGTGACTCTATGTAGTCATAGATTTCCTGTTGTGCGGGGTCAATTCCTGGACTATGTATCGGGCTAGCTAGAGGTGAGCTGTAAGGCTGTGGTGATGATCTTAGTGACCCTTTTGGAGAATTCCCAGGGCTTTCAATTGACTCATCCTCTATTGGCTCAATCTCTGTTGGAGTGTTCTCTGTTGGCTCAATCTCTGTTGGAGTGTTCTCTATTGGCTCTTCCTCAGTTGGCTCCTTTCCATTTGGCTCATTTTCCTCAAGGTTAATGTAGTCTGTAGTCTTTGAGGTTGTTTGTGGAATCATGCTCAACCTCGTGCTCCTTCTCAACCCTGGGGTTTGTGTTTTCTGCACTTTCCTCCTCTTATTCTCTGATTTTTCTTCTAGAGGAGAGGTTTTAGTTTGTGAGAATTCTTCTTTACCTGGGCTAGCTTTCTTTCTTCTAGGGTTTCCCCTCTTCATTCTCTGCAAAATTTTTACTATAGGCAACTCTTCTTCTGTTACCTCTGTCTGAGTTTGAGGTGCTTGTTCCTTTATCATTTCTATGGTTCTCTTTCTCCCTCTGAGGGCCTTGCTGCTACTTGGTTTTTCTGGGGATTTTTCCTCAAAATGGTTTCTTATTAGGAAACTCTCCCAGTCATCCCCTATGCTTCGGAGATGAAATTCGACCAATATTTTTACCAAACCATGATGATACATGGTGTTTTCTATGCATTGAATTTTCTTTTGAACATTTGTAGCCATTTTCTTGAGGCTATTCAAGAGGAAATAGGGGAGGTTCATTTGATGATCCTCGAGAAAGTGCATCATCATTCTAACATGATAAAAATACATCTGCCCGAACCTACCCTCACAAGTGATAAACTTCTAAAGCACAAGTAATAAGTTTCTCCATTTGTTTTTAAGAGCAGAGCTTGGAATACCTTTTTTGTAGACCGTGGTGTCCATGTTCGGGTTCTTGAGGAAAACCTTCCAATCCTCGCTGTCAATCCCTCTGTTTTTAAACCATTTTTCTCCATGTCTTGGCAACTCGGTGGCCTCAGTGATCATAGACTCTGTTACTGTGAGTTTTATGTCACCAATTTCGGCCTCCATTCCATCGAATGAGCGCGCAAATGTCTTGGTTACCTCTTTGTGGAAGCCGTTAAATTTCTCAATGAACTGCAGCCATTGGCTTCTTTGCAGCGACTCTCTAATTTGTGGGTACCCCTCTAGGAATTGCTTCCCTGCTGGCTCAGTTTGAACAATTACCCCCATGCCGAAGGATGCTTTGCCTTGAAGATTGGCTACCTTGACAGGAAAATGGGACTGGTAGGGTTTGCTAGCTGGCAGAAAGATGGAATGACTGTGAAAGAACAGAGGAGTGTAAGAATAGGGAAGAATGGATGGATTATCAAAAGGATTATGGAAATGAATTTGACCGTAAGGCGCATTCAAACTTATGATTTGGTATTTAATTTGGTAGATTTGGCACAAGGTCGTGATATGATTTTTAGAGTTGTGGCATATGATATTTTGTTAGGCGGCCATTACCCTTAGGTTATGATGATTGCACTTTAGTACTATATTTTCTTATTCATACATGCTATATAACCTTCCCTATTGTTAAATTAAAGTAGCACATACCTTTTAATTTTTTGTTGCTAACCTTATTTGTTGTCCTTTAATCTCTTGAAGGTGCCTTGTTGTCAACTGTCCTTTAATCCAGATCACCAAGTATTCTTGTAGACTTCAAAATTTTTAGGCTACAGAAATTTGTTTAGCTGCAGAAACTTGTCCAAGCTGCGGAAAGTTGCTGTTTTTGCAGCTTAAGAGAAAGAAAGCTTTAGTAGATGAAACTTTTTTTTTTAATTTTTAATTTTTATTTTCATTTGAAAAGAAAATTTGAAGTGCCAACAAGTTGGTTTTCACTTTAAATTTCCTGTATAAACATGCCAACAACATGTTGGTTTTCATGTTTATACAAATTTATTATTATTATTTTTTCCATATTATTATATGTATATATATATATGCATATATACACATAATTTATTCATTATATATATATATATATATATATATAGATATATATATATATATATATATATATCTTTTTATTTATTTGAAAAACAAACTGAATGGAAATTTCTAAGGTGGAAAAGAAGAGGAATTCTTCTTGACCATCTTTAGTTTTGAATTATCCTGAAATATTTTAACAAATTCCTCTCTTGTTAATGGTTTTTGATAAAGCTTGAGTCGATGTCCATTTACTAATAGAGGAGTTCTTTCTTCGTCAATAGTCCTGATTCTAACTGCACCATTGTCAAAGACATTTTCAACCTCATAAGGTCCAAGCCAATGGGTTTGGAATTTTCCTTGAATTTTTTTGAATTTTGAATCAAAGAGCAATGCCCAATCTCCTGGATGAAACTTCCTTTCTTTAATGTACTTATCATGCCATCTTGACCTCTGTTGTTGCACTAAGCTGGTCCTCTGGAAGGCCTCCTGTCTGATTTCATCGAGCTCATTTAATTGTGTCATCCTTTGCTTCTGGGCTTCTGACAAGTCAAGATCTAACTGGACTGCTGTCTTATAGGTCTGGATCTGGAATTCTATTGGAAGTAAGACTTGCTTCCCATAAACAAGTTCATAGGGAGTATGTCCTATAGTATTCCTCCATGTAGTCCTATAGGCCCATAAGGCTTCTGGAAGCTTTTCCACCCAATCTTTCCTGTGTAGATGTACAGTCTTTGTAAGGATAGCCTTGATCACCTTATTTGTGGACTCAACTTGTCCATTGGCTTGTGGATGGTATGGAGTTGACTTCCGATGTTTTATCTTGTATTGGTCCACAAGCTTCTGCACTAGTCTGGATGTGAACTGTGTCCCTTGATCTGTTACAATTTCTCTTGGAACACCAAAACGAGTAAAAATATCCTCAAAAAGAAATGAAACTACAGTATTTTCAGTAGCAAAAGGAAGTGCTTTAGCTTCTACCCATTTAGTGACATAATCAGTACATACCAGAATATACTTCTTTTGCTTTGAAGGTGGGCTGATTGGTCCAACAAAATCCAGTGCCCATTTTTCAAATGGTTTGATAAGTACCTGTGGTTGTAGTGGCATCTCATTTGAAAGAGTTGGTTTGCCCATTCTCTGACAACTGTCGCATCTCTTAACATATTCCTTGGTGTCTTTGAAAATGGAAGGCCAATAATATCCTAAACGCAGGTTTTTGTAAGTAGTTCTTTTGTCAGAAAAATGTCCTCCACATGGCTCATCGTGACAAGCCTTTAGTATCTCTAGTATTTCGTCCTCCCGAACACATCTTCTGATGATGAGGTCTGGTCTTTTCTTATATAATTCCTCATTTATCCATGAGTAGGATGTGCTATTGTGGACTATTCTTCTTTTCTCTCTAGGACATAAATGAAATGGCGTTTTTCCTGTGGCTAAATAGTTAGCAATATCTGCATACCAAGGTGATTTAGTAGATACTGCAAAGAGAGATTCATCAGGAAATTTATCTTCTACAGGTTGATCGTTGTTTTCATTTTGTATTCTAGATAGAAAATCGACAATTGTGTTTTGTTTTCCTGGTCTATCTAGAGTGGTAATGTTGAATTCTTGTAAAATTAGGAGCCATCTAGTTATTCTTCCATTAGTGACTGGTTTATTCATTAGGTATCTAATGGCAGAATGGTCTGTGTGGACAAAGGTTTCATAGCCAGTTATATAATGTCTGAATTTATTAATGGCATGAATTACAGCTAAGAACTCCTTTTCGGTTACAATATAATTTAACTTTGCAGGGGTTAAATTTTTACTAGTATAATAAATGGCATAAGGAGTGAGGTCTTTTTGTCCTAAAACAGTTCCTAAGGCTGAATCTGAAGCATTTGTTGAGATATGGAAAGACAACTTCCAGTTAGGTCCTTTTAAGATGGGTGCTTCAGAAATTCTCTTTTTCAATGTTTCAAAGGCAACTTGACATTCAGAATCCCAATTGAATTCACAGTCTTTGGTGAGTAATTTAAAGAGTGGGGATGCAATTTTTGTGAAGTTTTCTATAAATCTTCTATAGTATCTGGTAAAACCGAGAAAACTTCTAACATCCTTTTGACAACTTGGCATTGATAACTTGGAAATGACTTCCACCTTAGATGAGTCTACCTTAATTCCATCTTCGGAAATATGGTGACCTAGAACAATTCCCTCGTTAAACATCATAAAACATTTTTCATGGCTTAATGAGAGGTTTGTTTCTTGACATCTTATTAAGACTTTCTCTAGGTTTTCTAGTGCTTCATTGAAAGAATCCCCATAGACTGTGAAATCATCCATATACACTTCCACACAATCATGGATAAGGTCAGAGAAAATGCCAAGGACTGCCCTTTGGAATGTTGCTGGAGCATTACATAACCCAAAGGGAAGTACTCGGTAAGCATAAGTTCCCCATGGACAAGTGAATGTGGTTTTATCTTGATCTTCAGGGGCCACCTGAATCTGGTTGTATCCAATAAACCCATCCAAGAAGGAGATATATTTTTTCCCTGCTGAAGTATCTAAACCCTGGTCTATGAAAGGTAACAGAAAGTGGTCTTTTAATGTTGCTTTATTCAACTCCCGATAATCGATACATACTCTCCATTTTCCATTCTTTTGAGGGATGATTACTAGTAGTGAAACCCACTGGCTCTCAGATATTGGATAGACGAAATTTACATTTAATAATTTCTGCAATTATTTCTTAACAATTTCTTTTAGATTTGGGTTCATTCTTTGCTGAGGTTGTCTAACTGGTCTTGCATTTTGTTCAATGTAGATATGATGTATGCAAGTTTTAGGATCAATCCCTCTCATGTCAGTGTATTCCCATGCAAAAGCAGAAGAATGTTTCTGTAAAATTTCTATCAATTGTTTCTTTTGCATATCTTCCAAATTTTCATTGACATTTAAGGTTTTTCTTGGAAATATTTCTATCGAGGAATTCCCAAATTTTTCCATGGACAACAATGATACTTGTTTAGAGGAGAGATATTCATTTCGACTACGCTCATAATGTGAGGAAGATTCATTATTTTCTAGTAAATTCAAAAGTTTGTCTCCCTCTTTTACTTGTTCAATGACAAAAATAGGTTGTATATCTTCTCCATCTTCTATCCATTCTTCAGTTTCTGTATCTATTGTTGTTCTTGCAGGGGGGTATAATGTAAATTTCTTTGTAGAATTTCCATCTGAGATAAACATATCACCTGGCCTATAGCCGATAAAAGCGTCTACTATAGCCAACCAAGGCCTTCCTAGAATTAATGGATGTCCTCTTAGATTGTTCTTGGGTGTTAAGACCATGAAATCAACAGGATATTCCCAAGAATCTAAAGATACACAAACATCTTCTAACACACCATCTGGTTTAATAACAAATCTATCTGCTAATTGCAACAAGGTTGGTGTGTATTGAAGGTTAGGAAGCCTAAGTGTGTCCATAACTTGTTTGCTCATTATGTTTATGGCTGCTCCTAGGTCAATTAGTGTGTTTGGTATTTCAGTTCCATTGATGTGAATTTTTACAATGGGGCTTCCTGGGTCTAAATATTTTTGAATTGTTGTCTTCCCCATCATAATGTCTGCAATTTTTCCGACTAACTGAATTCTTTTTATATCTTTTCTTCTTCTCCCTGATCGTTGTGTACTTAATTCCTTAATTGTTTTTGCAAAAATTGGTATTTATTTTATGGCTTGCAATAAAGGAATCTTAATACAAACATTTCTCAATTCATCCATCATATTGTAATCCGGCAAGATAATTTGTTTCTCTACTCCATCGATTTTCAGCCTTTCTGGGAAAGGTGGTTTGACTGATATTGAAGGTTGTTCTATGATAGGAGCATCTCTTGGAATTTCTTCTGTTTGTTCAGTTTCTTTTTGAGGGAGAGAAGTCTCCCCTTCTTCTGATTGATTCTTATGTTTTTGAAGATCAGATTTTGTTTTTTGAATGACAACAGGAGGTTTTTTGGTAATACTCTTCCAGACCTTAATTGGACATTGTTTAGGTCTAGAGGGGTTATCACATAAGTTTGAGGATTCTGACCCTCCATGTTGTATACTAGTTACTGTGGTATCTTATTATTAGGATTTGGAAGTGGTTGAGCGGGTAATTGATTTGATTTTTGTGGAAATGGTAGGGAAAGCTGCGGGTTTTGATTCTGTACTGGGACTTGTGGCAATTGATTAGCTTGAGGAATTTGATTGGACGGGGTTAAAAATTGTGGTGGAAGGTAGGATGGCGAGTATTGTTGATATTGAGCATAGGCTCCATAAGGATTTTGCCATCCTTGATTCCAAGGTTGTGATTGTGGCAGAGCCCAAGGCTGCCAGGCTGAATTCCAATTACTTTGTGAAGACTGGGCAAATTGTTGTGGTCTAAATCCTTGTGATTGATTTGGTTGGGGGTTTTTCCATGGTCTTTTGGCTATAAAGTAGAGAGGGTCTACTGGTTCTGAGATTCCTTCCTCATTGAATACAGCCTTAAGACCTAGTAAGGATGGAAATTCCTTTGTATCATGATTATCTGCACATATGACATAGGTTTCTATGGCTTTTGAGTCTAAGGGACACTCTCTCAGAGCATGTTTCTTCCGACATTTGGGACAGAAGATGGATAATGCAACATTTTCGAAATTTTGCTTGTTTTGTATTTTAAGGGTGTCTATTTGTTCACTTAGGCTCCCTAAAATATCTGTTTTAAAGGTGTCAAGTAGATTTCCTATTTCTGCCCTACTAACTGTCCCAACTGCAGACTTGTTTATTCTTGATAGGAGAGGGTCCCTAGGTATTTTTTCCAACTCTTGCTTTTCCCCTTGAGATATGTACACATAAATCACAAATATCTGCAAATGGTAGTTGGGAAATATCTCCTTTTCTAGTTAGGTTAAGGAGATTGATCCACTCATCTTTAACGACTCTGAGTAAAAGAGCTTTTAAGGTTTCTTCATCCAAATTATCCATTTTTGCTCTTTTAACATTATAAACAAACCTTTCTACCAAGTCTTCAAGATTCTCATCTTCTTTTTGTGTCATTTTGAAGACTTCATCTTTAAGGTTACTAGGCATACAATAATCTCTATAATTGCATAAGAAAGCCTCTTTCATCTGTGCCCATGTTGTTATGGAATGCACTCCTAGACTCATGAACCACTTTAATGTTAAGTCTTTTAATGTGGCGGGGAACAATTTCAACTTTTGAGCATCATGCAGATAGTTATATGATCTGCATAATACTTCAAATTCGAAGAGAAATGTCTCCGGATCTTCGTTTCTTTTACCATGGAAATTAGGAAGAATCGAGGGTGATATATTTTTCATTGTGAGGGTTGTATCTTCATCAAGAATAGGGAATCTCGAAGGATCTTGATTTCCTTTGCCTCTACCCCCTCCTCTACCTCTACCTCTTCCTCTTCCTCTACCTCCAATCCTATCTTCTTCACCATGGACATTGTGTACTTCTCCTTCTTCAGCGATGGTAGATTATTCAGAGCTAAGATAGTGTTCTTCTAATTTTTCTGGTTCCTCTATCAATGGTTGTTCAGAATAAGTTTCCAATTGCTCCTCTTCACTAGGAATTTCTAGTTCTTCCACAATATGTTCACCAGTGGGGGACAAAAAGATTGCTCCTGTGGTTGGGGATGTAAGATTTTCTTCAATTACAACTTCAGTAGGCAAAGTAGGTGAAGTTATGGATTGAATTTCCGATCTTGAGACTTCAGGAAGTCTCTGTCGACCCCTAAATGGAATTCGGGTTTGAGTAGGTGGTGTGGAATCTCGAAATCATGGTGGAGTGAGTGGATTTGTGGGAATTAAACTTCTTCCTCGTCCTACAAATCTATCCCTAGAGTCTCTATCCCTACGCATATCATGTTTTAAATTAATGATGATTTTTTTTTTTTACTTCTAGTTGTACTTACCCAACAACAACACCAAAATGTTTGGTCAATTCAACGTCCTTGAATTGGCAATCGTAAATTGTCAACCAGGGTGCGTAGACTGATGAAGTACAGGTGCACAATATGTGCTTAGAAGCTATTCATTAGGTCATTATGTATTTGTTAGGATCTAAACTCAAGATGGGGGCGGTGTTTGTCGACTGTATTAGGGTTGTAATTCTTAGGGATGTTGATTAAGTTTTCTAGGAATTGATTTCTGTCCAATTAGTTTGTAGATGATGTGAGGGTGATTTTACGTATGTTAGGTTGCTGGGATTTTAATCTTAAATCTCTTTGCTGCAGCGCCTAATTCTCTAAGTGCAAAAAGAAACCTATTCTATCAACTGTGAAGGAATACTGTTGAACTCAATTGTTTTAGGAGAGGTCTTCTCGCAGGTTCAATTTCTGCTCAAACAAAGTAATCCAAGCAACATCTATGAATTGAACACACTTCAATTATGCTGGATAATAAGCAAAGGAAATAACTGTGCAGTACCAGGTATAAAGCAAATTAGATAACAATCTAAGTTATGTATAAAGCAAATTAAAGTTCTTATGCAGATAACAATTCGAGATCATTATACAACATCATCACACAAAACAGAGCAATTGAAGAATTTAAAGGAAATCAGATTGTATTTGATTAAAACCTGCCACTGTTTGTAGGGGCCCTCCACATAGCAGTTCAGAGCTTCAAATCAATACAACGCTTGCACACAAAAACCGATTTCATTCACACGAAATTCACAAACTGTTGATAAACATATCATTCGGCGTGCACCCAAATAACAGTGTGGCCATTAGTTTATAGCAGGTTTCTTGGCATAACTGTATGAAGATTTTAAGCCTAATATCTCTTAATCCTATCTAAACTTATATTGTTAAACCGTCGTTTTGCTATTCCGAAAGAAAAACGATAAGGTTTCAGCTGATCTCGGGTTCTGTTTTGCATTAATCCGGCGGTTGACTTGGAGTTTGACCGCGATCTCCTGTGCTTCTTTTGGAAAACAGTTTCGAGTGGATAGGAAGGTATCCATGAGGGAGTCAACTTCTATCCATTCGCACCTTTCGCTGCTGACCTGGAGCTCTAGAACCTCGCGAACAATGAAGACAGCTACAGAATCTTGGACTAGCTGCGGAAATAAACTGATTCGGTAGCCAATTGTAACTTTAATTAAAACAATAGGGTATACAGTTGAATATGAACAAGAAAACATACTAATGCATACCTTCATCAAAACCTAGTAGATATGGCTTTATTGAAGTGGTAAATATATATGAAAAAGAGAGGATCTTTAGGAAAAAAGGATGTCATCGTAGGACAATCTTCAGACTCTACAAGTTGAGCACCCCAAGAAGATGCACTTTCTTTTATTCCCCTCCATTGCTAGTATGAAGAGTTCCAATATGAGATTGAGCTTCATTTTCCATCCATAGATGAAAATTTCTAAATATTTCAAATGCTTGATATTTCTATTTCAACAAATAAACCCAACACATCCTAGTTTAGTCAGTAATAAAAGTCATGATATATTTATTACCAAAGGTAAATAGGACAGACATGGTGCCACACAAATCAGAGATTTAATTTTATCTTTATACGTGCTCTTGAGGTAGAATCATGAAAACGCTACTTGTGTTTACCAAGGATACATTCTTGTTGGAAAAAGTAACAATGTTCGGTCTTCAATAATGTACTTGAGTCATTATGTAATGTACTTGTCAAAAGAATAAAGAAAATAATTTTTATTATTATTGTTGTGACTTATTAAAGCATGGGTTTCATGCTTGGGTCACCATGTTTTAGGTCAAATTCCCCATTGAGGACTTCTAGGATTTATTCCGAGTCTATAGAATTATTTTACATTTAAAGAGACCCTTCTTGGGCTTTTGAATCATGTAAAAAGGTTTAGTATTGAGTAAAATATGAATTATGGAACCTCCACACCATGTCGACCTAAGAGAAGATCAAGTTGGCCTAAGGACCCATTCTACCCCACAAGAAGCCTATAAAAGGAAGGACTACGAATTCATTTGGTGCATCACTTCTCATCTTCTCATCTACTGGGCAGAAGTGCGAAAATCCTGTTGTTGGGCAGAAGTGCGAAGTGGATCACTGGGAAAGTCTGTTGCCGGGAAGCTGAAGTGAATGCGAGTTTGGGGAAGTCTAAGGAGAAGAGAAAAATTGAAATTTTTGTGGTGGTCTCACTCTGTTTTGTGCTTTGGATTGGGAGAACGAAGTCTTCCAAGTTGGATTGCCGCTAGAAGTTGCTGGCTGCTGCAAGTTGCTGCATAGTCGAAGTTGCTAGGAAGAGGTCAATCATTTGGAGGCTGACTTGGTGTGGAGGGAAGGTTTGGTCAAGGGCTAGGGTGAAGAGTCTCAAAGAATACAATTGAAAGGAAGAATTACGTTGACTGGGTTTTCCCCTCGAGGGGGGTTTTACCCTGGCATGTGCCGACGTCTTGTGTTCATTGTTTTATGTGCTACTGCTTTTGGTAATTGTTTGATGAATTAAAGAAAGAAGATATAAAGAATTGTAATAATAAGAAACATCACAAGTAATTATCAAGATCGAGAAAATCTTTACTGCCTTTCTGATTTTCCAACATGGTATCAGAGCTTTGGTGAAGAAGGAAGAAAAAGGCAGATCCATTCATAGGCACTATCTCAGGGAAGGAGTCTATTATATTTGAAGAGGATGTCTAACTCTATCAAGGGTGAGAACAAGCTTGAAGGAGCATCTAACTTCAAATCCTAGAAGAAGAGGATTGACCTAATCCTTGAGAAGAACAAGGTGCTAGATTTGGTAAAAGGAAATGTAAAGAAGCCTACAGAAGAAGCCAGTGATGCCGACAAAGAGAAATTCAGGGATTTAGAATTGGTGGCTATGACTCTGATGGTAGAAGGGATAAAAGACAATCTTGTCCCATTCATAGCTAACCTCGATCATGCTCAAGAGATCGAAGGGACCGAGGAAGAAAGTTGACATGTTTAAGATAGAGTGCTATCAATGTCATAAGAAAGGTCACTACAAGAGTGATTGTCCCGAGAATCCAAGGAATAAGAAGAGAGGAAGAGATCAAGCCAACTTTGCTAAATAAGGAGACTCAAAGAAAGTCAAGCCTGAAGAATCCGACATTAGGGACTTACACTATTAAGTCATTTGCTTTACATAACTTGTTTTATATGTTTTAGAATTTATAAGTTTTTAACATATCTTTGGAAAAGACATTTTTGTATTGTTTTAAATTTGTAGGTTTCCCTCAAGCTTTGGAGGGAGCTCTCAGCAACTCTCAAAGATAAGTATCTCTTGCCTTTTTTGTTTTGGGTTCATGTACTAATTTAGTTTTGATTATATTAATACTAATCACCTTTCTTCCTCTATTGTCTTTTTTAGGAAAACGTCCGAAAGGAGGAGGATCTATCAAGACAAGGTTACTCAAGATTCAAAGGTATGCTTTGAATACATTGATTAAAAGGATTATTCATTTGATGATCTATTATTATTTACGGGATGATTTTATCCAAGAGGAACTTTGAGATGAGGATCTTCAAAAGAAGAATTTTGATGAAGAGAATATGGACCTCGCTCGTAAGTTGAAGAAGGGTAAAGAGAAGTAAAGGGAAGTTCAACAATGGCAAGAAGAAGAAGGATTTGAGTAAAGTGAAATGCTTTACATGTGGCGAGTTTGGTCATTATGCGAATAAGTGTCCACAAAGGAAGAAAGGAGGGAATGAGAAGACGCAAGAGATGACAATGGCTACATCATCTACAACCGAGTAAGACGATTTAACGAGAAAGTTCGAGGAGTTTTCTTTGGTCTCTCATTTCTCAGAGGGCACCATTGGTGAGGGTGCATGGTTCATAGATAGCGGAGTGTCAAAGCATATGACAGGATTGCAGGATGTATTTGAGAGCCTGACCGAATAGAAGTTTGATCTACACGCGAAGATTGGTGATAAGAGTCAAAAGGTAGTTAGAGGAGTCGGGATTGTACCATTCAAGATGGAGCCAGAAGGGTTGCTGCGAGTTCAGGATGGACTTTTGGTACAGAGCTCAAGTGCAACACATTGTTTGTCTCAGTGATTGAGGCTAAGGGGTTTGAGGTGATATTCTGGGATGGAAAGGTGATGCTCAAGCCTTGTGGCTCTAACTCTAGTTCAAGAGTGGTTCTTGGAGTTAGGGAGAATGGTTTGTACAAGTTGAAGGGCAAGCCTATAGACCAAGGGAAGAAGAAGGTTTCTGAGACTCAGGGGGAGTCGAGTTTAAAAGGGAGTTTGTAGGTTCAGAGGGAGAATCCGTAACCCAAGGGCCAAGATAAGTGCACCATTAGAGGGAAGAGAGGAGACTTCTACAACTGACAATGAGGAAACTTGGAATGGCTTAAAGGCCTATGACGAGAAGAAGAAGCAGGAGGCTTCTAGTGGCAGGGACACATCCAAGAAGAGTGTTGTTCATACTGCAGGTTATGCTTCTGTGATGGATAACGAAACATACGATGATTGTTGGAGAGCAGTCGTGAAGGATGATTGTTGGCCAGTAAAGATAAAACAATTTCGAGGAATGGAAGTACCTCCCTCGTAAAGAGGGAGTGTTGAAAATTGGGTAGCTTGGGAGGTACTCCCACAAGTCTTGTGTGCTTGACTTGTGAGGAGAAAACCCACAAAATGGAGGTTTGTGGGCAGAGTACCCAAATCTGGGGTTTTGGACCCAAAGTGTGGGCTTAAAACTAAGAAAATAAATTTATTTTGTTCCTTTTTTGAGTCATGTAGGCTCAAGTTAGCAAGCTAGGCCAAGGGACATGACCGTTGGGGTTTCCACCCTCTAAACTAGTATATATATGATTCCAATGGAATGTCAAATTGCAAGTTGGAAGGGTACAATCTTGTGGAGTGAATTAGCCCTAAGAGAACTGCAGACCAGAGAGAAGGACGAACCTAAGAAGAGGAGGATGAGCTATGTTTTGTTCTGTTTAGAAAGGCAAAGTTCTGTTTACATGAAGGGAGGTCGAGTTCTGTCTGTATGTTATATTGAGGTAAAAGAGATCTAAATCTGTTATGTGTGAGCTCCAGTGTATCTCCACAAATGAGTAGATTGTGGACATACTTCAAAGAGAGCTTAGCATGATGCTGAATATCTCCCTCATTGGAAGGGAATGATGAGGTATTTGCAGGATTGGTTTGACCATCTCTTGAAGCCATAAAGGACTTTAGCTTGGTCAGAAAGGACTTTGACCAAGGGGAGATGAATACATTCACCTTTAAAAGCCAGAAGGACTTGGCTTGGTCATAAAGGACTTGGACCAGAAAGGTGAATGACCCAAGGCAATTACAAGGGCAATTATAGGATACATTCACCTTT
Organism: Pinus tabuliformis; assembly: GCA_031772625.1. Classification (NCBI taxonomy): domain Eukaryota; kingdom Viridiplantae; phylum Streptophyta; class Pinopsida; order Pinales; family Pinaceae; genus Pinus; species Pinus tabuliformis. The sequence continues at coordinate 1,445,186,950 of CM062819.1, forward strand.
GAAGCCAGAAAGACTTAGCTAGGTCTACCGGAGGTGAATGTCCCAGGGAAATTATAGGATTGGAAAGTGTTGTCGCTCAATATGTACAGGTACCTCAGCAACGACTCAGGTAGGGGGTTGTCACCTTGATCCCCAATCTCTTCTTTCTAGCTGTCTCCCAATAGCAGGCCATGGGGGGGAGACCCTATGGAAATTAAATGATGGAGGAAAAGTTGAGAACCAACTAGTCCTGGAGACACAGTTGCGTGTCCTAGCACTTGGTTAAATGTAGCAAGATTTTAAGGATTAAGATTGAATTTATATATTTGAGACCAGTGCCTTATGGAGTCAACGCTCTTGCTTTATAAATTTGAAACCAAGTACCAGATGGAAAACTGCTGCTTTTATGTGTTACTATCCTATATGGAATGCAATTCCTAAGACCTATGTGAAATGCAAAGATCTTGGTTAATTTTAATTAAATGCCTAATCTAAGTATGACCTTTGATCTTTATCTATATTGAGCCTAAACTCTGTAGTAAGTGGTAGAGAGAAGTCAAGGTGAAGCACACGAAGGTGTGATTAACGATCCCTCTCCTTGAAATCTAACGTACTCGATGCCTCCGGCGCTGCAAAGACTATGGCTTTGACTATTGCAAGGTCACCATTTTAAATACTAGAAAGGCTAGACTTCTCAAGCAAAGATGAAAAGGTGTTCCTATCTCTCTATCAACCAAGCTTATGCTTGGAGGTAAGTTTTAAGATGCAATACTAGCTTAGGATGATATGCAAGGTGAAATTAGAGAATGATTCTTAAGACGAGATTGTTAATGTTTAAGTACTTTATTTATGGTTATTATTGAGTTATATTGACAAGTACTTATTTAAGAAATTTAGTAGACAATCTCAATCACAAGAATAAATGCCAACTTTGAAAGTGCCAACAAGATACAATAGATGACCAAAATGAAACTTACTCAACTGTGTTGTCTACTGCTGTGGAGGCCCATGGCTCTCAACGCACACCCTACATGTGCCAATGTAACCCTCTGGAGGGTTAGGACCCTGTATAGGGAGACCAAACCCATGATGGAGACCATCTGCAATCCTGCATAAGATCCAATGCATCCCTTAGTCTTCTAGAACAAGTCATTAGAGAAATCGAGTAAATGAGCTTACCAACCATGGACCACAAGTGGAGACTTCATAATGGCATGCCCTTCTATAATGGGCTTTGGCATGTGCTAATGTCTCCAAACTCCAAATGGGGTTAACCAAGTATCCTATTAGGTGGTTTCTACCTTTAAAGAGGACAATATGTCCAAGGTACATCCTTTAAAAGGTGGTGGCATGTGATAAAGAGGTGAATGGAGTAGGGAATGAGAAGGGGCATCCCTGAACCACATGCTGGGGTACAAGGGTAGCTAGTAGAAGGAAAGTCCACACTAGGGTATATAATGTATAGGAGGGAGCAATCGTGGTACATGAGGTGCCATAACCTTGATTTTTCCACCCTTTTTTATATGCCTTTTGCCTGTTTATGATATTTGTTCAATTAACTGTTCGAGGCTCAAGGGGTAAGAGCATGATGTGTGAGACATAACTGTGGATACCCCCTTTTAAGGTAGGGTGGTTCATTGCCCACTAGGGGTTGGGACAGTCATCGGTTCCTATATGATGAAGGAGGCTCATAAAATCTGTAAGAACCAAGGTGATGGCCATGATGATGGGGTAGAGCTCATGTATTGGTTTTTGCCCACGTGCTAAATGTGTTTGTCTCGACGATCTTTTGCATTTCGTGGTACATTTTCCTGTTGAATGTGGCCAATTGTGCTTTTACTTTTCTTTTCAGTTGCATCAACCTCCAGGGCATCATTTCAGGCCTAACCCAAGGTGTGGGTAGGGGAAGGGGAGAGCTAGCCTTATGTGGACCTAGTGGAGGAATGTGGACACAGGTGGGTGAAATGATGAATGGGGTTATAATGAGTGGAAAAGTGGGCAAATGAAGGAGCAGGACCACGCAACAAATATCAGGGTTTCCCATGAAATACCCTCCCTAAATCCAAATGGTTAGTAAAAGATATCCCAGGGGACTAGCATCCAAGGTTAATATCTAAAAGGGGTCTTGGGGACAAGAGCTCAGACCTAGCCCATTTTTTCCATTGAATCCCCCCATTAATCCATGCCCAAACGTGTCCATGATAAGCAAACTACAATACTCAATTACCAAATGACAAGGCACACCTTTAGGTTCGGGAGGCCCACCTTCAAACATACAATCATGATAGATGGGTGAGGGACCACATGACTCGCTCACGTGGTAGAGAAAATGGCACAACGAGCTAGTTGGTGGCTGCAAGGGGTTGCTGGCTACTGGCTGAGGACCATCTTGGATAAATATTTTCTCCTAAGGACATCACCCACAAAATAGTGTGTAACATTTGGCTCCAACTGGGACGTGATCTCTCTCAAAGAGGGCGAGACTGCTTGAACGGGAGGTCTGGAGAACACCAACAATCTCTTGGTTATCGTAGACATGTTACTTGCATATATAATAGATAAAAAACACAGGGCAACATGCTTTTGCAGCATCTCATGATCACACATGCTTAATGTTAGGCCATAAATGAACAGAAAAAATAAAATATGCAAATTTTTAATGTAAATGTAGCTAATTTATTATGAGAAATATCATATGATGTTAGCTCTAATGTGAAAATCAACACGCAATGCATCCTATCCTAACATGCATATGGTACATAACTAATACTAATTGTAATCATAAGGCCAGTGTAACCAAGATATCATCAAATCAATATAAATATGCCGACCTATATGATTACTCGTAGTAAATGCCACACCGAATGTGGACACAATCATATGGATGATAAGACCGGTTGGAGGTATGAAAATAGAATGCCCACACATGGATGATCTCGTGAGAAGAGGTAAGAAAAGGATGTAATCTAGTCCATGAGATACTTTCTTTTAACCAAAATATAGAGATATCAATGATTAGGCTCATAAACGTTTGATGGATGGCATATTATTTTCGTTATGGTCCTTATCATTTATGTCATATTTTGTGGCCTCTGTAGAGTTATGATCAGTAGGAAAGGGAGACTGATGAGATGGAGAAACACAAGTAGGTTTTCCATGATGATCACACTGGAAAGGGGAGATTATAGGTTGATCATGACCCTGAGGGGGTGCCCAAGGAGATAAAGAATATTCAATGAGGGGTTTTTCCTCGACACTATCCTTAGAAAAGGGAAAGGGATCAAGGTCACTTGAGATGATATGAGAATAGGTGCGGGAATCACTCTCAAAATGATGAACAAGAGGAGGAGGCAAAGGGGAGGGTGGAGTGTTATACCCAATAGGATTTTCTTTCTCAAAATCATAATCTAAAGGCTTAAGTGACTTGAACATAAGATCATGAGGAAGATTGGTAAGAATAGAGGCCTATCGATTTCATTACTATCAGCATCAAAGGTAGGGTTTTCCTTCAAAGGAGAATTGATTACTTCCAAAAGCTCCTCTTCATGCAAGGGAAAATTCCCAAGGGTATCGATGGATATGTCATTACAAGTAATGCCCGGGAGAAGGGGAAAACCAATCTCAGCCTCATCCTCTTTGTCAATGTCATAAATGGGAGCACAATCAAATTGAGGACCAACATTTTCCCATTTCTCCTTTTCAATGTGGAAGTAATCTTCAATGTCATCTTTTAAGGGGCTAATGGGGTCACCTTCTTCAAGGTTCTCAAAAGGAGATTCATCGAGAGTAATATCCTTGAGAAAGGTAAGGTTAGTCTCAGCTTCACTTTCCATGGACTCATCCTTCCCAACACCTGTTTTCAAAATCATTATTTTCATCATGTGGACCCAAGGAGGACTCATCTTCCCATTCATCACTTAGATTCTCAGGGTCTTGATAAAGCTCGATGAAGCCTTCCTCTTGAATGCTCATTGTGTGGCATACTTGAAAATGCCTAAGAAAGCCATCAACGAACTCCTCAATAGATGAGATGCTCCTAGGTTCGTGATTTTGCAACCATGAGATTTGAGCATAGAGAGAACTAAAGAATAACAACATAAGGACACCTTGGTGGACCAATTTCTCCTTTGAAGTATGTGCATTAAATCTTTCCATATGGTCAATTGCGGAGCTTGGGTCACCATCAAACACGGGTACCCGTGTACCATCTTTCCTGTGACATGATTGAGGTGCCCAGGGACGCTAGCGATGTCCAAAGCGGGAAAATCATCAAAGAAAGGCACCCTACTTTGGGTATACATGTAAATTCAATAGGAGTCGCTAGGGTGATTTTAAAGATGCCTAGAAAAATGCTTGCTTCACCCTAAAAGCGTCGACCTTAAAGTTAAATGAAGAACTAGGGTTTCATTCTTCTAATGGAGTCGCCAATAATGATATATTAGTATGTCTATAGGTAAGAAAACACACGTCTCGTGTCCCTGACAACGACGCCAAAATGTTATCGCTCAAACTAGAAAGGTACGAAGAGGGACTCGTAAAGGGACAACTGCTAGATCAAGGGAAACAATAGAGCTTTCTTGCTTATCAAGCAAGGTACAAAAATTTCCAGGAGGAGGTGAAGACTTGAGGGTTAGGTTTAGAGGAATATGCCTTATGAAGGAGTTTCCCAACCCTAAAATCCTTATTGAACTTGACTTCTTGAATGGTTCTTGAAGATTTGACTTTTCAAAGATGCAGGACCACACGGGACCAAGTGGACCCAACCTAGGTTAAGGGGCAAGAATTTAGCAACCAATGATGTTCTTAACCCAGACAAGGAGGGGGAAAGGATCAAAGAAAGAATTTTCACTTAAAGGTGTCAAATTGATCCTATGAGGCACTAGCCTTGGGGATGCTAGGGAAAAGTTTGATCTCGGAGCTAGGGCTTGGGTTATCTCACAACTCCACTGTCAGAATGGCTTCAAAATTGGAGGAGGCCTTGAGGACACACCAACGCAAGAGAGGCTAGGAGATCAAACTTTTTGGAGGGCTACTTTGTCGGGAAAGTGATGCCCTAGGTGACCCAACTTGGCTAGACCTAGAAGAAGGTGAAAAAGAGTTGATTTTTGAGTGACCACCTCTTGGTAGATCAATGCCTTAGTCTTGGGAGAATGGATTCTAGGATAAATATGAATGAGGACCTTGTTTCTTGATCAAGGAGGCCTTAAGACTACTTTGCTTGTCTTCTAGGGCAAAGGGAAGCAACCTTACAGCTTTATACTTCAACTTGCAAAAGGTGATGGCTTATCAAGATGAATTTGTTGATGGAATTATCCCTAGGAAATTTTATTCAAAATTACATGGCCCATACATTGAGAGATGCTATATAGAGACAAAATTCCACAATTTAAGTAGTAAATGCATGCAATAATTAGTCCTAAAAATAGCGAAATTCCAAATCCAATGTATATGACAAAGTAAAATAAGAATAACATTAAAAGCATGTACTTACATGTAATAGAACATATCCAACCATCCACAATTTGACAATAGAGAAGCTCCAAGATAAGATAAACCAAATCCAAACATCAAAATTCATCCATAAAGCTCCAATTCATCCTCCAAGAAAAAGTGCGAAATTCTCAAGAGAGAAAAGAGATTCAATCCAAAGTGATGATGAGCAAATGAATTCATCTCACTTGTATTTATACACTAATGAGTTCGAATTAGTCTCCTGGGCCTACATAATCCCCAAAAATAAAATAATGTGCTAATAACCTAACTTTTAGTGACAAGCTCACCAAACTAGCTCATAAATGAAATAACTAGCCTCTTAAGAGGTCAAATGATAAATAATACATGTCGTAGGGCCTATTACCACTCAAATCAGCAGGGGACCTAAAGGGGTTCCTAAGAGGGCAACTGCTGAGTTAAGGGCAACGGTGGAGGCTTAGCCCACTGTCACCACAACTAAGTCTCCCTGCTCTTTACGGACTTTCACCAATGGAAGGAGTCCCAGTAGTGTAGGGATCACTTGTAAAGTATATGTCAATGGATAGGTGAGAAGTGACCCTAAAAACCCTTTCCCAAGGATAGAGTGAAGTGTTGGAAATAATACTGAGAGGGGGGGTGAATCAGTATTATCAGATCAATCAAACTTTTTCAATGCTCAGAAACATATACGCTACTTCAGTTAGGTGAACCAGCGTGTACACGCTACTGTGACTAAATAAAACAGCGTATAAGAAGAAAACTCATAATTTAGTTAGCTTATTCTTCAGTTAAGTTCATCAGGACATTATTCACCACATTAACAGTAAACAGGTGCAGTATAACAGAACAGATCAAAAGCCACACACATGAACACCAAGATATAAGGTGGAAACCCAATGTGGGTGAAAACCACCTGCTGCAAGTTGTCTCTATCTTTCTTTAATATGAAACTTCAGTTTACAATCTTTTGTACTGGTGCAGCCTTATCCCAGTACGCAGGCTACAACCTTCTCTCGTTCTCCAAACTTCCTTGGAAGGGAGCTCCAACCCCCTTTGCTCTTGTACTAGCCAAGATACTAGTACGTAGGTGCTGACCTACAATCTTCTTTCCTTCAGATACCACCTTTCATACATTTTCAGACTGGATATTCCTGAAGCACAACATTACAATCTGTAGACCCCAATTCATTCAACTTTCACAACAGATCATTGAAGCATAAAACAACCAAACTTTGAATCACTGAATCACTGAACCCTGTCAATCACCAGTTAACAGAACACAGAGCAGACTACAGAACTCTGTAATAACAGTCAGACCCCACTGTAAACCCAAAATCAAGTTTCAAAAGATATACGCTACTTCAATGAGCAAAACCCGCGTATACACGCGCTTTTACCGAAGCCAACCTGCGTACAGATCTAAAAATAAACTTTCTCAATTTGCAGCTGTACCAGACATCAGTTAGACCCAGAACATAACATTGCGACAATATGCAGATCTAGAAATACGCATAATCAACCATATCATGATAGTGCATTTCAAACCATTAGATCCCGATCTATCCTTAGATCTAGTCTTCCATCAACCGATGTGATCTCTCCTTGGCTTAGATCAAGCAACCCAGAACCTGCATATCAGATCTCTTTCTCTCTTAGATATTCAAGCCTTGTCGAAAAGATCATTTTGCCTAATGATCTTCTTCTCCTTATATAGCCTTAGGCCTTGCTCAATACCAAGAGCCAAAACCATAGTAACATAATACCATCAACTTCAAAACTAGGGATCGACACGCCCGTCGAGACACAATGGTCCGAAACCATAGGCACAACTTCCAAGGACTAACCACCATGGACCAAAGGTACTTTTCCACATACACGCGCTTTTTCTGAAGCCAACTAGCGTGTACACGCGACTTGGGCTTAACGAACCTGCGTATATGAACTTCCTTGGCATGCTGTACTAAGATCTGTCTTCTGATTAAGTTGCCATCACCTGTACCAACCTCTGAGTGAGTTGCCATCAAGGACAACACTTGAATCATAATGCCAACAATCTCCCCCTTTGGACTTGATGGCAACCACCACACCAAGTCACTCTCCCCCTTTGACATCAAGGGCAAAGGGCTGTGCTCCCCCTGAGGACATGCTGATACCTCTGCTTGGCTGTGCTGACTCATGCTCCTCCTGACAGTAGGCCAGATCTGCAAAAGATGTTCTTCAACAAGAACCAAGACTTATACACCATAAGGGACCTTCCTATCACCAAAAGACTTAATACAGACATCCATACTCCCTACCAAGAGGGGACATATCAGAAACAACCAATTATATTACAGCATTCATCCCAGGCATAGTGGGGAAACCAACATAGGCCGTTACATGACCTTGACACCATAAAAGAGATATCACAAGAGAGATACATGACATAGAGACAACAGATCTAGACCAAGACTTATGAAAGTCACCAGCAGCATATGATAAACATCTTTTTAGATCAGCAACCAGGATTTCTTTCTGAGCTCCTTTTCCTGAAATCAACAACCAAAACATCTGAATGCCAACAATGCTTTATGAGACTTTTAAGCTGCTCCCCCTGAACCTGTGCCTGCTGCACCCCCTGAAACCGTGCCTGAAGAATTCTGACATACCCATTGCTGTTCAGAACTCCAGAGTTTGCCCTTGCTGTTCAGAATTTCATATACGCGATTTCTCCTGCATGAACCAGCGTATGGACGCGGATATACTCTCTGCAACAAGCGTACACCATACACGCGACTTTCCTAGCTTAAATCCGTGTGTATACGCGTATATACCTTTCGTAACTTGCGTATACCAACTTTTCTGTAGAACAGACAAGCTTCAACAGCAGGATGAAGCATCTACTACTCCCAGCTTTTGTCTGAGATATTCAAAAGTTTCCCTGGGCAGTGGTTTTGTGAGAATATCAGCAACTTGTTCCTTAGAAGGAACATACTCCAACTTAACCTTCTGCTCAAGCACTTGTTCCCGAAGAAAATGGTACTTGATTGGTATGTGCTTGGTCTTTGAGTGCATGACTGGATTCTTTGAAATGCTGATTGCACTTGTATTATCACATAAGATAGAGACGGGTGGAGTGCAAGTGATTTGAAAGTCCTGCAAGGTCTGCATCATCCAAAGAAGTTGTGTGCAACAAGATGCTGCAGCCACATATTCTGCTTCAGCTGTAGATAAGGCAATCGAACTCTGTTTCTTGCTGAACCAAGATACTATCTGGAACCCATGAAGAAAGCACCACCACTTGTGCTTTTCTATCATCCACACTTCCAGCCCAATCTGCATCTGTGTAAGCATGAAGAGTGAGATCTGTATTTCTAGGATACCATAAGCCATAGTTTTGGGTCCCTTGAAGATATTTGAAGATTCTTTTGACTGCCTGAAGATGAGTTTCCTTTGGGTTGGCTTGAAATCTTCCAACCATTCCTACTGCATGTGTAATATCTGGTCGAGTACCTGTCAAATAAAGCAAACTCCCAATCATGGATCTATAAGTGGGTTGGTGAACTGCTGTTGATTCATCATTTGCACTGAGGCTGCATCCTGTAACCATGGGTGTACATACTGGCTTTGACTCTTCCATGCCATACTTCTTCAAGATCTGCTTGAGGTATTTGGTTTGAGACAAGAAGATACCTCCTTCATTTTGTTGGATTTGCAATCCAAGAAAATATGTCAATTCTCCAAGAAGTGACATTTCGAATTCTTTCTGCATAACCAAGGCAAAGTTTTGACTCATAGTCTCTTCATTGCTGCCAAAAATAATATCATCTACATAAACAACAAGAATTAACAATTTGTTATTTTCAACTTTTATATAGAGATTGCTATCTGCTGATCCTTTTGAAAAGCCTTGTTGGTGAAGATATTTGTCCAACCGATAGTACCAAGCCCTTGGAGCTTGTTTGAGTCCATAGAGTGCCTTTTTCAATCTGCATACAAGGTTTGGATCATTCCCAAGAATGAAACCATCTGGCTGCTCAATATATACTTCTTCTTCTAAGTCTCCATTCAGGAAGGCTGATTTCACGTCCATTTGAAATACCTTGAATTTTTGAAAGCTTGAGAGAGCAAGGAACATTCGGATGGCCTCAAGTCTTGCCACAGGAGCAAAGGTCTCTTCAAAATCTATTCCTTCTTGCTGTGCATACCCTTTACAAACAAGTCTGGCCTTGTTTCTAATTACTTCTCCATTTTCATTTAATTTATTCTTGAAGACCCATTTTGTTCCTATTACATTCTTATCTTTTGGTCTAGGAACTAATTCCCAAGTGTTGTTCTTTTCGATTTGCTCAAGTTCTTCATCCATTGCTTTGACCCAACATTCATCTTTGCATGCCTCTTTCACATTTTGTGGTTCAGTGGAGGAGAGTAATGCCAAGTAGCTTGAAGCTTCTGCAAGTGTCCTTCTTGTTTGTACTCCTGCTTCTTTTGCCCCACAATCTGAGTTTCTGGATGATTCTTTTGAACATATCTGGATGGAGTCTTCTCTTCTATTCTTGTCTGCTCCTCTGGTTCTTCTTGAGATTCTTCTTCTTCTTGAGGTTCTTCTTCTTCATCATTTCGCCTTTGAGAGTAACCTTCATCTTCTTCAATGTCTTCATGATGAACTTGCCTAGGAATATATCCCTTCTCATCAACCACTATATCAATACTGTCAACAATTCTGCCAAGTCTTTTATTGTAGCACTTGTATGCTTTGCTATGTGGAGAATAACCAAGAAGAATGCCCTCATCTGCTCTTGGTTCAAGTTTGCCAAGTTGCTCATCAGTATTCTTAATATAACATTTGCTCCCAAAGATTTTGAAGTGCTTCACGGAAGGAGTTTTACCACTCCAAAGCTCATGAGGTGTTTGAGTGCTGTTTACTCGGACATTTGTTTTGTTAAGAATAATAACAGCAGCATGTGCAGCTTCACCCCAGAAGGTTGCAGGAGTACCTGATTCATCGAGCATAGCACGAGCCATTTGTTGGATAGTTCTGTTCATTCTTTCCACAACCCCATTTTGCTGAGGAGTTCTAGCTGTAGAGAATTCTCTTCTTATCCCATGTTCATCACAGAAATCGAAAAATTCATTTGATGTGAACTCCCCACCTCTGTCAGATCTGAGGCACTTAATTTTGTGTCCTGATTCATTTTCAGCCAATGCTTTGAAGGATTTGAATTTTTCGAATGCTTCATCTTTGTGCTTCATAAGCCCTAACCAAACAAACCTTGAGAAATCATCAATGAATAATATCAGATATTCTTCTCCTCGAGGTGTCCTTTTCCTAAATGGACCACATACATCTGTATGGACTAGCTCAAGAGGCAAGCTAGCTGATCCTTCCTTCTCTGGAAAGTTAGTTCTGGTTTGCTTTCCAAACTGACAAGATTTGCATATGGTGTTGTCTGGAATTTTGATATCTGGAAGATCGCGAACTGCCTGATATTTGCATGCTTTCCTTATTTGTGAGAAGCTTAGATGTCCCAACCTTCGATGCCATAACCAGTGCTCTTCATCCTTGCTAAGATAGCATTGTTGTTGTCCTTCTTCAAATATGTACAGATTATTTGGAGTTCTTTTGCCTTTGAGAACTGTTTTACCTGTATCAAGATCACGAACAAGACATCCATTCGATCTGAAAATAACCTCGGTTTTTTGATCACACATCTGGCTGACACTTAGTAGATTATGCTTCAATCCATCAACATACAAAACATTTCCAGCCTTGACCTTTTCTTTCAAAGGAGCAATACCTTTTCCTTTTATAGTTGCAGGAGTATCATTTCCAAAAGAAACTTTCTTTCCCTTTTCTAAAGTAGAATAAGATTCAAGTTTTTCTTTATCACCTGTCATATGTTTCGAACATCCACTGTCAATGTACCATAGATTTTCCTGTCCTTCTGCATAAAATGCTATCCCACATCTTTCTGTTTGAGGTTCCTTTATTCTCCATGTTTTGGTGCTCGTGGCTTGTTCCTTTTTCTCCTGAAACCTGCTCCTGCATTCAGAGTCTTTATGACCAAAATTATTGCAAATAGAACATTCAACTTCATTTTCAAGAACCGAAAAGTTGTTATAGGTCCTTTTTGTAATCCCTGTCATACTTCTTTGTTTTTGAGCTTCCCTAGTCATGATTGTTTTATATGCAACACATTGAGCTGCTTTGTGACCAAAGTTATGGCAAGAAAAGCATTGTCCATTGAAGAAGCTTCTGCGGTTATTGAATCTACCAGCCAACTGATTGTAATTTCTATTTTCATCTATTCTTGAGCCAAACTGAGAAGATTTTACCTGTGGTTGGTTGTAGCTTTTGTTCACCCTTAAGAAGGATTGTCCCTGATAGTTTCTGTTTGTAATTCGTCCCTGCTTTACCTGATTATCTTCATTGTTCTTCTGCTCATTTCTTCTTGCTGCATCAAGATAACTTTTTGAGGTGGATGCTTGAGAGGTTTCTCCATTATAGCCCAAACCTGTCTTGTTTAGAGGAGACCGCTGCACATTGATAATCTCATCCAAAGTTTCAGATCCTTTGACAAACTTAAGATTAATAGCTTTTGTTTTCTCAATTTCTTTTCTGAGACCAACAATTTCACCTTCTAGTTTTTCAAGATGTTTTTCCTTTTCATCAATTTGAAATTGCAAAGTATCAATGATCACATTCTTTTCTTCTATGCATCTCTTGAGTCTAGTAATTTCATTATAGAGATTATCCACATCTACAGCATCCTCATAATCATCATCTTCAAATGCCATTAATAGCTTATATTTATTACCTTGTTCATCTTCATCACTGTTTGATAAGCCATCACTATCTTCATGGGTGTAGTAGCTTTTCTTATTTGCACTTTGTTTCTTGTTCCATCTAGCAGGTTCTTTTCCTTTATCCTTATAAGGACATTTTGCAGCATAATGACCTACTCTTCCACAAGCAAAGCATTTGAAAGGTAGCTTACCTCTGAACCTTCCAGAACCCCTTTGAAGATTTCTGACAAAATTTGATTCTTCTTCCTCTTCTTCTGGAACATGGCTTGCTTCATAGTAATCTTCTTTTCCTGATGCCTTAAAAGCAGCTTCCCTTCTGTCAGATGGACCTCCCTTTCTCATTTCATAAGCAGTTAGAATTCCATGTAGCTGAGACATAGTGAGAACACGGAGATTTTCTTTTTCTTCTATTGCAGATACTTTAGATTCAAACTTGGGGGATAATGATCTTAGAATCTTTTGAACTACTATAGTCTCTTTTATTTCTTCACCCAAATTTTTCATACAATTAACAATCTCATCTACCCGAAGAAAATAATTAGCCACACTTTCATCATTATACATCTTGAGAGTCTCATATTGAATCCTGAGAGTTTGAAGTTTAGCTTGCTTTACCTGTTCATCTCCTTCATAGCTAGTGATCATTTTGTCCCATATCTCTTTTGCTGATTTGAAGTGCATGACCTTCATGAATTCTGTTTGGGATATACTTCCTAATAGAGTACTGACTGCTTTTGCATTTGTTTCATACTGCTTTTTCTCAGCTGGATCTGTAGGAGTAGCTGAAGGAAAAGCATAGCCTGTTTCTACAATGTTCCAAACTTCTGTACCAAGAGATTGAAGATATGCAGTAACTCTTACCTTCCAATAATTGAAATTTGTCCCATCAAAAATCGGTGGCCTGATTGATGCTTCTTTCTCGTAGTTGCTCATGATGAATGATCTACCTTCAAGCGATCAAGCTTCTCTGAAGGACCTGCTCTGATACCAATTGTTGGAAATAATACTGAGAGGGGGGGTGAATCAGTATTATCAGATCAATCAAACTTTTTCAATGCTCAGAAACATATACGCTACTTCAGTTAGGTGAACCAGCGTGTACACGCTACTGTGACTAAATAAAACAGCGTATAAGAAGAAAACTCATAATTTAGTTAGCTTATTCTTCAGTTAAGTTCATCAGGACATTATTCACCACATTAACAGTAAACAGGTGCAGTATAACAGAACAGATCAAAAGCCACACACATGAACACCAAGATATAAGGTGGAAACCCAATGTGGGTGAAAACCACCTGCTGCAAGTTGTCTCTATCTTTCTTTAATATGAAACTTCAGTTTACAATCTTTTGTACTGGTGCAGCCTTATCCCAGTACGCAGGCTACAACCTGCAGAAGGCTACAACCTTCTCTCGTTCTCCAAACTTCCTTGGAAGGGAGCTCCAACCCCCTTTGCTCTTGTACTAGCCAAGATACTAGTACGTAGGTGTTGACCTACAATCTTCTTTCCTTCAGATACCACCTTTCATACATTTTCAGACTGGATATTCCTGAAGCACAACATTACAATCTGTAGACCCCAATTCATTCAACTTTCACAACAGATCATTGAAGCATAAAACAACCAAACTTTGAATCACTGAATCACTGAACCCTGTCAATCACCAGTTAACAGAACACAGAGCAGACTACAGAACTCTGTAATAACAGTCAGACCCCACTGTAAACCCAAAATCAAGCTTCAAAAGATATACGCTACTTCAATGAGCAAAACCCGCGTATACACGCGCTTTTACTGAAGCCAACCTGCGTACAGATCTAAAAATAAACTTTCTCAATTTGCAGCTGTACCAGACATCAGTTAGACCCAGAACATAACATTGCGACAATATGCAGATCTAGAAATACGCATAATCAACCATATCATGATAGTGCATTTCAAACCATTAGATCCCGATCTATCCTTAGATCTAGTCTTCCATCAACCGATGTGATCTCTCCTTGGCTTAGATCAAGCAACCCAGAACCTGCATATCAGATCTCTTTCTCTCTTAGATATTCAAGCCTTGTCGAAAAGATCATTTTGCCTAATGATCTTCTTCTCCTTATATAGCCTTAGGCCTTGCTCAATACCAAGAGCCAAAACCATAGTAACATAATACCATCAACTTCAAAACTAGGGATCGACACGCCCGTCGAGACACAATGGTCCGAAACCATAGGCACAACTTCCAAGGACTAACCACCATGGACCAAAGGTACTTTTCCACATACACGCGCTTTTTCTGAAGCCAACTAGCGTGTACACGCGACTTGGGCTTAACGAACCTGCGTATATGAACTTCCTTGGCATGCTGTACTAAGATCTGTCTTCTGATTAAGTTGCCATCACCTGTACCAACCTCTGAGCACCTGTACCAACCTCTGAGTGAGTTGCCATCAAGGACAACACTTGAATCATAATGCCAACATGAAGAATGGAACTTGCTTTCTCTTTAAGCAAGGGACTTGGTCCACCAAGGGTAAGAGGTGAGGATTGGAGGGTCGAGGGAGAAAGGATAGGCTTATAAACAAGGTTCTCAATCCCTATAATCCTTGGGAAACTTGGATTCCCAAATGGTCCTTGACGAATAATCTTTATTGAGAAATGGGACCACACAGGGCCAAGTGGACCCAGCCCAGGTTCGGGGATGGAATGTAGCAACCAATGATGTTCCTATCCTGGACAAGGTGAGGGGAAAGGACCAAACAAGAATACTTTCTTCAAAAGGTTGAATTGATCTTATTGAGGTCTAGCCTTGGGGATGCCTAGGCACAATTCGATCCTAAAGCTAGGGCTTGGGATTCCTGGAGATTCCACCGTTAGAATTGCCTCAAATTTGGAGGAGAGGGAGGGGACCCACCAACGCAGTTGCCTATAGGAGATCAAATTTTTTCCTTGGGTCAATTCCCAGGAAATTGATGCCCTAGGTGACCTAATGGGGCTAGACTTGGGGAAGAAGGGGAAAATGGTTAAAAAGGGGGTTGAAATGATCACCCTTTTTGTGGGATTAGTGCCTAGTTCACTTGGGGATATGGAGTTAGGATAATGATGAGTAAGAACTTCGTTTCTTGATGAAGGAGGCCCAGAAAGTCAACTTCGTCCAATGTTGAGAAAAAGAAAAGAAAAATGACCTTCAAGCATTTATACTTAAAAGAAAATGATGCAAGCTTCTCGAGATAAATAAATCTCTAGGACATTTCATTCATATAACATTGGCCCATATATTAAATTGGCTAAAACATGCTCAATTCCACATTTTGATAATGCAGCAACTAGCCCTAATTTTAGCAGTATGCAGCAACAAGAATAATAACATCAAATTTTACTTACAACGTTATAGAGTATATCCAACCAGCATTTCATTTGCTCAATAAAGCTCCAAGATGAGAAATAGCCCAAATCCATACATCAAAATTCATCCATCTCTAGAAAATATCCACCAAGGAAAAAGTGCGAAAATTCTCTATGATTAGAGAGATCCCAAGTCAGGTGATGATACAAATGAATGTATCTAACATCAATATATAGCCTCCTAAGGAGTTCGAATTAGCCTATGGGCCCCTAATGATAAAATAATGTGCAAATAATAACCCCTAATGGTGACAAACCCACACACTAGCTCATAATGTAAAAACAAGCCTCACAAGGGGCCACAAAGAAGCCCAAGTCGACCCAAACAAGGTCAAGGGTTTAGGGTGATACTTCAAACAAAAGGTCTTTACCAAGTAATGGAGGAGAAAAGGATCAAGAAATTGGATTTAACTTGAGTTTTCAATGCAATGATCTTTGATTAAGCCACTAACCAATGAAACCTAGGATTAGGAACAAAATTGGAGCTAGGGCATGGGATAATTCCAAATCTAGCCACGAAAAATTCTTCAAACTTTGTGAGGGCTTTAGAGGACACCCCAACGCAGTTGTAGTCCAACTCGCTCAACAAAGGGATGGCTCAAGAGGATTTCACTTGATGCCCTAGGAGACACTAGGGTTAGGGCTTGGAAAGGAGAGGAGGTGAAAAAGATATTTGTTGTGGTGATCACCAAGGATAAGATCAATGCTTAGCCTATTGGGAGAATGGAGTCAATGAACTTTCAACCTTTGGAGTTCTTTTACCCAATCAATGAGTCCCTTAGCAACTTCGCATGGCCCTAGAGGTAGCTACTAGGTTACCAAAGGAATTTATACTTCTTGTTTCAGCGATTTGATGACTTCTCAAGGCAATTATGGATATAATTTACCCATAGGAACATTCATTCACTATACCCAATCATGAAACTTATGCAATACTCTTACAAGATCAAAATTTGACTAATTCGCATTAAATTAGGGCAAAATTTCAGATTTCATGAGCGAAATCCCCATACATTATACATGAATACAAGAGAAATATAGACTATGAAAAAGCACTTACAAGTATATCGAGTATATCCAATCATCAAAGAGAGACAAATCGAAGCTCCAAGACCAAGAAAGATATCCAAACATCAAAATGCATCAAAGATTCTCCAATTCGTCCTCAAATAGGTATAACGAAATTCTCAAGAGAGAGAGATACAACTCCAAGTGATGATGAGAATCTAAGGATCCCCTCATCAATATATATCATCCTCTAAGGGTTCGATTTGCCTAATTACGCCTAATGATGCCCCAACTAATAAAATAATGTACAAAATAACATTACTTGGTGACAAGCCCACCAAGATAGCTCCATAACATGAAAGTAACCCTGTTAAGAGGGTCAAAATGATAGATACAAGAAGTTGAAGGGCCATTGAAAGGCGAGATGGAGTCCAACATGTGCCAAAATGAGTGGAAGGGCTCTGAAAATAATGATAAAGGGGGTGGCCCCTTGATCTCCAAGCAAATGACCTATGGTGCTGCCAAGTGGCTGTGGGGGCACAAAAACATCCTCATGGGTCTCCAAATGGATCAAAGAAACCTGTATCCCATCTGTAAAGGTTGGAACAATGATGCAAGCCCTCCCTTTGTCTCCCATGGTAAGACACAACCACATCTGGACCCTGGATCAACTGTCGAGTGTGTGGTGCAAGTGTGTAACCCAATGGGCAAGGTGGTCTAGGAGCATCATCATCATCAAATAGGTGGAACAGGAGCAAACAATGGATGGCACTGAAGAATCCCATGGCATGGTTATCTGCTCTCTGCTATAGTGGAGGCCCATGGCTCTCAACGCACACCCTGCAAATGCCAATATGACCCTCTGGAGGGCTTGGACCCCGTATAGGGAGACCAAACCCCAAGATGAAGACCCACCTGCAATCTTGTATAAGATCCAATGCATCTTCTCACCTTCTAGTACAACAAATCATTAGAGCAATTGAGTAAATAAGCTTACAAATCTTGGAACCAAGTTGACACTTCATAGTGGCATGCCCTTCCATAATGGGCTTTAGCGTGTACAAGTGTCGCCAAGTTCAAGAAGGAGGTTAATCAAGGACCCTATTAAGTGGTTTCAACCTCTAAGGGAGTGATAGGTCCATGGTACATCCGTCATATGGCAAGTGTCATGTGATATAATGATGGAACAGGGTGGGGCATCAGGGAAGCCTCCAAGCCACATGCCACGGTACAAGGGTAGCTAAGATAAGGGAAGCCCACACTTGGGTGTATGAATGTAGGAGTGAGCAATTGTGGTACATGAGTTACCCTCACCTTTGTTTTTCCATCCTTCTTCATATGTCTTTTGTCTTTTATTGATTCTTTTTCTTTTAAAACTGCTCGGGGCTCGAGGGGATGAGAGCATGATGTGAATGATATAGCAGTGAATACCCCCTTATGGTTGGGCAGTTCATCGCCCACTAGGGGTTGGGACAATCGTGGGTTCCTTAATGTTGCAGGGGGATCAATATTGGGGCCCTAACAACTAGGGTGATGGCCATGATGATAGGGGGTAGAGCTCATGTTAACTTTTGCCCACGTCCTAAATTTATATGTCTCAACCATCTTTTGCATTTTCTGGTACATTTCCTATTGAGAGGCCAAAATATGCTTTTTTATTTTCTTTTTAGTTGCATCAACCTCCAGGGCATCGTTCCAGGCCCGACCCAAAGTGTGGACAAGGGGAAGGAGAGGCTAACTGCTTGTGGACCCAATGGACAAATGTGGACCCAGATGGGAAATAAGTGGAAAGGGGTTATAATGAGCGGAGGGGTGTGATATATGTGGTGTTGGGAAGTGGGACCATGCAACCAAAATCAAGATTTCCCATGTAGTGTCCCTCTTAATGCTAGTAACCAGTAAAGGAGAACCCACAAGACTAGGATACAAGGTCAACCACCAAATTGGACAAGGGAACAAGAGTACAAACCAAGCCCATTCTTTTCCTCAAATCTCCCCACTAATCCAGGCCCAAAAATGTCCATGATAAGCAAGCAAAGATACCCAACTACATAATGAAAGTCATACCTTCGGAGTTTGAAGGCCCACCTTCAAACATATGATCATAACAGAGGGATGAGGGAGCAAAATGGCTGGCTTAGGTTGTGAAAATTTCAAATCTGAAATTCTATTGCAGCAACTGGAAATTAATCTTCTAATTTTTGAGCTAAGACTTATGTGATCCATAATATTATTAACAACATCTTTTGGAAAAAATCGCATAAGGTATATTCTTATCAATAAGAATCGATCTTATGTGATTTTTTCCGAAAGACCCTGTTAATAATAATCTTCTAATTGTTAATTAATTTAACAATTTATTTTCCCACACAAACAACGAATAATTCTCTTCTGCAATTTTCACCAAATTAAATTCTGTGGAAGATAAACTGGAAAATGAGAAATATACTAGCACACACAAAAATTAACACAATTATTTTTGGACAAATGTCCCTAGAAAAACCCAACTTGGGAAAACCGGTGCGACAACTGAGGGTTTTTATTATTATGCAGCAGTGAAATTATCTGAGTACATTCTGGATGCCGAAAACTGACAATCCTGCAGAGAAAATGTTGACAAAAATAATCTGAGGGGAATTACCCTCACTCCGAGCAATCCCGACATTTGACTACCTCTGAAAAGCGAGTCGTCCAACGAGCTCTATGCAGGCCCTGTGTCACCTCTACACAGTTCCTCACATGCTTCAACTCCGAACTTATGCAAATCAACCCGTCCTTCTTGCTGCTGACTAGGAAACTGACTCTCTGACACTCTGGAAATACTTTCCGGCCTCTAGAACTGAAAACCAACTTCACCCCAACATAATCAAACTGCTCTCTTAAGATTCTGTGTTGCCTCTGCGCAACTTCTTGGAGAAATCTTGACCTCTCTTTGCAATGCACTCACTAGATCTGGGAATCTTTTTACGGCTTCACTATCTCTGCTCCTCTCTGTCTCTGCTTCCTTATTGAAGCTCGAACTCTTCCAGCACTGCTGGCTCTCTGTAAAATCGAACTCTCTGTGGTTCTCACAAGTGTGTTCTCCATCTACCCTCTGTTGGACCTCCAACGACCAAGATTAAAACTTAATCAAGGGTCCAAATTAATTCTCGGTCGATCCGTGTGAGTTTCTAGATGATTCACACCTTATCTCAATTAATTTTGATTAACCCATTTTCCTATGTTTAGACTTAGGAAATAATTAAAAATAGGCTAATAATCTAATTGAGACACTTCTAGGTGGAATTTCCAGAAATGATTTATGGGTTATGGAGAACAACTATGTTTTAGCCTTTCCACAAAGTTTCGAGACTAGAACACCTCCAATGCTACAGAAACTAACACTCCCTCTTAGCGAGGAAGGTGTTCTCTCTAGTGCTACACATTCTGCCACAACACTATATCTGTACGTCCCTCTGTCACATTGCTGATGTCTGGCCACTGCCCACCAACCACTGTGCAACTTTGATGCTGCAACTGACACTACCATATTGCTGCCAACTCTGCATCTGCACTGCAACTCCCTCTCATTTGTTGTTGCTGCTACTGCAACTACTGCAACTGAGAAGCATCCTAAATACTGAATCAACTGTGTTCAGTATGATGCATCTGTCTCCTGAGTCTCTGGCTGCTACTAGCCACTGCACTATTCACCAAGGAATTTGTGTTGCTGCTAACTCTGCCACTGTGCCACTGTGCACTGTTACCAACACTACATTGTGCTCCTTAGCATCTGATTGCTACTATTCTGCAACTGTCACTTTGGAGTTTCACTGCATCACAAATACTGATCCATCCTGCTACTGAATACTTTGGGCCCCTGTAGCAAGGTAATGATCCATGAGGAGGACACTTCAATGGACCCTGCCCATGTCTGCACTGCTTTGGGACTATAACTCTAGATCGCCCCACCCCTCTCCTGTAGGTATAGCTACAAAGATCACCAAATCTTCTTCCAATCTGGAGGACAATTTATCAATCTCAGTGGACATTGCTACCTAGTCCCGCTTCCCCTGCTTGTCCTTCTTCCTGAGAGGACATTGCATACTGTAGTGGCCGAATTCACCACATCTGAAGCACTTGACGTTTAACAAGTCTTGCTTTTTCTTCTTTTCCCCCTACCCCTCACTAGGACCCTTAGATGCTGGGGCCACATTTTCTTCTTCCTTCTCACCCTTCACGCCCTCGCTGCTACTGCCATTGATGGTACTCTTTACTAGAGCCCGCCTCAACTCCTGCTGTAGATCAGACCACATCTTGTCCCATTTAAGCAATGTGTCTCTGCCCAAGATACTTTGGACAAACACCTGCCAGTCATCTGAGACGCTATTCAGTGTTAATCGTACAAGCTCTGTGGGTTGGGGTGCCTCCCCAGTGGTTGATAGTTAATCCCGGACCTCCTAAATCCTAGTGAGGAAGCCATCTATGCTTTCTCCCTTCTGCATCCTTATGCTCCTCAGCTTCTCCTGGAGAAACATCTTCCGTTGCTTGGAAGAACTTTGAAATAGCTCAGAGAGAGCATCCCACATCTCCTTGGTCGTACCTTTGTCTGCCACATGTGAGACTAGATGATCTCAGACTCCATCCAAAATCATCTGCTTCGCCTTCGCCATTTCTTTTCTGTACTCCTTGAGCTGATCGACATCCTAGGGTACTGCTACCACATTCTCCACATAGGCTTTCAGGCCATATTCATCTAGAAGGAAGGACATCCTAGCCTTCTAGATGACATAGTTGGAGGCTCCCTCCAACCTATCTTGATCTCTAAGCCCAACTGTGGCCATCTCTAAATCTGGTCGAAAATCTCCCTCTTTCCCTTTGCTCAGTTGCTGAATCTACTACTCGCACTCCCTTCTAGAGTGAAAATTTTCTCACAACTACTGCCATTCCGCAACTGGAAAAATTAGATCTCTAAAACTCGAGATCCACTGAGAGAAATTTCCCTTCTATGTGTGCTATTTCTCTTCCACGCGACGTTGATTCTGCTTCTGCAAACTTCTACAAAACCCTCTGTGCCCTAACAAGGAATCTGCTAAGCGAAAATAGGAGCTGCTGTCAATGTTTTTAAAACCGGAACCTTTGACCGTACCGGTCAACCTAATGAACCGGTTTACTGACCGGAACCGGTCTAACCGGGACTGGTTTGGACTGGTTTGGTCTAAACGAACCAGTTTTAGAAAAATACATTAAATAATTAATTTTTAATGAAACAAAACTATTTTTAAGATTTAAAACCATGATTCCAAGCCAATAGAGACAAAATATGCAAAGTTTGCTCATTTATATACCATGTAAAGGTGAATATATCAAAATGGCACCGGGTGCAATACATATCATCGACAAAATAGCAAAATACATAAGCAATGAGGCTCTAAATGGCCTATAAAGTCCAAAAACAATGCTGCAAGCTATGAGGCCATTGGCCTACTACAAGTCTACAATGTACACATGATCAATCATCAAGTTCATCGCCACTACTAGACAAAGGATCATCATCAGGAGCTACATAGAGATCATCTGGTTCAGAGTCTGAGGATGCCTTAGCCAGATCTGCAACCTCAGTAGCAATGCCGCCAATAACAATAGAAGTGGACCTAATGGAAGCACGAATTTGTCGACCTGCACGACTAGTGCCTTCCATTGGTTCTTTACCTTTCCTTGATGCCGGTACTTATCCTGGTTCTGATGCCGCCACAAAATCTGTTTCATCCCCCGCTAAAGCCATGTCGATATCAAAAACAGCCTCAAACACAAGATCTTTAGTCTCCTCCACCCATTCTGATGTTGGATCAATATCGTCCAACACAATGGGATCTAGATCAGGGGTTTTGTTCATCATTTGGTTCCTCCTCAGTCGAAGGTTGTATTGCATGAAAACAAGATCATTTAACCGTTTTTGTTCCAAACAGTTTCTCTTCTTCGTGTGTATGCGCTCAAAAACAGATCAATTGCGCTCACAACCTGAAGCACTGCAAGTTTGGCTAAGGACTCTAATTGCAAACCTTTGCAATTGAGGACACTGGCCACCCAATGACTCCCACCAATGTTCTGCAAAGAAAATGACATTAATTAGTAACTTAGTTTATAATTTGAATTGTAAAGAATGTAAACAATTTTAACTTGAAAAGAAAAACAAATTGGAAATTGGAATTGCTTACCTAGTTGATCCACATCTCTTGCCATCTTTGCCAAGCTTTTGCCGAAGTTACCCCTTGCCATAGTGAAAATAGTAAGTTGTCTATGTATTTCCAACTGGTTTGCATGGGTAGGGACCATGCGCTCCAAGCAATCAATCAATCCAACTCTGACCTCCCCATCATGCAGATCTCCTAGCCGATCTTTATAATGATACTTTGGGTTCAAAAAATACCCAGCTGCATGTATAGGACGATGGAGTTGATTGTTCCTTCTGTTATCTCCCATATACGGCCATATTTAGCTAACCTGTCCTTGTAAGCTGCCCGTATCTGCTCCTTTGCCTGATCCATAGCCTCATAAATGTAGCCCATGGCCAATTTTTCCCCATCCACCATCCTTAGCACCTTAACAAGGGGCTCGGTAATTTTCACAAGCTCTACAGACCTTTTCCAAAAATAATTGTCAAACACTTTCTTTTTGGTGTCTTTTCCATCTTGTCTATGAGCCCACCGAGATTCAGACCGTTCTTCAGACAAAAACATTTTCTGCAAGTTTTTACGTTGACCATTGAGACATTGCAACATGAGGAAGTGAGTTGCAAATCTCGTAATTGCAGGCCTAACAAGCTCTTTGCCCCTAGTGTTTTTCCTCATTAGGTTCAATACCCATGAGTGGTTGTAAATGTATTTTGTAATGCACTTGGCATGCTCTACAATGTTTTTTACCCACTCCACTTTGCCTATGTCCTCAAGCATGAGGTCTATGCAATGTGCAGCACATGGAGTCCAAAATATGGTCCTATATTTGGACTCAAGCATCTTTCCAGCAAGAACATAGTTTGAGGCATTATCGGTGATGACCTGCACAACATTCTGCTCCCCAACTTCCTGAATAATGTCATCCAAAAGCTCAAATAGAAGGGTTGCATCCTTCACCTTATCAGATGCATCAACTGATCTCAAAAACATGGTTCCTTGAGGGCAAGAAACAAGGAAATTAATGATAGTGCGGTTCTTTCCATCGGTCCATCCATCTGACATGATGGAACAACCTGTTTTGAGCCATGAATCTTTAAACTCAACCAAATACTCATCAATGGAAGATATGCTCCCCTCAAGTCATGCACACTAGGGCCTTTGAAGCCCTTTCCTGTAGCCATAACAGAGTCCCACATAACTTTGTAATAAGGTGAGCGAGCAACATTAAATGGGATATTTGAATCATACCACCATCTAGCAATGTATTGATGAGAAGTTTCTTTGCATTGTTTTTTCCAATGTTGATCCAAAGTGGGTTGATGACTTGGCTGGGAGGAAGTGGGATTAGAAGAGGCAATATTGGCAGAAGATGAGAAAAAACTTTGGATGTTTGTTCTTTTTGTTCCTTTTGATGGTTGGCCACAAGAAGGATGAACATAGTGAAAGGGGTCATTGGTGGAAGGGATAGAAGTTGAGTCTTGAATCTCATAATCATCATACCCACTCACTTTCATGGCTTCTAATAATTCCCTCTTCCTTGCAATGTCATCTTGGATGGCCTTCTCCCTATCCTTATCCTCATAAAACTTTTCAAGCTTGGAAATGTGTTCTGTCCTAATAGGACCTAACACTGCATTTGGTGCACCAATGGCATTACTTGGCTTCTTATCCCAACCAAGAGTTGTTTCAATCTAAGAATATCCCCACCTCCAATAGATTTATGGCATAATTTGCATATCATTTTTTCATCAATTACATCACAATGAGCCCATGCATTGTCCTTTCCTTTTGGAGCCACGTTTGCTTGAAATAATTACAATTTGCAAAGAAATCTGCCATGCAAAAAAAAATTGCAGCTAAGCAACATGGAAAACCAAAGCTAAATTTGGGAAAACAAATGCACATGTAGGCTACAAAATTTGATAGCATAGATGATAGAAGTGAGAAGTTTATAAATTTATAACACATAAAAAAATTTAATTCATGGATAGCAGTCAAATGAGGAATTTTCAAGTGAAAATCCTTACCTAGAAATGCAAACTAGCTTTCTTAGCCTCCTCTTGAAGATGCCAACTCCACTGACAGCTACAAACTATCTCGAAAATAGCTCCAACTCCAACTTCAAGATGACTACTCTAGCAAAAACCCAACACTCTCCAAGCTCCCAAGCAAACTCACAAACACTATAAACACTCCAAATGAGATGTGTGAGACAAATGAGAGGGAGAGGGGCCTCTTAAAGGCTTGGAGAGGGTGTTTTTGGAGGGAAAGGACCCTTACTTTCCCTCCAAAACCCCTAAACTACCTTGGAAAAGCCGCTTTGTGGGTCCTCGGCGGGCATGGCAGGTAACCGGCCAGTTTGCTACAAACTGACCGGTTCCGTCCTAAACCGGCCAGTTAGGATCGTTTAGAGCCAAAATCTTGCCACACTGCCTCCTTAACCGGGTTTTTCAGTCGGTTCCAACCGGTGGCCCTGTTGATCGGCCAGTTAGCTAGGCCGGTTTTAAAAACACTGGCTGCTGCTGCTCTCTCTGCTTGCTTGAGCCTGGAATCACTGAATTTGACAAGCGATTTTTTCTGCCAATTTGCATTGAAAAATCGAGCTTCCCGAAGCAGTTCGATCTGCTTGGCTTAGGCTCTGCGCAACCTCTAGAAATTCGTCCTGCTGCTCCCTCTGAATAATGAATTTCTGCATTCGCTTTTGAGCTTCCCCGTCGATCAATCATGCTCTGATACCATGTGAAAATTTCAACTCTGAAATTCTATTGCAGCAACTGGAAATTATTCTTCTAACTTGTAATTAATTTAACAATTTATTTGTCCACACAAACAACGAATAATTCTTCATTGCAATTTTCACCAAATTAAATTCTGCGGAAGATAAATCAGAACTGAGAAATATACTAGCGCACACACAAAATTAACAATTTTTTTTTGGACAAATGTCCCTTGAAAAATCCAACTTGGGAAAACCATTGCAGTAGCTGAGGGTTTTTATTATTATGCAACAGTGAAATTATCCGAGTACAATCTGGATGCTGAAAACTGGCAATCTTGTAGAGAAAATACTAGAAAAAATAATGTGAGGGAAATTATCCTCACTCCGAGCAATCCTGACAGTTGTCTGCCTCTGAAAAGCAGGTCGTCCACTTAGCTTTGAGTAGGCTTTGCGTCACCTCTGCACAATCCCTCAAATGCTTCAGCTTGGAACTTATGCAAATCAAGCCGTCCTTCCTGCTCCTGATTGGGAAACTAACCCTCTGGCACTCTGGAAATACTTTCTGTCTCTGCAACTGAAAACCAGTGTCACCCTAGCAAAATTGAACTGGGCACTGAAGAGGCCGCGCAACTTCCTAGAGAAATCTCAACCTCTCTTTGCAATGCACTCAATGGATCTAGAAATCTTCCTTTAGCTTCACTGTCTCTGCCCCTCTCTGTCTCTGCTTCCCTACTGAAGCTCGAACTCTTTCGACATTGTTGGCTCTCTGGAAAATCGAACTCTCCAAGGAAATCGAACTCTCCAAGGAAATCAAACTCTTTGTGGTTTTCACAAGCGTGTTCTCCATCTACCCATCGACTTCTTATAATCCTCTGTTGGACCTCCAACGACCAAGATTAAAACTTAATCAAGGGCCCAAATTAATTCCCTGTCGATCTGTGTGAGTTTCTAGATGATTCACACCTTATCTCAATTAATTTTGATTAATTAACCCCTTTTCCTAAGTTTAGACTTAGGAAATAATTAAAACTAGACTAATAATCTAATTGAGACACTTCTAGGTGGAATTTCGATAAACGATTTCTGGGTTATGGAGAACTCTTGTGTTTTAACCTCTCCACAAAGTTTCGAGACTAGAACACCTCCGATGCTACATAAACTAACACAAGTGGCATAGATGGTGGCACATCGAACTATCCGGTGGTTGCAAGGAGCTGTTCGCTGTTGGCTGAGGACCATCTAGGAGAAAAATTTCTCCTATGGGTGTCACCCACAGGTGTTGGGTGAAAAAACCATGAGTCCTCAAGAGAAGTCCACCAAAAGCCATCCAATCTGGATAGTTATAAGAGGGCTTAGGTGGAACTTTCAAGGGATGAGGTATGTCCAACCAAAACAACTGAATACAGACTCAAACTGACAAGACATAGGTATAGGATGCATAATACAGGGCCTCACATGGTTTGTACATGGATTTTGACTTGTGACCTTGGGCCTACAATGGTGATGAATGCTCCATTGGTAAAAATGTATGTACCCCTCTTGACAAGCGGGGTCGCAGGGCCTTTGAGACTAGCTATCTGTAGATCGTCATAGGTCTGCTAGCTAGCAAGCTGAACAGAATAGAGAAAAAAATTATCTAGGGTTTACCCACTTGGATGGGTAAATTGTAATAGTTGAATTAGGCTTTGTTGAAATGTTCATGGTAGATTTACAATCTACTTATGATGTCAACATTAACCACTAAATTCATATTTGCTAGAGTCGATGACAAGTGTCCCTAGTGGGGTAAATTTGAGACAATCAAGCACATCTTTTGGGAGTGCTCCTTTTCTGGGCAGTGTTTGAAATAAGTGCAGTTGAAAATTGCCTCACTTCTTCAAGGGAATATTCATTAGCATCCCACTTTTCTTGGAGACTACTATTCCTTCATATTGAGTAATTTTTGTGCTCTTACTTGTAAGTATGTTTTTGAAGGGGTTGTATGTTCTTTTCATTCATTTCAGAAATTGGCGTTTGATGAGGTATTTGTTTAAATTAAGGCCAATGGGTTCTTGACATTTGTTAATTATTTATGCTAAGAATATCTTTGCAAGGGCTTACTCTGGAGTCTGACCTTACTGTAACTTTGTCTGCATCAAGGTAGGCAAGCTACTCATTTTGTATTTGTATAGTGTAAAAAGTTTTTTCTCAAAAAAAAGGACCAAAGGGCTTGGATGGTCGATAATAAACCAGAGGATAGCGGTTAAAGATAGGATTCACTGCTCAGGCATAAAAGATGGTTGTTATGCAATTCCTTGCAAAGTAGCGACTGTCAAGGATGTATTTGAGGAGTGCAGAGTAAACAGTGTATTCTTGGATTGAGTTTCCTTCGAGTTTGCTACTCTTTTTGTCATCCCTCTTCATTGGAAAGGGTCATTTTAGGAGACAAGTGGATGATAAAATAAATTGGAAGAGGAATATGGAAAATATAATGTAGGAACGAATCCTTTTTAATGGAAAAGGACATGTCAAGCTACTATCAATGGGAGTACTCACCCTTTTCATTTGTGTGAGACTATAACATTTGGAGAAAATTGATAATTCATAACTTCATGTTTCATCCAAAATTGACATTTTCCATAAGGATGTAGAATTTTTTGAGATTGGAGTTAACTTGCTAATATGGATATGCCGATACTCCTTATTTATGTAGATAAGATAAGGTAAGATAAATGTATTAATGTCTAGAAAATTGCAACCTAAATCATTGATTTATATGCATTGATATACATTTTTGTTGTGAAATAATGTGGCATAATATGCATTTTTGAAAATAAAAGAAATCGTACACCAGCAATTACTTATTTATTCCAAAAAGAAATAATCCTTTTACTCATAGCATGCTTCTATTTCAACCTGTTCTCCCCCCTATTAAGGGCTAAACTTAACTAACGTCTACAAATGATGTTTTATGAATCACTTCATACTGTATATGTATCACTTTTTTATTGATGGGAAAATATTAGTTTTTGTATACTCTTATCTAAATACATCTTCCATTGGCATTCCTTTGTTCTAGGAATATGTTTTGTAGACATTCCCAAAGCAAAAACATTTCAGAATAATCATTTGTTTCGAGCAACTTTATTGAATTTTTAGATATAGTGCAACTAAGATTGAAGATATTGAAGGTCTATGGTTAATGAAGTGACGTACAGTAAAAAAAATCAAGTTTTCATATATGGAAGAAACCAAATTTAATCGTAAGATAACTGTAAGCAAATGTAAAATTGGGTTAATCTCTTTGATAGTCGTTGTCCTTTAGTTTTACTGAGAACAATATATGCAATTTACTAAACAACATTCTTTTGCAGTGCAGTATGATAGTGTTGGAAAGCTTATATCAGGTTCTTTAGGTATATTATCTCTTTTTCCCATATTTTTGTAGATAAAGATTGAATCTATTATGAGATATATGCATTTTGCGTAAGTCTCAATTATATTATTCTTTAAAATTCAGTTGCATATTTGTTCTACATCTAAAATATTAATCATAGGATTCTATTTGCAAAATGGCTTTTGGTAGGATCTTGAACATGTTGATGTTAATAGTGGTTGATTTCTAAAAAAATACTTAGCTGAAATTTTTATAGTATGCTAATTATCACCAACATTGTTGACTTTACAACAGTTAACATGTTCCGGATGACAAAGGTGACAAAGAATGTGCACCCTGAATGAAAAACAATTCAAAACAAGTGCATAAGGATGACAACAAAATCCCTGTAGCATGAGTGCTCTCAACGAGCAACAATGAGATTCAAAGAGCTAGGAAAAATAATAATAGAACCCATCTGATATATTAACAAAGAGGCAGAAATTAGCCCTAGACATCAACAAACAGGGGCTGTCAAGTCTTATGAATGAAAAATGGTGGTGTCGAACTCTTGCAACCTATAAGAAAGAATCTCACCTTTGAACACTATTCTCCAACCCTCCATAGAATCCAAGAGAAAAAATGAAGGTGAAGGTGGGCCCTTGCTTAGTCGCATGCTTCTCCCAAGAAAGTAGTTGTCTCTAATAATAATAATCCCTTAATTAGTCTCTTGTGGAAATAGGCTGAACAGAGTGCTATTGTTCTTAAGATGGTGCTGATCTTTGCAGTAAAATTATGGAAAAACCCAACAAGCCAACCTCATCAAGATGCATCTCCCTAGGTAACTCTCTGTTTTTGTTTGCTGCAAATACACATGCACACACTGGGGGTGTCAAGCCTGCCTACTTAGGGTTCTCCTCCACAAAATCTGCTACTTTCTAATAAATTAATAATAAAAACCACAACCTCCTGGAAATAATTCATTACACCAGTTTTCAGTTTTCTAGTAATATCGCTGTTTTCTAATTGTATCCATGTAATATCCCCAATTTTATTTTTTTGTTTGAGGGGATTAATGAAGTTTATTGTGGAGGTGCTAAGCATAGCACACTTTTGTAATATGGGCATTGGAGACATTTTTGGTGTATGGGACTAAAGAGAAATGGAAAATTACAGCTCTAGTGGAACGTGGGGGCCACAAGAGAAGGAAATTCGATCCAATGGAGCAATTCACACTTCTTGGAGGAGAGAGAAAGAGAAAGAGTATGAACTAGTGGAGAGTGGGGGCCACCAAGGAAGAGTGGGCCAACAATTATAAATAGATCATGGAGGATCTCATTTGGTTATCTTTGGTCGTTTTGCAATTCAACACTAGTTCACTTGAGCTACTTAGCTAAGACAACCCGTGTTGTTCAACACAAGGAATTTCCGAGCTGGAATTCCACCCTCAAATCGGAGAACTTCGAGTGTCTCCCTAGTGAGGCAATTTGGGGAGCTCAAGTCAGAGCTTCCATTGGACATCATTGCAAGAGTCTACTCAGTAGTGTGTATTTCTTGGCTGCAGGGGTATTTTTGTGGAGCATATTGTAGGAGCAAGCGTGGGTTAGAGGCTCCAGGGTTTTGCAGGAAATTTTCTAATTGTTAGACCGAAGTTTGGACAGTGATTCACCGGGCTGGATTGGAGGCTATTACCTGGGTCGATTTTGCTATTTTTTGGTAGGGGCGCAAAAGCTATTGACCAAGTGTTCCACATGGGTTTAGAGAAGTGGAGCCGAGAGATATAAGGGCTGGAGCTAGGAGGTATTTCTTAGTGGAGAATTTAGCCAAAGTTGGGAGAGATTTCCAGTGGAGGATTTGGGCTTAATTCAGCAGTATCAGTTCTGTGTGGCTTTTTCTGGCCAAATTGGGCAATTCACACTTGTTGGTGGTCACCAGGGGTCTGCGGATTCAGCCCAAACCATTTCTAGGTTTTTGTGGATTTATTGAGAGGAGGCCCCAGTTAATTTTACAGAATTTTTCGGGCAATATTTGGACCAGAAACCTACATTCTTATGGTAGGGCGTATAACTAGTTAGCTAGGCAGTGTGCGTCACTTTGTGGGTCTAGTGTTGGTTTGGAATTGGGCTGAATCCTTTTTGGGTATTCCTAGGTTTGAGGAGTGGAGCACGTGGCTATAATTTTAGAGCATTCCAGGCATTATTTTGAGCAGAACATCCATTTCCACTTGGCAACTTGTGGTAAATTTTATGGGTAGTGCGTGTTGTCACTCGAATTGTACACCAAAAACAACGCTCAGGTTAAGGGCTGTCACTCTTGTCCCTACCCTCTCTGTTTAAGTTGTCTCTTAATTGCAAACTTAGGGGGGTAGTCCCTATGGACGAAGAGATGAACTACTTGTTGGAAACCAATAGGTAAAAGAGACACAACTGAATGCTCTAGCAACTTGGTGGAAATTAATAGGGGAGCTATTAAGCACCACTTGATTAGATTTATTAATATTAGAGACCACTTCCTTTGAGATTGATTACTTGCAAAATTTGAATTACAATTCCAAGTCACTGAATGAACAGTTGCTGCAATATGCAAATTCTTTCCTATATGAAGTGTAGGACCTAGGTCTATGTGAAATGCAAGCTCCTGGTTAATTTTAATTATATGCCTAATCTAGATTTATCCTTCTTCTCAATCATTTTGGAACTAGTCTCGAATGCAAGTTGTAGAGAGAAGTCCACAAGAAGGAGGTTAAGCCCCATTAACGATACCTCCCGTGGAGTTTTAACCACCTAGGTGCCTCCATTCTTACAAGGGATTGCCCATAAGAGAACTGCAAGGTCACCTATGTTAACTACGAATGATGATCTAGAGTCCAGAAACTGATTGAAGAAGTTGGTCCTATCTTCTTACAACCAACCTTATGCTTGGAGGTAAAATTTAAATGCACTTTTAGTCCTAGAATGAAACGCAAGATATGAATGGATGCTTCAATGAGATTATTTAGTGGATTAAGTACTTCAAGACAAATTATTTAAGATCCAATCACTTATAGTGATATTCAATGTAAGAGCAATTAGATGAAGCACTTAAAGAGCAGTTGAATAGCTATCTCAAATGAAGCAAGATAAATAATTCCAGTGAAACACAAGTGACAAAATTCAATGATGCACTATTAGAAAGAAGTTAAATGTCGCTTATGATCACAAGAGCAAATTAGAGCACTTAATGAAATAATCTAGCAATTCAAATAAAATGAAATTTAGCACTTACAATTACTAGAGCTTACAAATTATGTCAACGAGATCTTACCTTATGATTAGCAATATTACTCAATGGATAGACCCAATAGCAAGTTACCACTTAGATCATAAGCCAATGAAGCACATTAGATGACAATAGAAACAAGCTCAAAATGAGATTGCTAACAATGATTAACTATGAATGCTAGATACACAATGCAATGATGCAATGACAATACACAATGCAAGAGGAAAGTCAAAGCAAGATTTATAAGGCCAATTCACAAATAGATTTCTCTCAATGCTAGCCTTATGAAAATCAAACTAGCAAGCTGCTAGTGTGAAAACAGTCTCAAAACTTGAATGAGAAGCTAGAATTTAAGCCCTTAAAAGATGAAGGTTACTTCTTAGTGTAATTAGACTTTAGTTAGATGCATGAGATGCATTCACTTGTGAACAGAACAGTCATTGTTCAATTACATATATACAGATAAACAACATAAGTAATAGCAGTAATAACATAAACCAAAAGGTGTCCAAAAACTGAGTGAAGACAAAAAGAAAAAAACCAAGGAATGATCGAGGTGATCATTCCGAGTAAATCCCATTCATCTTGATGAATGGACGATGGAAAAACTGAAAGAAGGCACCATCTCTGAATTCCTGAATTATCCATTGTCCCCTGTTCAGCTGTGCGGCCTCTTTGGAAAGACGATCAACGATCTCATTCCTTTCCCTGTATATGTGAGAGCATACAATAAAATCAAAATGTGATTTTAGAGTAATGACATCATCCAGTGTATCCCTGAGTGTGTGCAAGTGACAATGATATACATCGTTGATCCAATTTATAACAAGCTGTGAATCCCCAAAGATCTGGATCTTGTGACAATTTTGTTCCAGCGCAAAAAGGAGAAGGTGTCTTAAATTGTTTAGCTCAACAAAATTATTTGTTCCCCTTTCAAACCCCACTTTGATTCTGAAAGACAGGTACTCATTGATGTGGAGGACATCGTCCCCCCTGTAGCCCACGGCCTGGGCCGAGCCATCGAAATAACCCCATGGGGAGCTTTTATCAATAATTTCAGGAGTGATGACCCGAGGAGGTTGGCTTTTGGGGTTGTCTGGAATCAGGTTGAAGATGGCAGCTGAATTGATACAGGTGACTGACTAGTTGATCTGTGCATTTTGGAAGATAAGGCAGTTCCTGTTTAACCAAATGCCCCAGCTAACTATCAGGGGGAGATTTCTGGCCTTTTGGGATGGTGCCTCAGTCCACCAATGAAGCCATGCTTCCTCAATATTTTGTCCATCCCATTTGATCTTCATGTTGAGGGTAGTAATAATTGTGGACCAAAACTGTGCCGTAACAGGGCAGTGGAGGAAGAGATGGTTCGTGTCTTCTGCATCAGATTTGCATAAGCAGCATCTGGAGGGACCATGGAAAGCCCGCTTCATGAGATTTATTTCTGTTGGAGCTTTGTTCGAGAGGATACACCACATGAACAACCTTGACTTCTGGGGGGCTTTTAGTTTCCAAAGGTGGTGCCACCACCAGCAGTTTATTCCAATATCCTGGGCTGTCATAAGAGCCGCATATCCATCTTTTGGGGAGTACCTCCTGTGAGGGGCAGTGGCCCAGATGATCTCATCCTCCTTCTCTGTTATTTTGATATTGGCTTCCTCCAAAGCACCAATGAAGCGTTGCTAGGCTCTGTGCCATCTATCTGGGATACCTAGAACCCTGTAGTCCAGCCATCGTTGAGGAGCCCATTGGCCGTTTCCAACTTCAGCAATTTGGGCAATCTGAGAGATACCAGTCCCTAAAAGAAATTGTCTCAGAGCTCTCGGGAGGATGTGAGCATTGCCGCATCCGGTCCAGGCATCAGTGCCTAATCTCACCTGCTCACCATTACCAATTTTCCATGCTAACCCATTCTTGATTAAACTTAAGGATTGGGAGATGGCCTTCCAGATGATGGAGGCTCCGATTGAAGACTGATTGGGTCTGCGGATCCAATCCATTATTGATAGGGGGTGGATGTACTTAAAATAGACTACCTCTTGCCATAGACTTTCAGATTTGATTATTTGCCAGCCCATCTTTGCCGCAAGTGCCTTTGCAAAGATCTGGAGATCTTTTATTCCCCAACCACCCAATTTTTTTGGCTTCCCAATCCTGTCCCAGCAGACCCAGGCAAAAGTCCTCCCCACATTTTGACCCCTCCATAGGAATCTACAACAAATTTGTTGAATCCTGTTGAGAATACCTTTAGGGATCCATGCCAGGGTCATCCAGTAAATTGGAATGGCCTCGAGCACCAATTTTATCAGAGTGAGCCTGCCTGCCCTGGAGAGCCAACGTTGCTGCCAGATGTTTATTCTGCTTTCAATTTTTGTGATAAGCCATGCCCAGTTGGCGATGCGATACCCATTTGGCTTCAGCCTGAACCCCAGGTATTTTAGGCCAACGTCCAACTCTTGTTTGACAAAGGCAAAATGTTGGGACGCATACCTTTCCTCGTTTTGGAGATAAGACACAAAAATGATAGTGGATTTTTCATAGTTTGGCACCATACCTGTAGCTTTACAGAAGAGAGATAGTATGTTCTTGAAACAATAGGAATCACAAAATGAACCATTTAGAAAAATAAGAACATTGTCTACAAACAAAAGATGAGAGAGAGATGTCATGTCCGATATCCAGACTCCCCCCAGATCTCCCACTGCACAGGCGTTTTTTATCAGTCTTCTTAAGCCTTCCATGATCAACAGGAAAAGGAGGGGGGAGAGAGGGCATCCCTGTCTCAATCCCCATTCGGCATGAAAAAAACCAAATGCTGCCCAATTGATGAGGATACTATAGGACACATAAGAGAAACAACACATGATCTAGGATATGAAGGAGTGAGGGAAGCCGATATGAGTGACTGAGTTGCAGGTAGTGTTGAAAATAGTGTAACTAAATTCAGTCTTCATTATGTCAAATTATGCATTAATGTATTTTTGTATTAAAAGAATTATTTTTCTCTAATTAAAGGGGCTCAAGACAAGTCATGTAATAAGTGAAGACAACCATGTATTATTTATAAATGTAATGAATGTAAGTCCTTCTAGATCATCAAAGAAATACTCAAATGTGTACCCACAGATTTACTCAAGAAAACTGCTCAAAGGCTATGGATTCACGTCGGCTCAGCTAATTAATCAAAGGAAATGTCGGCCTAATCTAGGCTCACGTTGGCTCAATAAGATGAGAGGGCAAGCCTATTTATAGGCTAAGTGTGGCTTCTCCAAATCGCAATTCAAGTCTGATCTCTCACGTTGAAGGGTAGTAGTCTTAAGATCGAGGAAAGGGAAGGTAGCCACAACACATGAGGAAGCCTGTCCCCTCATGCGAAGTCACCACCGAGCCTACTCCTCATCACAGCATACAGATCAGGGTTAGGGTCTTGCATTACCGAACTGTGCGAAGGGTTTGAAGGGCAGTTCTGGCCGCAATCAAGACAAGGAGACTACTGTTGGAAAGTGCAAGGGTATCGTAGGGCTAGGAGAGCCCTAACTTCATCCACATACATGCATATGTTCTGAAATCTCGGGCTTCTTCCTTCACTGTGGTGACAGTCAACATAATTACCTTGTGAAAGCCTTGAAGATAAGCCCTATCCATAACTCAGACATCTACATGTGAAGCAAGGATAGATCAAGGCTAGGAGAGCCTATCCGAACTGTTTTGTTGTAGACTGTTGATGAGCCCCAGAAATGGGTAATTATATGGGCTCATTTTGTCTCTTAATTCGACTTAATCCACCCTTCTCATTAGTTTATTGCATGTTTTTGATTATATTTATGCTAATAGAGTGAATTGGGTTAGTCATTATGCCATGAAGTCTAATGTGTGCTTTATGCAGATTTTTGGTCAATTTTTGGACAAATTCAAAGGATTAATGAGCATTTGGCAGCCAATATTTGAGGGAAACAGGGAAGAGGATTTGTAAGGAGGTGTCCCCTTCATTTATGAACCCTTACCTCGAATTCTCCATCAGAAACTCGGAGTATAAGCAGCGACATGAGTGCATCCAAGGGGCAGCCGAACAAGTAAAGAAGGACTGTTGTTTATCTGCAGTTTTGGGAAGTTGAGCCCCTTGATTTTAGGAGAGTTGTTGGAGGCTCAAGTTGTATAAATAATAGGGCTTAGGTGCTCATTTTTTTTAGTTGGATTTTAGCAAGTCATTAGTAGAATTTTCGCACTTTTGTGCAACACTTGTTCAGCTCATTTTCGAGCTTCCTTTTTGAGAATAGTTTATGTAATGTGACTTTTGTTTTGATAATGGAGATGAAACAGTTTTTGAGCTAGCACTGATCTCTTTCAGAGGGCTAAAGCTCTTGGGTTAGGGCCCAACCCAAGCTGTGCAACACCTCTTGCTTTGTACTTATATGTTTTTGCTTTAGTTCATGAGTTAATTTATGTTAGATAGATTCATTTTAACTTGTTTAGAATAGGTTGCTTTTGATGGTTTACATAGCTGCTTTCATTTCAGTTGCTGAAGTAGATTAATACAATGATAGATTAAGATTCAAAAAGGTCAACAATAGGCCCTGATCTCCTTTCTCCCTTCCTGGGATCATGATTTGAGGTCATGGCACCATTGCTGCCACCAAAAACACAGTTTTGCTCTTCCATGCAATTTCTAGTGTGATGACTTGATTTGAAAGTTAAATGTGTTGCTTCAGATTCAGTTTGTCAAGATCATTTCCTGTTTTTATAATAGATCTCTTTGCATGCTTTTCTGTTGATAGGTTATTGTTCAGCATTTTCTGTTTCTAAGTGAGAAATTATGTCAACTAGAGATTTCTCTGTTTTCATGGTACAACTAGTCCTTTTCTTGCTCAGTTTCGGTAGTTAGATGTGCAGATCTCTCACAACACATCTCAGCTCACCACACATCCATAAAACAACCAGTATCATCTCATTTCTCACAGGTTCCCCAAGTCATTCACACCCTTTCACAAATTTGCCCTAATTTCTGCACTTTTTCCATAGGCTTCCCTCTTGCCATTGGAACAAATCCAACCATCATTTTCCCTCTTGATCTTCCTTGAGAAGCTTTAGACACCTCAACACCTCCATCTAGCCTTCAGTTACCCTTTCCCATCATTTTTCCACCTTCAAAACCTCCAAAAACAGCTCTTGGCCTCCTCCTGTAGATCCCCTACAGCCTCCCGTAGAATTTCTTGTGAGTGATTTTTCGAAGTCCGATTGCAAGGGAAGTCTTCAGAAGGTTACCAGAGGCTTCTTAGGACCTCTCCACACCTTCCTCCACCTGTGCAAAAACCAAATCCATCCTCCATCGCCACCAAACCTCTGCCACAATCACAATCTGATAAATTACAAGCATAATAATTTCACATAAAAACACTCAAAAAATACAAAAAGATGCTCTTTTCTCATTTTCTTTCAGAAGTAGTTTAAATAGATGTAATTCACCTTCCTAGTAGTCAATGGCATTCATCTCGTCAGTTTCTATCTCTTTTTCTGCAAAAGTAGGGTTAGTTGGATAAATTAGGGTTTGCTAGGGTTTGCGTTACATTTTAGTCTTCCTTCTCTTTCTGCAAATAGAATAGCCTCTGTAGAGTTAGCTCTCTTTCATCACAGTCAAAAGCTTCTTCTGGAAACTCATAGAAGTTGGCTTGAGCTCCTAGTGATCTTGCGCCAGCTGACCAAGTGACAGCCTGCAGTAAGAACTAGTACTTGTGCATACAACACCGTCGCTTCCAAGTTTGTTACGAACTACTGGGTTGATAAAAGTAAAGTAGGAAGCCCCAGGAGTTGCAACATTATTGTTGAAATACTGGTGCTCACCAACTGTCATGATGATTCATTGCAGAATTGATCAAACATGATTTGGTACACATTTTGAGGTATTGTCACTTGATGATTGAAGGCATTTTTTGGGTCATGTAACTTCTTAATAAAGATTCTATAAGAAAGAGTTCAAGGGTTTTTCCTCTCAATTTTTGGAGAGTTTTTTGCCCTGGCATGGTGCCAATATCTTGTGTACTTGTGCATGGTTGATTTTCTTGTTTTGATAGCTAATTGATGATAACACTACATGGTAATAATAATATCTACCAAATCTGAAGGAAAATAATATCTCAAGTAGTTATCATAGTAAAGAGAAATAGATCAATTGTATTGCCCTTATTTTCTCAACAGGTAGGACCAACTAGCCCGATCAAAAGCCTTGGAAAGATCTATCTTAAGGATAGTGGACTTTTTATTCTGTTTCTTGATCGAGTGGAGGCCTTCCTGGGCGGTCCCAATGGCTTCATGGATCTAACGGTGACTGAGGAAAGCAAACTGCTCCTTGGATATCATCCTGGAAAGGATTGGTTTAACATGAATGGCGATGGTTTTGGATATAATTTTGTAGATGCAATTGTAGAGGGAAATTGGTCGATAATCATCAAAGGTGAGGGGTTTGTCAACTTTTGGGATGAGGGCTAGGAAGGTCGAGTTAAAACCATCATGCATTCTGCCTGTGATTCTGCATTCCTCAATAGCCAATAGAAGATCCA
This sequence comes from Pinus tabuliformis, assembly GCA_031772625.1. Lineage (NCBI taxonomy): Eukaryota > Viridiplantae > Streptophyta > Pinopsida > Pinales > Pinaceae > Pinus > Pinus tabuliformis. The sequence continues at coordinate 1,445,225,630 of CM062819.1, forward strand.
ACCCAATTAGCTCTATAAAGGTGCTGTAGAATTCCATAGGCCACCCGTCTGACCCCGGGCTTTTGTCCTTGTTGAAACATTTCAACACTGCTTCAAGTTCCCCCTGCGAAACATGCTCGTTTAGGGCCTCCACCTCTTCCGGCTCAACAAATCTAGGGAGTACCTCAGCAATGCGGATAATCTCAGGGAGGGTGGCACCCCTAGGAGCCTTGTAAATATTTGAAAAGTGACACATTCCCATATCAGCTAGCTGATTGAAAGTGCTAGCCTCCCTGCCTGCATGATCATGCAACTCCCATATGGTATTGATAGACTTTCTCCCTTGGGCATATTGTTGAAAGAACTTGGAGTTTTCATCACCTGCTTTTAGCCAAATCGCTCTGCTCTTTAAGTGCCATGACTCCTCTTTCTGTCTCAAAAGTCTGATCTTCTCCGATTCTAGTTGGATTAGTTGTTCCTTTGATTCAGCAGAAGCATAACTAGCAAGCCCTGTGGCTTCCAAAAGTTTGAGGTCTCCTTCAATCCTTCGAAGATTGGCCTCGTCCTTTTGCTGTTTGTTCCTTGCCCAACTGATGGTTTTTGATTTTATACAAGCCAAGTTATTTTCAATTACCTCGGCCGGGGAGGAACCGCCGTCTGGCCTATAGTGTGTCCAAGAGTCTCTGACAATTTTATGGAATTCAGCTTCAGAAAGCCAGGTCGAGTTGAACTTGAAAGGTGACTGGGGTTTAAGGTTGTCATCCCGAATCTCCAAGAAGATTAGAGAATGATCTGATAAACCACCAGATCCCACCCACTGGTGAAAGCGGTCCAATTTGGTTAAAAGTGGGGCCTTAATTAGGAAACGATCTAGCTGCCTGGCCAAAGCATCCTCCCTAGTCCTTCTATTCCTCCAGGTCAGCATAAGCTTTGCCATATCAATGTTCAGAAGATCATGGGAATCCATCAAGACTTCAAAAAAGGCCGTTAGGGGGTTGCACTGGGCCCTGTTGCCCCAGGATTCCGCAAGCCCTAAATAATCAAGTTTTCTGTTTGCATGAAGTCGGCATCCAGGAGTCTTTCCTAGAAAATCTCCCTGTTATGGCAGGGCCCATAGATGTTGACAAGCCTGAGGGGGAGATTGAAATCAGAAGAGATAATGTCTGCACCCAGGTAACCCTCACCACCCCAAACGCTTTCCAATCTTATCGATCTTTTATTAAAGCCCATGGCACAGCCACCCGAGCGCCCTCGAACATCCAAGAAATGGAAGACCCAATCTAGAAGAAAATTCATGAGCACTTTGTTTACCAGGCTCCCTTCCCCCAGGGTTTCTTGCAGAAAAATGACGTCTAATCTCTCCGAGTTGCATAGCCTCTTTAGTGCCAGTTTTTTGTTCGGGTTGGCCAAACCCCTACAGTTGAAGGAGAGGCACTTCATGGGGTAACCTTTGGAGGGTTCCCCTTTGCTCTAAGGACCCAGTCAATGGGGGTTTGAATGCCTGAAGCCACCTCGATGCCAGCTCTCTTGATGGCTTTAGATAGATGGGATTGTTTGCCTCTGGGGGGCTTCAAGGGGATGGAAGGGAGGGGATCCTCATCCAGGCCGAAGGAAGGGGTTTGTGAGGTAGGTAAGGATCGAAGGTAGTAGTGGTGAGAACCACTAGAGTTCGGGCTACCTCTAGGAGCTAGAGGAGGTGGTATTGGAATAATGGAGGGGTTTGAACTGAGGGGCGGGGGAGGAGCTGATATCACAAGACAAATAGGGGAACACAACTTGCTAACCCCAGAAACCGAACCAGACAATAACATAGATGCAGATGCAATATCAGATATCAGACATTCATTAGAAAACAGAGGAGGAGGAGGAGTACCCGAGAAAGCAGATTCTCTGGCCCGAGCTCTAGTGAGAGGTGGTGTTGAGGTCCCAGAGTCCAACCGCGAAGGTGACACCCCTAAATCGTCCTGTCTCGGCACGGAAACACTAGGAGGGTCCACTAGTGAAGGAAAATCCACCTCCGATGTTTGGGTACTTGCCGAAACCAGTGACCTCAGAGGATTTGGCTGTTTCCCAGACAACATGGGGCAGTCTTTGTACAGGTGTGCCACCTCGTGACACTGCCGACAACGAAAAAGTAAAACTCGTGACCTCGTGACCTCGTGACTCTAGCTTTAGGGTTTAAGTTGGAAGAAAAACTTTGTTGATTATCTGTGTTTAGAAACATACATAATTCGGTGAGGTTAAAAAACTTCCTAGGATGAAATCTGTTGCCAAAATCAGAGGTTTACCTAGGTGTTTTTACATAATTAAACTGTCATACTTGCATCATTTACATTACAACTTGCAGAAATTGGGTTTACAATGATACAAATGTGCTGGCTGATGACTTTGAACTTTGAAAAATTTCGTCATGTCTTTGCATTTTGCTTCCTTGGACTGTTGACAAAGTGTGGTCAACATTTGGCTCTACTTGGGGACACGTTTCTTCTTTGAAGGAATGTGAGAATCCATAATCCTGTATCCAAGAAAGCATAAGTCCATCAAATAGATATTCTCTGAAAATCAAAATCATCATAAATATATATAGAACATTTGCTGGAATAGAAAAGCCTATCCTAATAGATTAAAACATAAATACATAAATGCATGAAAAGAAAACTAACTAATGACAAAAGTGAAATCCTATCTAAGAGAATAGGGTTAGAGATGTAGAAAATCCTGTAGATTCACAAGCTCATGCAATGTACTTAAGCACAGGACAAGAATCTACTTCTACTTTCAACCAGCGAAAGCCAATAGATCGATGAATACACAAGAATAAGATAAATCCGTGGCACATAACACAAGATGTATCTGGAGAAAGCCATTGCTCAAAACCCACTACCTTTATTACATTAATCATAAATATGAGTGAAGATACAAAGCTTGTTCTCACTAGAACAATTCTACACAAGTATGCTCAACTCTCTGCCTCACAAGCCCGCTATTAGCCAACACTTAGCCAATTTCTACTACCTGCCAAGCCCCTATTTCCTTGTGCCCTTGGTCAAAGAATTTGGATGAATACAATATGCTTTGCTCAAGCTTGAGCTTAACATGCACAAGTATTTCCTATCCTCTGCCCGATGACTTCCTTTGGCCAATACTTAGCCAAATTTCCAAGCCTCCAAGCTTCTAATTCTTTGCACAATTCTTGAGAGAAAATAATTACAATTTTAATTCACAATTTAATTCTATTTTTAACATTTCTTGTTGCTATTTTCAACGCTCTCTCTCAACAAGAAAGGAATTCAATTCGATCTAGATGCTGAACCTTTGGAATGTTCTACATGCAACACTCCTCTCTAGTGTTGTTGCTACAACAACTCCAAAAACAAAAAAAAAACATCCAACCTGAATCAGTATGATGCTCTGTCATCAAAGTCTCTGACGTCTATTGCCTTTGTCGACTGAAAACTTTGCGCTTTGCTGACTCTGCGTTTCTGCACTATTGTCGACCCTTCTTTGCGTGCTTTAGTATCTCACTGCTCTAGCCTATGTCACTCTGATCTCTTACTGCATCAATCCCATTGATTCCTCCCGCTACTATGTACTTCGGGCTCGCGTAGCAAGGTATGATATATGAAATAAAACCTCTCAATGGACCCTGCCCAATTTTAGCCCTCTTGGGACTATCACTTCACATCTCCCTACTTCACACCTGGAGGTATGGCTGCATGTGATCCCTCTGCCCACTTGGCTCGAAATTTCCCCCTACTGGAGGTCTTTGCATGAGTGAATGCCTCCACTCGGTTTCCTCTCAGCTTCTGTAGTTGTGGTTGCTCCATAACTTCCTGAAGCTGTTTCTGAGGTTTCTTTTGGGGCTGCATGTTGAGTTAATTTACTCTCCCTCTCAACCACCAAGTATCTAACCTTTGCCTTGCTCCTCAAGGCTTTGCATGCATATTCTACCTCAAGTGCATACAAGTTTTTGGCTAGCACACTAATCTGTTTCATTTGTCCCGTTGTCACAAAATTTTCTGGAAAAAGAGTTGAATTTAAATCCGCAATATCTCCCTTATCTGAACTCCGATTCAGCCGATTGTTTTTTTGAATTTGGGTATTTTTTTGCAAGGAATCTAGATCTGCTATTTGTTTCTGAAAATTTTGCACAATTTTTTTTAGCTCCGCTCTACAAACTTGCTGCCGAAAAAAAAAAACTGCTCCGAATCGGAGTTCGGATGAGGGAGATATTGATGATTTAAATCAACTTCTACTTTCAACGAGCGGAAGCCAATAGATCGATGAAAACAATATGAACAAGAAGATAAATCAATGGCACATAACACAAGATGTATTTGGGGAAAGCCACTTCTCAAAACCCCGCTACCTTTATTGCATTAATAAGGAATATGAGTGAAGATACAAAGCTTGTTCTCACTAGAACAAGTCCGCGCAAATATGCTCAATTCTCTGCCTCACAAGCCCGCTACTAGCCAACACTTAGCTCATTTCCATTGCCTGCCAAACCCCTATTTCCTTGCGCCCTTGGTCAAAGAATTTGGATGAATACAATATGCTCTGCTCAACCTTGCGCTTAACATGCACAAGTATTTCCTATCCTTCGCCTGATGACTTCCTTTGGCTAATACTTAGCCAAATTTCCAAGCCTCCAAGCTTCTAATTCTTTGCACAATTCCCGAGAGAAAATAATTACAATTTTAATTTACAATTTCATTCAAGGACAAATTAAATTGGAATTTCTAGATTCTATTTTTAACATTTATGGTTGCTATTTTCAACAAGAGATATGGTACAAAGATGCTCTATGGCATCAATAATTTTCGACGTAGCACATACTGAGCATTTGCCGACTTTCAGGCAAGTTTGTGGGTTGTTTTTTTGATGTGCCATGCTGAATTTTGAAGATCCTAGGACTTTGACTTACCCGAATATCGCGCTGTTCCCGACCATCAGATGCATCAAACCTTTTCCTTCTTCTCTTCTGCTTTCTACTTTTGCTTTCGGTAGGTTGTGACGCTGATGATGTGACCAATGTAGATTTTATGCGTTGATGTTCGGATGAAAAACTTGGAAGTATTTGAGGCACGCCCAATTTTATTCTAAATATATTTCGTCAAAGTGACACATAAACCTGATCTTTCTCAATTTCTTTTCCAACCATGGCATTTCTAGTTAACTTGTTTCCAATGGGACAAGTGACCTCCTTGCAATGAGATGGAAATTGCTTCAATGAGTTTGGAGGCTTGTGATTTTTCGAAAGTTCTTTGTTCCTTTCATCATCTTATCTATGATGAAATTCCTACACCTGTGATCTTTCCATTTTGTCCAACCTATCCTGAATAACAATCATTTCTTCAGCGTGCTTTGATTCCATAATTTTCTTTTCCATATGCGATCAGCCTCCATGTTTTTTATCATGTTCTGTAACATGTCCTCCATGACACTCATTTCCTTAGCATGATCTAATTCCATGGTCTTTATTAATCGTGCTTGGTTTTGTTCCATGGCCAACAACCTGTTATGAAGGGAGATCTGACCGACTTCCATATCCTTTATTACTTTGTCATGATTTTCTTGGATGGAAATCATCTCTTTCTCATGAGTTGCTTCCATGGTTTCCAGCTCCTTAACATGATTTTCTTCTATAGCTAATAATCTGTTTTGAAGACCGACTTCCATGTCTTGCATAAAGCTCATTTCTTTCTCATGAATTGTTTCCATGGTGATCAAATGATTTTGCGTGGTGGCCATATTATTGGAGTGATTAACTTCCATGATTTTTAGCTCCTCATCATTGTAGGATCCAAAATTCGACAATTAAACCAAAGAATTTATTCTTAAACCCGTAACTGTGCAATTAGAAATTTAAACAATATAAAGCCCTAATTTGAAATGTTTCTTAGAGAATAACTGGAATTTTAAAGAAGAATTTAAAATTTCAGGAGAATACTTGGTAGGTGTTGTTGTTCCCGCTAGCGCAGTCACCAAACCAACCTTTACCTCTTAGCCTGTCTGGGGTCTACCTGTACGGTTCCCATATCCAAAAGTCAGATCTTCTGGCCCCTGTGCCCAGAGTTCCAAAAACAATCAGGGTCAATGTCTTCCTCTGTGGCTCTGCTGTAAGTTTCTGCCCTCTGTGTCTCCTTTTCTCGTGTAAGAATTTTTTACCATATTATGGTCTCTTCGACTACCTTATATACTCAAACCCACTGTCTCCCAACCTCCTCGCTGTCAATCCCATTCCTTCCACCGTCTTCCATTCTTTTCCCGGGTCTGATGTCTCCTTTACCTTCTAGCACATGGAGGAGCAACTCGGTCATCCATCTCCCATGGCACTCCAGAGTCGGTCTCAAAACAATTTTTGTAATGTTTTCAAAGCCTTATATTTATAAGGTTTTGATTTAATTTTTTTGTTCATAGGTTTATCTAAATTTATACTTTAAGTTAAAATGTTTAATTTAATTTCTATTTTTGCTTAATCTTATACTTTAAGTAAAATGTTTTTAATTTAATTTATATTCATAAGTTTATTTTTAATAAATTTAATTAGTTTTATGATTTTAATTTATTAATAAATTTAATTTAATTTTCGTTTATTTTTGAGTATCTTTATTATATATATGCTTTTGATATAAAAAATATATTTATGTATAGATATATAAGAGTGGTACCTATATCAAGTTCTACTTGATATATTTATAATAGTTTGGTGAGTTAGGTATTAATTTCGATAATCGATTTATCAACCTAAACTTAGACAATTTCCATATTAGCCAGTATGTATACTAGTGCAATACATGCAGTTCATGCATATGTAGCTATCATATGCATGACTCGTATGCTTGTTAATATTCCAATGTTCCCTGTAAATTGATGGGTCGTTACAATATACCCCTCCTTCAGAAAAACTTCGTCCCGAAGTTAGGGTTTATATAGTATAACGGTAATTATTTTAGGATTAAGTATACTCATGTAAGGATTGTGTTTTATGATTGAGTTTTCATTTATAATCGTGAGGACATTTTAAAATTTGTATTTTGAACACTTATTGGTTATAATTTTAATAGTCAAACCCTGCCCCTGTCAGCTTCCAAGCTATTCTAGAATTATCCTATCCTTCCTAATCTCTTCCGCTCCCATCCTATCTGTCCTCTACTGGAATATGCCATGGCGTCAGTTTTACTGATCTAACCATTCATAAACCTTAAGGGTGTCAGCGTCGATTATATCGACCTGATTGCCTAGTAGGCATCTAGCGGTCATCATCACACGTCTAGGGGAGTGTGATATGCACAGTCCTCCCATGACTCCAGGTTTTGGAGTATAAATAGTGGGTAATACCTCCACCCCTCCTAGTGGGACCAGGGTTAACACCCTATCATGGAATTTCATTGTGACTTAATTGTTCTTGGAATTCTGTCATCATGTGGTTGGTTTCGTAACTATGTTATCTGCAATGTAACACTTGTCCATACATTATAACATATGCATCAATATACTCAAAACAATTTGTATTTAAATAACAGTTTCTGTATAAGTCATACAAGTATAACGTTTTTGGTCATATCTATCCTATATATCGATAAGTTAGCTTTCATCTTAAAATGTAGTCATTCTTTTATTTCTATCTCATTCATCATGTTGATATGTAGAATGAAACAAAATTATAGATATTCTCATCCATAACATAATTCATGATTTAGATTTCATAGAATGGTTAATCAAGTACTAAACTTCATATTGGTATTCATATTCTAGCGATGTTAATTAAATAACATATTTCATATTGGTATCCATGTACCCGTAGAGTTAAGTAAATAACATATATCATGTATCAGTAGTGTTAATCAAACACATTTTCTTATGGGTATCCATGTATCGGAAAAATAAAATTCATTTTTACATGTCATAGTCCAAAATGATAGTCTTAAATATCTAACTAAAATAAAGCAGTCATATACAAAATAAGGTTTTAAGTTTCTCAAAATTAACACAAGTTTGGATGTCTTTGACATATGGCTTCTGTATCTTCTTAGGTAGCTGATCCAGGGCTATACTTGTTCCAATGGATCTTAACTTGGTCTACCAGACGATTTCTCAGTTGTCGAACCCTACGTTCCAGTATACATAATGGTTCGACCGAAATGGTTCCCTCGTTCGATACCTGCAGTTCCTTCTATTGAAGGTTATGAGATTTGTCATCTATGTAATGTCGTAATATGGATACATGTAAAACATTATGAATTTTTTGCAAGTGGGGTGGCAGTGCAAGACGATAGGCGACATGTCCAACTTTTTCCAGGACTTTGAATGGCCCAATAAATCGGGGTGACAACTTTGTCCTTTTTCCAAATCGGATAGTGTTTTTGTTTGGTCTGATGTGGACAAAAACTTGATCCCCTACTTCATAATTCTTATCTGTCCTGTGAGCATCAACATAACTCTTTTGTCTATCCTGTGCCTCCTTTAACCGTTGTCTATTTTGTTTTACCTACTCCTTCATCTCTTGAATTAATTTTGGCTCCACTATCACCCTATCTTCTAACCTGTCCTAACTTAACGGTGTCCTGCAAGGTTTGCCGTACAATGCTTCAAATGGAGGCATTCCAATTGAACTGTGGTAACTGTTATTGTATGCAAATTCGACTAAGGGCAAGTACTTTTCCCAGTGTGTTTGCTAGTCCATAACATACATCCTCAACATATCTTGTAGTACTTGGTTCACCGTTTCTATTTGTCCATCAGTTTCAGGATGTTAAGCTGTACTTAAATTTAGTTGAGTTCCTAAGGCTAATTACATACAAGTCCAGAATCTTGAAGTGAATTGTGAGTCTCTATCTGATATGATCTTCTTAGGTACTCCATGAAATTTGATAATTTCATTTATAAATACCTGAGCTACGTCAGCAACTTTGTAAGTATATCTTACGAAAATAAAATGGATACTTTCCGTTAATTTACTCACGACAACCAGAATGACATTATGCCTTTGTGGAGTAAAATGTAGCCTGACGATAAAATTCACAGAAATTATCTCCCATTTGGTCATAGGAATGTTGTGAGGTTGTAGGAGACCTGTTGGATGACAATGGTTAACTTTCAGTTGCTGACATTCAAGATATTTTGCAACGAAATGGATAATATAACGTTTCATGCCTACACAAAAGAAGAGTCTCTTTGTATCAACATAGATTTTCTTTATGCCAGGATGTGCACAATACAATGCTTTATGGGCTTCTTTAAGGATGGTGTTTCGGAGATCCTCACTATCGGGGATGTAAATCCTTTCATGAAATTGCAAATATCTATCATCATCTAATTCAATCCTTCAAACTTAGGTTCTTTTGGATTTTTACTTTCAAGCCCAGGTCTTACTTTTAAATACCGTCTCTCAAGAGCTTTTCTAGTACTTGCTTCTTCAAGTCTACCTTGATAGGTATGAGGGAGAATATTCGTGGTCTTCTACTTAAAGCATCTGCCACTACATTATCTTTTCCTTTAATGTATGAAATTCCAAAGTCATAGTCACTTAGAAATTCACTCCATCATCCTACCATTCAAGTCTCTTTGAGTAAACAAATATTGTAAACTTTGGTGGTCGCTTTGGAGCATAAAGCTTGTCCCCACTAGATAGTGTCTCCAAATAGCTAAAGCTAGCACTACAATGATGAACTCTAAATCGTACGTGGCGTAGAGTTCTTTATGAGGCGTTAACTTTCTTGAGGCATACACTATTATTCTTCTGTCTTACATTAATACTGCACCTTGTTGACCACTATGTGTCAATGACCCATAGCAGTACACCCCTTTTTTCGCAAAAGGGATAGCGCTTGATCAATGTGTCCGTGTCGTCCGACTATCATCATCAGCGTGATGATGTTATTTTGTAAACCCAGCTTGCATGTGTACATTGTAAATAATCTTAGCAAATCTGTGTCATGTACGTAATTGCCTAGGTAAACCTAATTTTCTAGTGATGACCTACGTTCCGGAAGGTTTTTTGTTTCATCGATCCATGATCGACAGAGTTTTCCTTCAACTTAACCCCAAAGCCAGAATGGATTTTGTCATTAGAATCTTAGGGGAGTCCTAGTGCTAGATCGAGTCTATGTAAAAGTGATTTGGGAATAATCCTAATTATTTGGTTAGGTTATTTTATTACAAATTGCTTGATCTGCTAAATTATATTTATGTCGCAGAAATGGGTAGCCTGTGAGGGTCTTGGTCAAATGGGTTTTCCCCTTGAGATGTAAAAAATCATGATGTAAAATGTCTTGAGGGTTAGAAAAATAATTTATTCCCTCATAAGTCCTAGGTCCTAGGTAAATTTAAATTTTCCAGAGGTAAAATTCATGGATCCTTTAAAAAATTAAATCTTAACTGGTCCAGGGACTAAGGTTATTTGATTATTTTGCTAAGTTTTATATCTTAGGTCCCTGGAGTTAAGTCAAAGTCAAAGTTTTGAGGAAATAAATGCAAAATTTTATTTTTTTGAATATATTAAAATGCATTTAAATGAAAAATTTTAAGTTTCCTGAATATTTAAAATTTCGACGGATGAGATTAAAAGAAATTTTGATCTTCATCAACGGTCGAGATCGCTTTGACAAGGATCACTCGAGCTAGCCGCTGGGAAATTTATCTTTAAATAGGGGGTCAGTGGTCAGTTGAAATTATTCGATCTTTTGATCGTGTGCTAAGTGAAAGCTCTCTTGTGATCGTTTTTCATGTGCAATAAAGAAAGACTTTGGGGTTAATTTCTGCTGGTGTTACTCTTCGTGGAAATGCTGTAAGATGTTTTATTTTCATGCATAGGTTTAATTTCAGCCATTGATGATAGCTTTATGAAGAGTGATTTTAAACACAGGTATCTTGTTTGGTTACTAGGGTTTGAATGGTAGTTTAAATTATGAATATAATGGCAGGTATCTCCATTAGATCTGAATTTTATTGTTGTTTTCTCTGTCTACGTTAATGGTTAAATTAAGTTGTGCAGGAAAATTTTGATTTTGAGATCATCGGGCGTTCGGGGAAGATTTCAGTTGGATCAACCAACTCCCGAATAACATTTTTTGAAGAGCCCAATTGGTTTTAATCCCGGGCTTATCATTAGAACTTCTGTTGTGGATGCATGAAGGGTTTTCTGAAGCACCTCATCTTAAATTTTAAATTTTAAAAAATATATGTGTGGCATAATGACAGATCTGGCTGTTTAGAGCCTTTAACTTGTGAATATTGTAATTATTTAGCTAGCTTTTGGGGTTTTTAGTTTCATCCTTGCATATATTGTTTCTGGGCGTTCTGTTTTGCCATTGCAGGTAGCAGATCTGAAGAGGAGATTTTGCTTGAACCCAGATCTAGGCCCTGGAGGGTAAGATCTGGCCTTAGAGTCAGCTCTTGCAGGGGTTTTTGAAGAAATTTGAAGGTTTCTCGAACCTGGTTTTATCTTTGTTATAGGAAAAATTTCGAAATTTTTTTAAGTAGGCTGTGGGATTGTTGCCAAACCTCCACGCAACTTTCTCCCACTGGCTTGTCTCTGCTCTACCCACATTTTTCAAACCCTTGTTGTCTCAAGGCTGCATATCTCACCATCTCTGCGTTCATCCTCAAAGCCATGACACTGCCATAGCTTCGTCTCTTGTATCCGCAGCCTTGCTCCTCTCCATTGTGCTGCCTCCTCCTCGTCAACCTCCACAACTGCATATCCCTGTGTCCTCCCTACGCAGCTCCACCTTCATTCCTCTTCCACGTCCACTCCAACAACCCGTGAATTTTTTCCCTACAGTCGAGCCTCTCTCTATCCGCAGCCTCCACGTGATCTCATTGCTGGCTGCGACAGGCCCAAACATCCCTCTGCGTTGAGTTGGCTACTATCGTATCTATGCACTGCCCATCCGCTGGCCATCCCACGCTCCTTGCTCGAGCTCCATCCCTCATCACTGTTCGCTGTCATCCAATCGCTGCTCCCGCTACCGTCCATTCCTTCGCAGCCCTCCTCCTTGCGTCTCTTCTCTGCCAGCCCGCATTCCTCGGCCCTCATTCCGCGCCCTCTTTCTCTCTGCCCGTCAAAGTCTCCATTCCGCCCTCGATCCAACCCGTAGCTTCTCCCCACGCAGTTTCTTTTCCCTTCCTTGCTTCTCACCTGCAACCTCCAAGCTTTCCTCCTTAGCCCGAGCGTCCTTGTCTTTCCCTCAACGCTGTTGTTGAACTCTCTTTGTCATCGCCAATCCTGCAGATGCACACAACACAACAACAAACAACGCATTCAACTTTTCATTTTTACATTTCACTTGTGTTTTATAAACACTTAGGGTTAGTGTAGTTTTTTTTAGTTTCATTTAAAATTTGGGTTTGATTTTTATTTCGTTGGGTTTGGTTGAATCCCTTTTAAGTAGATTTGAATTTCGTTTTATTTTTGTTATATTTTGATTTTAATTTCAAATCTTTGCCTTGTTTGTTTGTTTGTTTTTTTTTTTTTTTATGTATATACTTTATTTAGGTGAATTCACATTTTTGTAATAGTCTAGTTTATTTTTAGTTTACATTAGTTTTAGTTGGTCACTTTTTAAGACATTTCAATTTTCATTTTGATTTTATTTGTTTTGATTTTCTTTGATTTCAAAATAAAAAAACAAATTATATATATATAAATTTATGAGCAAATTGGATGTGTTTGGTCACCTTAAAATTGAAAATCTTTTGTTAATCATTTATTGCATTGAGTCTTGCTTAGCAAATTGAGAAAAAGATTTTCTAAGTTTCTAGAATTTAAAGCTTCTTTGTGTTAAGGCTAAAATTTGATAGGTGGATCTTCATTGTATTACTGTTTTCCATTTTACTATAGTTAAATGTGCTTAAATTTCAATATTTGAGGATTAACTATTTGAAGGTGGTGAAACTTTCCTAGATTTGGTTCTTTAAGCATACATCTTTTATTTTTGGGATATGAACTGGTTAGCATTTAAATTTTGTGGTTATTTAAAGCATTTGCATTTGTTGAAATTTAATTGCTAAGACATTTTGCTTTTATAGAAAATCTTTCGTTATTGCTTGAATTATTTAATGCTCGTTACATATCAGTGATTTTGCAATTTTTTTCAGGCAGTCATTAATTATTTCATAAGCAGCAACAACTAATCTATTACTTGGATCATTAACGCCATAAGGCACTGGTATTAATCATTTAAAATTGAATCAAATCTTGCTAAGCTTTAATTAAATATTCAATTTGCTTCGCTGTGTCTCCCAAACCGGCTGATTCCCAGTTGGTTCTCCCTTTTCCCATAGGGTCTACCCCTCTTAGCTTGCTATAGAGAGATGACTTAAAAGGAGAGATCGGGGGTCAAGGTGATAGCCCCCGATGTGAGCATTCTCGCGGTGCCTAGACACTCTATGCGACAACATCTTTTGGCGCCGTTGCCGGGGATATTTTATGCTCGGTGTTTCAACGAATTTTCATTTCTCATCTTTTCATTTGGGTCGGCAACGACAACATTTTTTGGCGCCGTTTCGGGGGAACGATTTATTGGGCTTGGGCTTTACGACATTCATCATTCATCTTTCATCTTTATATCATTCATTTGAGCCGACAAAGTCAACATTCTTTGGCACATCTCATCTTTTCCACCATTCATTAACCTATCAAGCGGCCAACCTTTCCTGGCGTCATTTGATCTTTTCATTGCCCTATCTTTCATCATCTCGTTAATCATACCTTAAGCACCTGGACAACTTGGTTCGTTTCTTGTTTGGGTGGCGACTCCACTTCTTCCATTTGTTATTTCTCAGACAAGAAGTCCTCCCTTATATCCTGTTGTTTGTTGCCTTTTGGATCCTAGAGTTAGATTCATGTTCAAGTGGCAACTCCACTTCTTTCTTGATTTTCTTGAGCAGAGGTCTCTCTCTATCATCCATTTGGTCCCTCATTATTCATCATGGATTATTCGTTTACCCCGTGTCATTTTACTGATGTTCTCCATGATATTCCGGAAGTGGCCATTCATAAATTGTCTTTGTTCTCGGGTGGTGATTCAGTTGCTGTTAGAAAGCATCTATGCAGGTTTTCTCATATAATGCTCATATATTGTAGTTCTCTTCAGTATGATCACGAAGATGTCAAAATGCGTCTATTTGTCTTTTCTTTAGAGGGTGATACTTTGAATTGGTTTAATAATTGTCTTGAAGATTCTTTCACTTCTTTACAAGACATTGTTCATGCTTTTAAAGATAGATGTGGTTATCAAGATAGCTCGCCTTGTGCCCCTAAAATTATGCAACAGAATGAAAGTGATTTTGTGAAGGATTCAACTGTCGATTCTCCATATCAGAATGTGCCATCCTCTTGTACCGTTGCAGATCAAATCCATGATAGTGGAAAAGTAGGAACAAGTTATCAAATCGGTGTCGATAATGAAAGGGAAAATCATAAGCAAATTATAGAAGAACTAATGCGGCTAGTAAAAAATATGGAGCTTAATCAAGAAAAATTTGTAACTGATTACGTCAATGATATGCGAACTTTATACACCCACCTGGAAAAGCGAGATAAGGAGATGGAAACCATGAAGACTAATCATGATAGGGAAATTAATTCTATGCAAAACAAGTTATTAAGTATGGATGAAAAAATGACTATCATGACATTCGATTATAATAATCAGTTGGCTACCATGCAAGCAAATCATAAGAAAGAGATAAACTCTATGCAACATTGCTTGATGACCATAAAGGCAAAGAATGACAAAAATTAAAAAATATGGAAGCTAGTCAGATATGTCTTCAGAATAAGTTATTGAGCATGGATGAAGACCATGCCAGGGAAATCAGTGCTATGAAGGCTGAACATTCTAGCTAGATGGATGCCATTACAATACAGGTACATAAATTTCAACAACAATCAGAGGATGAAAGAAACAAGGGGATGTCAATAGATCAGAAGCCTCCTTATCTGCTGCAGCAAGCTCCATCTTATTATGAGGAGGTCATTGGTTCCATTTAAAAGTGGTTAATTGAAGGTGACCCGGATAAAACAGAAAACGATAAAGATCAGATGCAAAATGAAGAAAGACATGTCACGCATATCTTACATACTTCATCTGAGAGTTTTGAAGCAAAATGTTCCATGTTATCAGTGATACAGCCTGCCACAAAGAAAAAACGCAAGAGAAAGAGAACGAGAAGTCGATTTGATGCATTAGATAGCTGTAAGCAGCTTGATTTTTGGATAGGAAAAAGTCCTATCGTATGCAAAATTAGAAATGGCACATCCGAGAAGCAGCCGACAGATTTCCCTGAAAGCAGACAAATGCTCAATATACACTATATTGAACGCATCTGATGCCATGGGGCATCTTCTGTATTTCTAACCCTACTCCTTGTCTTTCCAATATTTCATTTCTGTTTTAGGATTAGATTTACTTTTCATGTTACTAGATAATTAATAAATGAAGAGCTTATATCTTTCCTGTGCTTAATGTTATATGATGATTTTTGGATGGAAGCTACTTATGTTTTGTTGTGTGTTGCGTGGATGCAGATTCTGGATTCTCATATTCCTACAGTGCAGCAACGTGTCTCCAAGTAGAGCCAGATGTTGACCACTACGTGTCAACGACCCATAGCAGTACACCCCATTTTTTCGCAAAAGGGATAGCGCTTGATCAATGTGTCTGTGCCATCCGACTATCATCATCCGCCTCATCATGTTATTTTGTAAACCCAACTTGTATGTGTAAATTGTAAATAATCTTAGCAGATCCGTGTCATGTATGTAATTGCCTAGGTAAACCTAATTTTCTAGTGATGACCTACGTTCCGGAAGGCTTTTTGTCTCACTGATCCATGATCGACAGAGTTTTCCTTCAACCTAACCCCAAAGCCGAAATGGATTTTGTCATTAGAATCTTATGGGAGTCCTAGTGTGTTAGATTGAGTCTATGTAAAAGTGATTTGGGAATAATCCTAACTAGTTGGTTAGGTTATTTTATTACAAATTGCTTGATTTGCTAGATTATATTAGTGTTGCAGAAATGGGTAGTCTGTGAGGGTCTTGGTCAAATGGGTTTTCCCCTTGAGATGTAAAAAATGTAAAAAATCATGATGTAAAATGTTTTGAGGGTTAGAAAAATAATTTATCCGCTCATAGGTCCTAGATCCTAGGTAAATTTAAATTTTCCAGAGGTAAAATTCGTGGATCCTTTAAAAAATTAAATCTTAACTGGTCTAGGGACTAAGGTTAGTTGATTATTTTACTAAGTTTTATATCTTAGGTCCCTGGGGTTAAGTGAAAGTCAAAGTTTTGAGGAAATAAATGCAAAATTTTATTTTTTTGAATATATTAAAATGCATTTAAATGAAAAATTTTAAATTTCTTCAATATTTTAAATTTCGACGGATGAGATTAAAAGAAATTTTGATCCTCATCAACGGTCAAGATCGCTTTGACAAGGATCACTCAAACTAGCTGTTCGGAAATTCATCTTTAAATAGGGGGTCAGTTGTCAGTTGAGATTATTCGATCTTTTGATCGTGTGCTAAGTGAAAGCTCTCTTGTAATCGTTTTTCATGTGCAATAAAGAAAGACTTTGGGGTTAATTTCTGCTGGTGTTACTCTTCGTGGAAATGCTGTAAGATGTTTTATTTTCATGCATAGGTTTAAATTTCAGCCATTGATGATAGCTTTATGAAGAGTGATTTTAAACACAGGTATCTTGTTTGGTCACTAGGGTTTGAATGGTAGTTTAAATTTTGAATATAATGGCAGGTATCTCCATTAGATCTGAATTTTATTGTTGTTTTCTCTCTCTATGTTAATGGTTGAATTAAGTTGTGCAGGAAAATCTTGATTTTGAGATCATCGGGCGTTCGGGGAAGTTTTTAGTTGGACCAGCCAACTCCCGAATAGTATTTTCTGAAGAGCACAATTGGTTTTGTTCCCAAGATTATCATTAGAACTTCTGTTGTGGATGCATGAAGGGTTTTCTAAAGCACCTCATCTTAAATTTAAAATTTTAAAAAATATGTGTGTGGCATAATGACAGATCTGGCTGCTTAGAGCCTTTAACCTGTGAATATTGTAATTATTTAGCTAGTTTTTGGGGTTTTTAGTTTCATCCTTGCATATATTGTTTCTGGGCGTTTTGTTTTGCCATTGCAGGTTGCAGATCTGAAGAGGAGATTTTGCTTGAAGCCAGATCTAGGCCCTGGAGGGTAAGATCTGGCCTCAGAGTCAGCTCTTGCAGGGGTTTCTGAAGAAATTTGAAGGTTTCCTAGGCCTGGTGTTTATCTTTGTTACAGGAAAATTTTCGAAATTTTTTTTAAGCAGGCTGTGGGATTGCTGCCAAACCTCCACGCAGCTTTCTCCCACTGGCCAGTCTCTGCTCTACCCGCGTTTTTCAAACCCTTGCTGTCTCAAGGCTGCATATCTCACCATCTCTGTGTTCATCCTCAAAGCCATCACACTGCCATAGCTTCGTCTCTTGTATCTGCAGCCTTGCTCCTCTCCATCGTGCTGCCTCCTCCTCGTCAACCTCCACAACTGCATATCCCTGCGTCCTCCCTACGCAGCTCCACCTTCCTTCCTTTGTCGCGTCCATTCCAGCAACCCGTGAATTTTTTCCCTACAGTCGAGCCTCTCTCTATCCGCAACCTCCACGTGATTTCATTGCTGCCCGCGACAGGCCCAAACATCCCTCTGCGTTGAGCTGGCTGCTATCGTATCTACGCACTGCCCATCCGTTGGCCATCCCATGCTCCTTGCTCGAGCTCCGTCCCTCATCACTGTTCGTTGTCATCAAATCGTTGCTCCCACTGCCGTCCATTCCTTTGCAGCCCTCCTCCTTGTGTCTCTTCTCTGCCAGTTCGCATTCCTCGGCCCTCATTCCGCGCCCTCTTTCTCTCTGCCTGTCGAAGTCTCCATTCCGCCCTCGATCCAACCTGGAGCTTCTCCCCACGCAGTTTCTTTTCCCTTCCTTGCTTCGCACCTGCAGCCTCCAAGCTTTCCTCCTTAGCCCGAGTTTCCTCATCCTCCCTCAACACTGTTGTCGAACTCTCTCTGTTGTCGCCAAACTTGTAGATGCACACAACACAACAGCTAACAATGCATTCAACTTTTGATTTTTTACATTTCGCTTGTGTTTTATAAATACTTAGGGTTAGCGTAGTTTTTTTTTAGTTTCATTTAAAATTTGGGTTTGATTTTTATTTCATTGGGTTTGGTTGAATCCCTTTTAATTAGATTTGAATTTCGTTTTATTTTTGTTATATTTTGATTTTAATTTCAAATCTTTGCCTTGTTTGTTTGTTTTTTTTATGTATATACTTTATTTAGGTGAATTCACATTTTTGTAACAGTCTAGTTTATTTTTAGTTTACATTAGTTTTAGTTGGTCACTTTTTAAGACATTTCAATTTTCATTTTGATTTTCTTTGATTTCAATATATATATATATATATATATATATATATATAATTTTCTGAGCAAATTGGATGTGTTTGGTCACCTTAAAATTAAAAATATTTTGTTAGTATATAACAACATGACAAATCATCCTTCCTTTCTCGATTGTGCCAACAAAGCAGAGCTCGATTCGCAGATTGGTTCGAGCCGGAATTCACTTCCGACCCTGTGTTTGATAGCTGACCTAATTAAGAAGCCCCATTTCAGGAAGGTTAGGGCTGATGGCATCAGGCTTGCCTTGGTCCGCCGATTACGACATGCCGTTCTCGCAAAAACTGTCCCAACCTCATCCGAGACTCCATAAATAATCAGTGTATATATATATTTTTCTTTTACCCTGAAGGGTGCCTTCGGGCTTCATGGCATTTTTTAATCATTTATTGCATTGATTCTTGCTTAGCAAATTGAGAAAAAGATTTTCTAAGTTTCTAGAATTTAAAGCTTTTTTGTGCTAAGGCTAAAATTTGAAAGGTGGATCTTTGTGGTATTACTGTTTGCCATTTTACTATAGTTAAATGTGCTTGAATTTCAATATTTGAGGATTAACTATTTGAAGGTGGTGAAACTTTTCTGGATTTGGTTCTTTAAGCATACATCTTTTATTTCTGGGATATGAACTGGTTAGCATTTAAATTTTGTGGTTATTTAAAGCATTTGTATCTGTTGAAATTTAATTGCTAAAACATTTTGCTTCTATAGAAAATCTTTCGTTATTGCTTGAATTATTTAATGCTCGTTACATATCAGATATTTTGCAATTTTTTTTCAGGCAGTCATTAATTATTTCATAAGTAGCAACAACTAATCGATTACTTGGATCATTAACTCCATAAGGCACTGGTATTAATCATTTAAAATCTAATCAAATCTTGCTAAGCTTTAATTAAGTATTCAATTTGATCCGCTGTGTCTCCCAAATTGGCTGATTCCCAGCTAGTTCTCCCTTTTCCCATAGGGTCTACCCCCCTTAGCCTGCTATAGGGAGACGGCTTAAAATGAGAGATCGGGGATCAAGGTGACAGCCCCCGATCTGAGCGTTGTCATGGTGCCTAGACACTCTGTGCGACAACACACCTAATCCTTGCTTGGATGCATTAGTACATACAGTAAAGTCTTTGTCCATATCAAGTACTTGCAAGATTGGTGCACTGGTCAACAATCTTTTAAGTTCAGAGAATGCTCTATGACATTCCTCAGTCCATTCATACCTAACACCTTTACACTGGAGGGTTGTGATAGGCTTTGCAATTTTGGAGAATCCTTCTACAAACCTTCGATAGTAGTCAGCTAAACCCATAAAGCTTTGCACTTCATGCGCATTTTTTAGTATCGACCATTCCATGATTGCCTTTACTTTCTCAGGATCTACTGAGATCCCTTCACCAGATTTATTATGACTCATGTAATGAATCTTTTTCTAAAAGAAAAAACACTTGGATAACTTTCCATATAACTGGTGTTTCCTGAGGCAAGATAATACTATTTGTAAATGTTCTTTCTCATTTTTGGAGTAGATGAGAATATCACCTAAGAAGATTTGTACAAATTGATCGAGATATTTGTGGAAAACGCTATTCATAAGGTTCATGAATATTGCTGGTGCATTGGTCAACCCAAATGGTACCACAATGAACTCATAATGCCCGAAGCGTGTTTGGAATGCAGTTTTAGAGATATCGCTTTCCTTAATCCTTAGTTGATGATAACCAGACCATAGATCAATCTTTGAAAAGACAAAAGCTCCTTTCATTTGATCGAAGAGGTCATCAATTCGAGGCATTGGATACCTATTCTTTATTGTAGCTCGATTTAAATTTCGATATTTTATACATAATCGTAAGGAACCATCCTTCTTGATAAAAATTATAGGTGCACCCCAAGGCGAAGTACTAGGTCGGGTGTGTCCTATATTCAGTAGTTCCTTCAGCTGGATTTGTAATTCTTGAATTTTAGGAGCTGTCATTTTGTAAGGTGCTTTAGAAATTGGTTCTATACTAGGTTTCAATTCTATTGTGAGATCCAACTCTCTTTCAGGAGGTAATCTTAGTAGTTCCTTTGGAAAAACATCCGGAAATTTAGATAACATTAGATATTGTTCTAGGGACAGTCCTTTCTCCTTGCTTACTTCTTGAGTTGCATATACCTAACAACCTTTTCTTAAGCAACGCTTCATTTGCATTGTTGAGATGAAGCGTAAAGACACTTTCCTCTTAATACCTTGGATTTGGATCGTCTCTCCTTCATCATTTCTACAGAGTATTGTTTTTCTGTAATAGTTTACCTATGCCTGATGAGCTTCTAACCAATCCATCCCTATGACGAGGTCGTAAGTTCCTGAGTTTGTGACACAAACTTTAACTTAGTCGAACGGATCCCTAGATCAACCTTGCATTCCTCAACACTTAAATCTACAGATTAAAGTTCTCTTGAAGCCATTTCCACTTGTCTGAAATCATTTTGCTTGCCGGCTGCCAATCCACATTTATTTAATGCATATTACGAAATGAAACTATCAGTGGCACCAGTATCAAATAATATTTTGAGTTTTATGCCGTTAATAGTACCCGAGGATTCCGCTACAATGGACTGATGTGCTGCTTGGTTGTTATCGATTACTGCATGGATTCTATGATTGCCTTGGGTATTTGATGATGACTCTTTTCCCGTTTTATGCATTATACTTGACGAAGCTTCTGGACAATCATGTTGAAAATGCGGTCCTCCACATCCCCAACAATTAAGCTGGGGTGATCCCCTTGAGTCAAATGGTGAGTTTCTAGACAAGAAGCTCCATCCTCTTGTGCTACTTCCTCTCGTGTTTCTTCCTCTACTAGTAGTTTCTCAAGATTTCCATGGAATTGTGTTTGATGATTCAACAACTATAGTATTAACTGTCATGAGAGCTCTTGCTCCTACTCCTCTTGGGGTAAATCTATTACCATAAGGAGGTGGTCTCGAGCTACTTCCCCTAAAGAAGTTTCGGGGAGCCTTCCCTAGAAATCTTGGTTGCGAGGGTCCAGTCGGTTTGACATCCCTTTTTATCCCCAGATGCTCCTTTGCATAACGACCACATTCCACTGCCTTGGCTACTGATGATGGCTTCCACATCCTAACCATGGCCCTAATTCGAGGATTTAATCCATATATGAAGCGCTCAACTTGACATTCGTCCGTATCTAGATAAGGGATATATTTCACAAGCTCCATAAACTTTATCTCATATTCCTCCACTGTTTTGTTAGCTTGGACTAGCATATGGAAAGCTCTGGCTTATTGCTCCTTGAAGTAAGGTGGCAAGAATTTAGCATAGAATCTTTCCTCAAACAATTCCCAGGGAACATTATCCGTTGTGAGGTGTAATTGTTTTTCTAGATTTCCCCACCAAGCCAAGGCACTTCCTCTTAATTGAAAGATGACAATTTTTGTCTTGGAGGTGGAAGAGTACTCTCTTAGCGCAAAACATCTGTTCATTCCTTCTAGCCATGCTTCAACACGTTTTCCAACTTGTCCTCCTGAAAATTCTGGGAGTTTAATCTTCTGCAACTCCCTAGAAATATTTTCTTTTGATTGTCTATAATTAGAACCTTTGGGCTCCGCTGGATTTCTTTCTTCAAGTTGAGGTTGCTCTTCTTTGGTATTAGCTATTGGTGGCCCTTTTAATGTTTCCAAGATGGCTTCCAATTAGCGCATTATAACGATTAACTCAAGTGCTGAAGCAGTTGGCATTGATGATGGTCTTGGTGGTGGCGATGACGACGGTGGTGGCGTTAGAGATGGCGATGCTACCCGATCGCATCATCATCGTTGATATGTTTTTACCATTGTAGCTTTTCTTGGATACATAATAAGATTTATGAAAATCTGAGGTACAATTTAGATTTAATAAATATAATTTGCAAGTTTAAGCTCACATACGGGTATAGTTATTTTTGCTATTATTACCTGCGGGCAGGTCTTACTGGTACCGAGGTCAAGGAGGGTGGTATCGCTACCTCCTTGTCCTAATGCATGGTGATTTATTCTAATGCATAATAATGTTTACATAGATTCTCCTACTTCATAGTATTACTCGTAAAACTACCTAGCATTATTTAGTCTTATTATGCTTATGAAAGGGTTTAATTTTTTTTTTTACCTCCCAAGTTCTATTTACATTAACTATAAATTTAAATTTAATTTAAAAGAATTTTCATCTTTGATACCTCAGTTCATGATATATAATTAAATGGTTGTGTAGATCAATCTAGGATGGAATAAAAATAATATAACATCAATGCACAATATATGCCAAAGTATTCCATCCCGGTTTTGTTGGTAAGTTGAACAAAGATCCTCGATATTCTCTCCTTGTCTTATTGTTGCTATTTGAAAGATTTGCTTTTCCACAGTTTATTTGATCATAATTACAAACCGATATATGGATATATTTTTAATCAAAATCCATTGTTAACATAAAAATTATTAATAAGATAAATTAATAATAAAAATGCATATAGATGTTAATGCATAAAATTTTAAATAAAAACAAATTAAAAAATAAAAATAAATAATTAAATGAAAGTGCTATCAACAGTTAAAATTGAATGTTATTATTATTTACCCCTAAGATCATAATAAAGGCTTTCGATTCACCAATTTCGAAATTAGGCAAAATATCATGGAATTGCTAGCATTATTATTAAAAGAACCTAGGTATGCTGCCCGAATTGATTCATTTCATGGTCATCCCTAGAATAGGCGGAGACCTTACTAACTTCATTCCAGTTCTCCAAACTTTCAAATGAGATATTCCGGGGTGAAGGAACTGTTTCCAAATATTTATGGTATAGTCATTGTGATTGTATAGTTGCATCCTCCCACATGGGAATGAAAGAAGGATCTTCCTACAACGAAGTACCTTTTTAAGATTTAAAAAAGTAATAAAAAATGATCAGCTATCTCACGAGGGTAATTTCTTGCGGTAAAGTCAACGGCTAGCAACTACTACCAGCTAGTTAGACAAAGTTAGACAGCTACCTTACATCCCTATCGTGCAAGATACACATATATGTATATAGGGAATGCGTATATAGGCACCTACCCTATTTCAACTTTCATATAATTTATTAAATATATGTAATTAATTAATAATTAATGCACATATGTGGCTATATGCCGTCTCACGACATAGGAAGTCATTCGAACTTCAGAGTCGTCATGCCCATATATACAATAGGTGTATATATAATACAATGTTAGGTTACTACAATGCCCTCTACATGTTATATTAATTGTTGCAATGTTCAATAACCTATCACGCATACCTATATATATATATACTATGGCCATATGATACATCTACACACATATATCATAAACAAATTTCCGTGGAGCATGTGTTCTACCTTGCAACATTATATATGTGTGTAATACATATGCAACTCGGTTGTGTACTGTGTTGACATACATACTATGTTGTATACCCCTTCCCTGACGGATTATTGGCGACATGACGCCACACACGGTATCCACCTCACGTCCACCTAAAGCATGTTACCAAATCTAATGAGTGTGTTGATGTTCGAATCTCCAGCAGACATAAATTTGATGTCGCGTTGATGGTTCAAATATAGCATACTGTGTCGTTGCGAACCCGCATATCGTTTCCTACAGGGCCGTGGTAGCCTTTACCATTCGCATAAATTGTTAGGAGATCGAATTGATAATGACATAATTGACGGAGATAATTTGCATATCTTGTTATCAAATTTTCATAGTTAGAAATTAAGGAGATTATCATTTCCTAGGAAAATTATAGTCTTTGCATCTTTCGTCGTTGAGCAAATCGTATTTGCTAGAGGACAGGATTTAGCGGAAAGCCATGAAGATTATCAAAATTTGTCAATTTACGTTGAGTTTCTACACCGAGACAGATACTTAGCATGCTTTAAAGAATGATTTCTTGTGCCTGCATCGAGCCCATGGAGATCTGGTTTTAAGGAGTTCCTTGCCTTCAGTTGGAGAACTATGGGCTCAACACAGAAATTAAGGCGAAGCTTTAGTATTTAGGGATGTAGTAGGGTTATGACAGAATAACGAGGTCTTTCGAGAAATTTTTCAAATAATAAATAAATAAACAAACAATTGTATCAGCTGTTTGAAATTGATGTCGAAATTAAGAAAGTTACGCACATAAATGATGATTTTCTGCAGAATTTAAAGAATTCGTTACTTTCCAGTCAAACTTGCAAGTGCATGTCAGATATATCATCTTGTCTAGAAGAAACACTCAGGCATTCAATTGCCTCAAACAAGTTTGTATGTCCAAGTGATTCCACTGACCTTCCACACTATTTACAGATCCGTTAAATAAAAAATATACTGTGGGTCTTGTTGACCCTGCGGCCTACACCTACCTACAAGTTAGTGAGAAAAGCCTTCAATCCCACAAGGTGTGGTTGGTGGTAGGGGACTAAGAGAAGGGGCTGTCACACTAATCTCGACTCTCTTCGTTTGAGCTATCTCCTAGGTTAGCTAAGGGGGGTGGTCCCTAATGAAAAGTTAATTTAAAAAGGATGCGAGTTTCTAGGAGAATTGTTAGAGTTAAATAGATTATCTGTTTAAGATTTATAAGCAAAAAATTGATACGAGCAATAACCATCATAAGGTAAGCATCAAATACATAAACAACCAGTGCCTTCCAAGTATTTGCTCTTTAAGAAATGAAATTGTATTTTGCTTAAAATGAAGTGAAATGCTTTCAAATGGAAAGCCAAAATAAACCCGAAAAGTGAAACACTAAATTGTTAGCACAAGATATTATAAATGCTTTCAAGATGAATAAGACTACAAATGAAAGCATGGAAACTCTCTTGCTCAAAAGGATACAAAAGTAACTCAGATGTTAGACCAAGATGAAAACAAAGTATGTTACAAAATAAATCTACAAGAGGCTAGGCCAAAGAGTATGAGCAAGTTCTCTTCTTTGACTAGCCATGACTTAGCTCTTTGAAATAGCCAGATATTGATAAATGAAGTACAATACGTAAAAAATATTTTTTTCCAAGTTTGATATTTTGATGCAAGAAATAAAAGCTTTAAGAAACTTGAAAGAGACTTTGGAATTCAAAACATGCTGGTTCTCCTTGAATATTTTTCAAGAATGGGTTGATTCCTTTGAGAATTTCCCCTCACGCTTGAAAAGCTTGACCAAATAATGGTTCATCTACAAAAATTCACCACAAATCATTAAATCAACATGAAATTAAATAAGTGTAGTGGAAAGAATTCCTAGAGATACATTTATTATCCACTAGAAGATTTCTTTTCTTAAAGCAAATAATTAATTCTTATGCTAATATGAGATAGCTACATATTAACATAACTTAAAACAAGCATGGAAGAAATAATGACATGAGGAAATAAATAGAAGCATAACAAGAAGTCAAGAATTTACCACACAAGCAAGGAGAAGAACACCATCACGCTTTACCCTAAAGACTGTTGTATTATATTGCAAGTAGTGAATACAATCCCACAGAGCCTCCTCAAGCACAATAGCTCGTATTACATGATACAATATGAGAGCCCATGGCACTATTATATAGAGAGTTGGGAGAAAATCCCAATGAAGAATAACAATGAGAAATGGCATTGGAGCCAATCCCAATGTAGAAGCGATTAAACAAGTGGAATGAGGTGACAATCCCAAAGAGAAATTCCAATTTTGTTGAATGGAGCTCCAGTGCCAAGTGTAAAAATCGAATTCTGGCAAGTGGACATCATTTTCTTCATCCCTTATGTGCCAAATTCGAATTTTATGAGAGAATGAAAAGTGTATATGGGTGGTAACCCATGTGGGGACAATTTCCCACAAAAATCTCCACCAAATATTCTCCCAAATCCTCCCAAATGTGCATTAACTTCACAAATTCGAATTTCCAAGTAAACAACTTTCTCCTTTAATGCCAGAAATTCGATTTTATTTGAGCACATGTCCTTTCCTTGATTTTAGGATTCCACATCACCTTGGGACTTTAACTCCCCCATAATTTTCCACCCCATTTCCACAACATTTAGCATGTGTGGATATTTATTTTTCTCCAATTATTTAATTTCTAGCTTAATTAATTGCCAGATTTCCCACTAAACCTAGGAAAGGTGGGTTTTGAGGGTTCAAAACGCATTTTAACCCATCAAAGTGCGCCATAGTAGAAAGTTGAGGGTGAGAGGTGCAAATTTCATTACTCATACCCCATACAACTTCTCTAGACATCACTTATTACATTACAAATACAATTTTATTAGCAATTTCCGCAGTGCGGAAAATCTAAAAAATTAAAAAATGACTACTTAGACCTAGCCAAATTCCACGAATTTTTTTGTGTGATATAATATGGTAATATACATTGACTCTAGACACTAAGATGTGTTAGGGGCTCAACCTTCAAACCGTCACCCCGGCTTTGGGGTAAAAAGTGAGTGAAAAAACTCAGAAAATTATCCGCCTTTGAAAAATAAAGGATAATTAACCAGATTAAAAAAAACACTCCAAGGTATATTCATTTGCTGATCGAGTCCCAACATCCTAGGCCTGTTACATACTCAAAACTCATCATTACTAGTATCACTTATTACAATTCCCCACAAGGTGTTGAATCTGGGTACAAGAAAGATGATGAGAAAATAGAAGTAGAGTTAAAAAAATCTGTTGAATGATGATATCTGATGGTACAAGTGTCCTCTGGATCATTCTTGGGCATGGAGTCTTCATATAATCATCAGGTGCCACTCTAGTGGTCAACAGGTCTCTCGTGAAATATAATCTTAACAACCCTAGCAGGTCACAGAGTTTGTAATAGCCTCTGATACCAGAATGTAGGACCCAAAATTCAGCAATTAAACCAGAGAATTTATTCTAAAACCCGTAACTGTGCAATTACAAATTTAAACAATATAAAGCCCTAATTTGAAATGTTACTCAGAGAATAACTGGAATTTTAAAGAAGAATTTAAAATTTCAGAAGAATACCTGGTAATTAGTTGAAGGTGTTGTTTTCGCTACTGCAGTTACCAAACCAACCTTTACCTCCTAGCCTACGAGGGTCTACCTGTACAGTCCCCTAATCCATAAGTCAGATCTTTTGGCCCTCCGGCCTAGAGTTCCAAGAACAATCAGGCTCAATGTTTTCATCTATGGCTTTGTTGTAAGTTTCTACCCTCTGTGTCTCCTTTTCTCGTGTAAGAATTTTTTCCCTTGTTATGGTCTTGTTGTCGCGCGGATTGACACGACAACGCTCAGACCGGGCGCTGTCACTCTGATCCCCGGTCTCTCCGTTTAAGCCTGTCTCCCACGGCTAAGGGGGGTAGACCCTGAGGAAAGATGAAGGCCAACTGCCAAACAGTTGGACCGAGAGACGAGATGCACTAAAATGGTTTTATTGATTTGATAGACCAGTGCCTTGTCAGATTGGTGCCTAAATGATTACTTTCTAGGTGATATAAGAGCATAAATCAGAAACAACGATCACCATTCATCAAATGATCAGAACAATGCTTTAAATATCCAGTAAAAACCACAAAGTTCCTCGAATAACGATATCCGGCAAACTAAGAGAAATAAATTGCTTTGAATAACAGAGAAACCAGATACTTATTTCGTGCTCAGATCTCAGCGTGAAAGATACAGCATGAATAAAAAGACTGAAACTGGCAAAATAAATTTTCCACAATTTTTTTTTTATATATTTTTTTTTTCAAAATTTTTTTTTTTTTTTTTTTTTTAAACTTAAATAAAAATATAAAAAATCAAATCTAAAAATTTAAAATCTCTAAAACCTAATTCCTAAAAAATTTAAAATCTAAATTTAAAAGCTAATCAAAATAAAAATATATATATATTTTTTATTTTTATACCTTTTATATTAAACAAAATCTAAAAAAAATAAAAAAAGGGCAAATCTAAAAGAAATAAATCTAAA
This sequence comes from Pinus tabuliformis, assembly GCA_031772625.1. Lineage (NCBI taxonomy): Eukaryota > Viridiplantae > Streptophyta > Pinopsida > Pinales > Pinaceae > Pinus > Pinus tabuliformis. The sequence goes on from CM062819.1 coordinate 1,445,254,028, forward strand.
ACTAAACTATTATTATTATTATTTTTTTTTATTTTTCCCTTTTTATATATATATATATATATATATATATATTTTTATTTATTAATGAAACTAAATCTAAAATTTAGCAATTATAAAAAAAAAATTTAAAATAAAGTTAAATCATACAATGCCACACCAATGTAATAAATTGAAAACTAAAAATTAAAAAAAAAAAAAAACAAAACTACGTTAACCTACCACTAAGCCGCTATATTAAAACCAATCAGAAATTAAAATGAAACGTAAATTCGAAATCCAAACTTGGGAATGACACGCTACCTGTGGGTCAAGACCAGACGCTTATATGGCAAGGAAAATCGATTTCAAAGCTCCGGAGATTTGCGGGTTAGCATTTGCTGCGTACCTGAAGGGAAAACGACACTGCCTCAGCCGCCGAAATGGAAACCGAGTCACCTGCTGCCGGCAATGACCAAGATTTGATGCAGACGCAGACGCTTTCTCAGAAGAAAAGAAACCCGATCTGCTGAGAGTTTGAATGATCACGCACCGGAAATTACCATCAATCCGAGATTTGTTTACGCTGGCCTCCGGGGATTAAAAATGCTGCAACGTTGAAGCTATCCACGGCTTGTTTGAAAACCTGTGACCCTGGTTCATACAAAGAACATCTCACGCAGGCAAAAGATCATACGTAGGGCTTTTCGAATTTTTCCTAAAGGATACACGTTAAATTTAATTTCCAGATTTGCAGAAGTAAGATGTGATCATAGCAGTAAAAGTCGATTTAGCTGTCACCGTATGTAAATTCTGGAAAATGCGGACTGAGAAGATCTCAATAAATAAATCGATTCACTCAGAGATTTTCCTTTACTCAGCAGAGATCGAAAGAAATTGTTTAGAATTTTTACCTGGCCTAGCGGATGATTTGCAGATACCTGAAGTCTTGAAGCTTTCGTTGCTAAATAGAAATAAGTAGATGCTACCTTTCTCACAATGCTTGCAGAAGCTTTGACTGGTACAATGTACGTTGTGCGTTCTCACCACTAGATGATTCTGAGGATGGCAGAAAGGCGAACAACACACATGTAATGATACTAAGGTTCAGCTATGTAGCCTCCAGCACTTTCTAAAATACTGGGTCTTTCAATCTCCTGCACAGGTTTACAATGATTTAATCCTTCAGCCGTAATATCAGCAGACCACAATACTAACACCTCGGCACCTCCCTTTGTTGGCAAAAAGTCACACGGCTGAACTGCAAGCTCTCACAGTTTCATGGAAACCCTTATGCCACTTCCCCAGAAACGTTTTTATTCTCAGGACAACAGTACGATAACCCTGAAAAAGCAGACAACAAGATTTTGGCAGATATATGCAGAATCTTGGAGTAAAACCCTTCAAAATTACCTAAAATCAAAATTTTAAAGCTCTAGAACAGCCAGATTTAACCATGATTGCAGTAACATTTTCAATTTATCAGAAATTTGAACTTTACTGTGAAAATGAAGAAAATCTCTCAATGTAAAACACGAAATAACATTTAAAAGATTAACCCAGGGCACAAACAGCTGGGCTCTGCACAGAAAAGCCTGTGGGAGTCGGCTGGTTCAGCCCAGAACTTCCCCAAATGCCCACAAATACCCTTCACCTAAAGATTTCCTGCACACCTTCAGCAAACATCATTAAAGAGGGCAAGAAATGCTGCTAGATTTCAAGAAATAATGGAGATACCTGCCATTATTCCAGAAACCCTACAACATTCAAACCCTAGCACGTGAGCAAGCTACCTGTACTCACAATACTCTGAAAACCAGCTATTTTTTACTGCTGAAAACTGAAATATGCAGAAAAACGAAAATCTCACAGCGATTCCAGAGAGTAACACCAGCCAGTTTTGAACCCCAAAGTCTTTTTATTAATCAGAAAATCAGATTTACAAGAGAGCTTTCAGTACAGACTCACAGATCAGATAAACCTGTAAAATGACCCCCTAAGACCCTATATAAAGGAAATGATCCCAACGGCTAGTTTTGGGTGATCCATGCTGAAGCGATCTCGACCGTCGATGAGGGTTAAGACATCTCTTAATCTCATCCGTCGATTTTATTATTAAAAAAGATATTTGCATGCATTCACAAAAATATTATTATTTTATTGCTTAGGGTTTTTGCTTTATGTTTTTTTTTTATTTTTTTATTATTTTTTATTTTTTTAATTTTTTATTTATTTTATAATTTTATTATTTTTATTCATTTTTTAATTTTTTTTTTTTTTTTTTGTATTTATTTTAAGATGGATCATCAAACTAAGCCGTTGGAAACATCACCTAGGACCTAGGACCTAGGACTCATGAGGGGATTTACAACATTTTCAACCCTCAAGACACATTTCATCATGATTTTTTACAATTTACATCTCAAAGGGATGAACCCACTTTAATACAGACCCTCATAGAACACCCAGTTTTGCGACACAACTATAATCTAGCAGATTAACATATAAGACTCTCCTAAAGTTCTGATGACGAAATCCATCCCGGCTTTGGGGTCAGGTTTGAAGGAAAACTCTGCCGATCGTAGATCGGTGAGACGAAAAACCTCCCGGGACGCAGATCATCATTAGAAAGTTAGGTCCACCTAGGCAACTTTACACACATGACTCTGATCTGCTTAGATTATTTACAACTTATACATGCAGACTGGGTTTACAACGAAAATGATCAAGCTGTCGATGACTGTATGCCGGCACGGACATGTCGCATCAGGAGCTACCCCTCTCTGCCAACAGAAAGGAGGTGCACTGCATGGGCAGTTGACCAGTAGTGGTCAACAGGTCTCTTCGACTACCTTATATACTCAAACCCACCGTCTCCGAACCTCCTTGTTGTCAATCCCATTCCTTTCATCGTCTTCCATTCTTTTCCCGGGTCTAATGTCTCCTTTACCTCCCAGCATGTGGAGGAGCAGCTCGGTCATCCGTCTCCCACGGCACTCCAGAGGCGGTCTCAAAACAAATTTCATAATGTTCTCAAAGCCGTATATTTATAAGGTTTTGATTTAATTTTTTTGTTCATAGGTTTATCTAAGTTTATACTTCAAATTAAAATGTTTAATTTAATTTCTATATTCGTTTAATCTTATACTTTAAGTAAAATATTTTTAATTTAATTTATATTCATAAATTTATTTCTTAATAAATTTAATTACTTTTATGGTTTTAGTTTATTTAATAAATTTAATTTAATTTAAATTTATTTTTGAGTATCTTTATTATATTTTTTTGATTTAAAGAATATATTTCTGTATAGGTATATAAGAGTGGTACCTATATCAAGTTCTACTTGATATATTTATAATATTCTGGTGAGTTAGGTATTAATTTCGATAATTGATTTATCAACTTAAACTTAGACAATTTCTATATTAGCCAGTATGTATACTAGTGCAATACATGCGGTTTATGCATATGTAGCTTTCATATGCATGCTAATATTCCAATGTTCTTTGTAAATTGATGGGTCGTTACAATCATGCTTTTCTTCTATGGCTAACAATTTGGTGTGCATGGATCTGCTATTAACTTCTCTTAATTAAGTTTCATGGTTCTCATCAATTGTGCTTGACTCAGTTGCATGTCTTTAATCATTTGAATTAATTCTTTGATAAGATGCTTATCATTTTCTTTTGCATCATCAATATTAATTTGATCCTTTGTCCTTGCCTTTCCACTATCAAGGATTCTTCTTGTGATGACACCAGTAGATTCATCATGAAAACTCTCATAAGCTCTGCAATATGGCAAAGATTGATGCAATGTATCCTCTTGAAACCTTTCCACAATCGTTGGGTCTTTTATAGGATCACTTTCATCTTTCTTCATAGTACTAGATGCACAAGGAGAGCCCCTTTGATCTCCATATCTATTTTCAAAAGCATTGACGATGGCTTGCAAAGAACTAAAGGAATTGTCAGGAAAATGATAAAAGCAATTCCTAGCATCACCTTCCAAGGAAAGGACAAAGAGTTGCATCTTGACATCTTCATGATTATAATGTGTAGAGTCATAGAACCTTAGTATACAACGAGTAAACTTTATGAGATGATTTATAGCAATGATTGCATTATTGGCCATAAAGTAAGGTAAATTATTAATGGCATTTTTCGGAATATCATGAAGAATGTTAGTAAACAAGGGGCGAACAAGTCATTCATGATGACTTGCTTAAAGGGAAAATGAGCTAATGGATGTTAGAGAGAGAGATCCTTGTTCAAGAAAAACAAGAGGTCTACAAGAAGCGAGCTTTTAGCAGAAATTCTTGCAAGAAATGAAAGAAGTGGTGTCGCCACTTTAACACGAATTTAACTCTAAAATTCAAAAAGAAAAAAACTGAAAAGTTAGTCAAGAATCAGGAAGAGAAAAGCAGGTGGATATCAGGGAGGGCTTCTTGTCCAAGAAAAATGAATGGTTACTAGAACGTAATTTGTTTAACCAAGCTTTGAGAGCGGGGTTAACCAAGCCACCATGATTTCTTCTAGTATAAGCTCTTGTGAATGGATTAATAAGTGGAGTTGCCCCCAAACAAGAAACTAACCTAAAATTCCAAGAGCTGAAGGTGTAATTAGAAAGGTGAACAAGGTGACGAGAAGATGGGTGAAAAGATGAAGAATGAGAGGATGAAAAGATGAAGAGATGGAGAGAATGTTGTGAAAACCCAGGGACAAAAAAAATCTATCTCCAACAACGACATCAGAAAATGTGGCGACGATTGACGGATAGATGATGAAATAAAAAACGAAAATGTCGAAACACCGAGAATAAGAAACTTATCCCCGATAATAGCACTAGAAAATGTTGTCGCCCAAAATGTAAAAGAAAGATGTGACAACGCTCAGGGCAAGGGCTGTCACTCTGATCCCCACCCTCTCTGTTCTAGTTGTCTCCCAACAACAAGCTATGGGGGGTAGTCCCTATGAAATGTGAAGATGAGGGACTTGTTGGCAACCAACAAGTTCGAGCGACACAACTGAATGGCCTAGTAACACGATTGAATTTAGCAAGTTAAGGATTAGATTAAATTATTTGAAAGACCAGTGCTTTAAATGGAGTCAATTCCTTGCTTTAGATTGCTTACCAAGTCACTGGATGAACAATTGTTGTTTGAGGATGCTCCACTATCCTATATGAGATGCAAATCCTACAATCTAGGTGAGATGCATAATTTTGGTTAATTTTAGATTATAGGCCTATTCTAAGTGTTTCCTTTCCCTTAATTGTTTTGAAGCTAGTCTCTAGAGTACGTTGTGAGAGAGAAACTGCGGGGAAGCAAGCTGAGGCTTGGTTAACGATACCTCCCCTAGGTTCTAACCACCCGATGCCTCCAATGCTGCAGAGACTGTGGCTCTGACGACTGCAAGGTCACCGTATTAACCACTAAAGAGTTTCTAGACTCCTCAAGCTAGACGAGAAAGGTGGGTGTTAAATTTAGGTATGTTCTATGCTGAGAGCAATTTACTTCAATTTTTCATATTAGCCCAATGTCAATATTCAGATTAGCAATCACATCAGCATGATAGTAAAGCGCAGATAGAACATAAACATAAACAATAGAAGACAAGCCAAGACAAGAGGACACAAGATGTGGCACCAGCCAGGGACAAACCCCAATGTGGGGAAACCCTTGATCAATTCTTCTTATATTCTTCAATAATTCAGCAGAGAGAAAGAGATAGAGTACAATGATTTGAAGTCAATACTTGACTTGCCAAATAGGAGATCAAAGATCTTCTTTGTAATGATGACACAATGAGGTTGTAGATTTGATACCAAGGACTGAAGATATGCAACAGATGATAGGCCTAGAACAACTCAACCAATTACCCAAAATACTGAAGCTTTCCTTCCATAAAACTCTCCTTCCTTTGCTGCTTCACTGATCATGTCAAGGCTGCCCATCTGGCATCTTATATATGTTGTAAGGACTGAAGCATATCTTGGCAAACCTGATCACTGGTTAGGGCACAAGCTCTGAGTGCCACAACACCCTAAACATATCCAACAGTCCACCTATTGACTGCGGTTAGCCTTCATACAATTCCTCCTTCTGTACGCTGCCTTGAGGGGCTGTTATCCTTCTGAACGCAACACTTAAATGCCTCCAACTGCTGGCTATGGCCTGCGGCCTAGCCCAGCAGTGGACTGAGACTTAGGTCTCCTCGATTAGTGCCTCAATCAACCCTTAAGCAACCAGACTTAGGCTCCTCTTTACAGCGGATTCTTCTGTCCAACAAACTGAGTTCAAGTACAACTTGATCATGCTCAAACAACCCTGAAATGGGCCACGCTGTCACCTACAACAATGAGGTTTTATTCATTATGACAGCGGCTAGGTGACTGCAGTTAGGTTGCGTATTAGGCCTCCTTCTGGACTGCAACTAAGCCTTCTTATGACTGCTGTTAGGACTGCCTTTGACCAGCGGATTATGTCTCCTCCTGTAGCTGCGTATTAGGGTCTAGTTGCTGCGGAATAGGATCACTCTCTAGCTGTGAATTAGGGCTCAATAGACTGCAGATTTAGGGCACCTTAGGATAGCATATAAGGGCCTCTTTGAACAGCGAATAAGGGTCACCCTTAACTGCGGATTTAGGGCACCTCTTGACCTGCGGTTAGGGCACTTTGGAACAACGGATAGGGCTCTTTAGAACTGCGGATAGGAGCCTCTTTAGGACAACAGCTAGCTCCCTCCTTGACTGCGTATGGGAGCCTTCTCTTGACTGCGTCTAGGGCTAGGGTTAGATCTCCTTTAGAGCAGCATATAGGTCTCTCCTTGGGTCTGCAATTAGGGCTCCTTCCTTCACTGCGTCTAGGGCTTCTCCCTCTTGATCTCTCTAGCCACCAAAACCCAAACGAGTGGAGAGAGATCTTAGGAGAAGTGTGTATGCAAAATGACTTGAAGACCTCTTCTATTTATAATAAAATGTTGAGGATAAGTTGGGGTAATTTGGTTGCTGGCCGACCTTGACAAATTATCAAATAACATAAATAAATTCATATCTCCATGAATACATGTCGGAGTTGGATGATCTTTAGATCAATCCTACACCTCTCGACAAGATGAATCCAAGAAAAATATCAACTGCCATAAATAAGAAGACCCCCGTGGAGTTTGGCCCTAGTTGCTAATTTTAACAGTGGGCCTATCTCTTTATCAACCAAGCTTATGCTTGTTGACGGTGCTGGACCCGCCAACATTCAAGGGATCTCCCCAGTATGAAGTCCCAACTAGACCTCATACCATTTGGTGTAGGAGTCCCATTCGATACGATGCTGCGGTTGCCATTATCTTAAAGATTTGCCTTAGCTCTTGTTTGTTAGCACGTGAGAGTGGTTTGCTTTGTCTTCGAACAGTGAGGTTCGCCGCTTCGTGTGCCAGGTGAGTGCTTAGTGTCGCTTGTGTCAAAGTTCTTTCACTACAGAGGGAGAGGGTGGAAGTGAGTCTCAAGTTGAAAGGGAATAGTCCCAACTTTGCTAGAGACACACAACACATCAGGACATGCGCAATTTCCGACGGAGTAGTCCACATGGATGCGGCACTCACAAACACAAGGTGAACAAATAGTACGTACAACACCCAGCGGAATTGTCTACAAGAGTGCGACAGACGTTATAACAAGTTTACAAGAATGAATCTGTCGAGTGTCCGGCGGGATAGCCCACACGGGTGGGATAGCCCACAAGGGCGAGACAACATTAGCAACTGATACAACACATCTCCAACAACATATGTACTGAAACAAACGAAATAGTTCAACTGTCTTAATATAGGTTAAAGCAACATGCATTACAAGCATCCAAAGAATAGTCTTACAAACGAATACAATACATGTGTGAAAACGTGTTGGCCTGTTAACAGGTTTTGAATTAAGCGAAAGTTCCAAGACACATCTGTACACCATTACATCACTAACCCCGATAGCGGGGCGTTGGAGCCATTGCTCGCTCTTCGAAGAAAAGATTACAGACTCTCAAGGCTATGTGGGAGGAGCCAAGGTGAAAAGTCTTTGCATGTACAAATGAGGGGTATTTATAGCCAAGGGTAAAACTGGCCCTTGTGACTGTTCAACTTCCCTCATAACTATTTGACTTACATGACTCTTTAGATTTACATGTGGGTCTCTTGGACTTCCATGTTATATGACATTGATTACAACAGTATGGCCCACAGTAGTGATGTGGCTGAGATGACTCATGACATGACTCGTCACGAAAGAGTTGGTATGTTCATGCTGCTATTGGTGTCCATGTCGAGCTGCAGTGTTGCTAAGTGATAGATGTGCTCTTGGTGTATCATAGTGTCACCTCCGCATGGCAAGTCTTGGTGTTTGCTTGATGTTGCACGTGCATGTCTCTCCTTCGCTTGTACTTTACATGCTCCATGTGTTCATCTGTTTGCGAGCAAGTTTCCTTGCATGCGCTCCTTGTTCATTCCGTTTGTCGTCGTGCCATGGCTCATCCATGTACATATATCTGCAATCACTCATGATGAGACGACATCAAATCTATAAATCTCCTAGTCTACCATGATGCATTATCTTTCGCTTTCAAATGCAGGTGGCCGGGGAAAGGACAAGGCTTTGAAATTGCGCAGAGCGCATTTTGAGCCAGGATGCGGGCTCCGGGCACTGTCAGTGAAAATTGCGCAGATGTCACTAGGAGGTTGAGATGGGCAATCAGATCAGCAGTGACTGTTTATGGGATCTGGCTTGGCCGAAGGGCAGATTTGCGCAATTGTTCAGGAAGTCACTGCAGGCATGATGGGGAGATTGGCAACAAAAACTGCTCAATTTCTCCAGGGAGCTGGCAGCGCGCTGTTGGCAAAAATTGTGCAATTTCTTCGGGGAGCTGGTAGTGGGCTGCTGGCAAAAATTGTGCAATTTCTCCGGGGAGCTGGTAGTGGGCTGCTGGCAAAAACTGCATAGAGCTAGGAGGCTGGCCTGCTGGACATCCTTGTGCAGTTTTTGAGCTGAACGAGATGTTGGGAAGTTGGGAGACTACTCATGAAAACTGCGCATTTTTCAGGATGAGCAGCAGGCCGGCTGATAGGGTGACTAGCTAGAAAAACTGCGCAATTTTTTGGATGAGTGAGGCTTGGGGTCACTTCCCGGTCAAACTCGCCGGTTGACTAGCTAGAGGCTTGGTTGATTTGCTTGTGGGCAATGCAGATTGAGATGGCATGCTGGGAAACTTTTGCGCTGTTCTAGGTGACAGTCGATTGAGTTGATTCCAAGATTACGCAGGGTAGACTACCTGGGAGGCAGCCTCAAGCTCTGCGCATTTTTGGGCAGCACTACATGTTCATTGAGGGTTGAAACTGTGCAGTGCAACTCAGCGGAGATCCCACTGTTGAGGTTGGTCAGGTCGACATAGCTTCAGCAAAATGACTAAGTGTGTGAACGAGTGACTTCAGACATGCATGACCTTGCGAACACACACTCAACATGACTTGACGACAAGATGCCTCAAACCATCAAGACAACATACACTCAGTGTGATTCACTGACGGTGCGAGCAACAAGCGTGACACTTGTGATAGATCATTGGACGACTGTGATGACACTTGCGTGACAGTGCATACAACTTCGTGTGTGAGTGCGACGAATGTTTACATAGCAAATGCAACTTGTACACATGAAGAAGGACTTTTTCTATAGCCAGAACATGGCTACAAACATGACATCGTGACCAACATGCAAAAAGACGACAGTTGGTCGAACAAGTGAAAAGGAAGTAAGACATTTAGAAAAAACACATAAAATGACTTTTTGAGTTTGGGCACATGCATGTTATTGAGGACAAGATGATATGACAATGACAAGCAGTCTTGCAAACTCAACTAAGAGGTGTACTTCGAAAGGTGTTTTTTACTTACCATACTTACCCTCAAGATGATCATGCATTCGATGGAGTTTGCTTGCAGTCTTGATCTTTTCCATTTCTTGGTCCTTCTCCTCAACTCCTTGGAAGCGATTTCAGCATGTCACCTTTTCTTGTAGTCACTGAGAGGTAGATCTGCACAATTTCAGCGGACAGTGACTGCTGCCGGAATGAGGCCCTAGGAGGCCCGTCTGCGCAGTTTCTGCATGCAAGACAGACAGGGCAACTTGGACAACATTGTGCAGTTTTGAGGCACATGACACTGCTGCGGGATGGGGGTCCTGGGAGGACACCTTTGTGCAATTTCTGAGTGCAGTGCAGCTGGACTGCTCTGCACATTTCTAGAGAGCAGTGTTGGCTGCCTGACTGCTCGGTGCATTTCGGATAGCAATGCTAGTTGCCTGACTGCTCTGCGCATTTTTGGAGAGCAGTGTTGGCTGGGGTCTTTGCAGGCTGCGGGGTTTCAGCAGGCAAGGGAAATTGGTGTCTCTTCGGGCTACGAGGTTTTAGCAGGCAAGGGAGGTTGGTGTCTTTTCACACTGCGGGGTTTCAGCAGGCAAGGGAGGAAGCTTGATGGCTGCAGAAGCAAAGCGTATAGTTCCAGGAAGCTAGATGAGGCTAGGTTGCTCGTGTATAGTTCCAGGAAGCTAGATGAGGCTAGGTTGCTCGTGAAAATGGCTAAGTGTGAGATCAACGAAACATATGTAAACATTGATAGGACTTGATTGTGATCACACGCAGACACTTAGTGACACAACGTAGACCATGCAGAATGCATAAGACATACTTTGCTTGATGCAACAAACTTCGTGACAAGAGTTCATGAAGTGAGTGTGAAACATGTTTATGTGATGACAGCGACTCATGCACATGTGCTTTCACTTGAAGCAAAACAACATTCCCTTTGCATGACAAACAACAACCCCTATGCCCAAATATGACACATGCTGCATAAAGATGAGAGCACAGATAACACTCAAGATCAAGGAGGGGAGCTTGAAATCATCATTTTACCAACAAGTTACCAAGGATGATCGATCACAAGATCCAAGGTAGGCTCCGAAATTCGCATGTGAGCCAAAATTTTGGAGGGTGGTTGTAGTCACTACAACAGTTTGGAAGTAAATTTTATTAATGCAAGAATCTAATCGTAAAATCCAAGTGCAAGAGATGAGATAAGTGCCGTTAAGGTGAGATCACTTAATTACTTATGTATTCAATTACAATGGTTTTTCAATTATGAATAATGAAACACTTGAATAATAGACAATCTAAACCACAAGAAAGAGTGCTTAAGTTTAACAGTGCCAAAAAATGTGACAAGTAATACCAATAGACAAGATCAATGCCACTTTGATAGAATTAGAAACTTCAAGATTATATCAGTAACTTATCAATATGCCAATTAGATACACAATTAGATTCTCTTATCACACTTATGATTAAACTTGATCATGAGATTCACAAGAGATATCCAATCTAACAATGAGCAATAAATGCACTTAACCAATGACCATAATATCAATGGGAAGCTAAGAGCATTAATCCACAATGTCACTTAGAGCAATTAACCAAAACACTTATCAACTTGATTAGAGAACTTGTGTGTGAAAATGCAAGAGTGCAAAAGGTGCCAGTGACTAAAATTAAACCCAAATCACATCAACCATCAATGATTATGAATTATAAAATTCCTTAGCCAATTTTAGAGACTTATATGTGATTTATCACTGCTGCAACCTTGTTTTTCAGAGGTCTGCAACTTTATATCAGCAGTCAAGAAGTGATGCTATATACCCAAAATAAGCTAGAAAATCAATGCATTCAACTTCCAAATGATATCTAATGATTTACCAATGATTATTAGAAGCTAAAGATCAGACTTACTATGTTCAGATCAGACCTCAAAATGATGTATATCAGACTTGAAACAACTCAGAAAATCAGTGATTCAGTCCTTAATAAACAAATAAGACGCCAAGTTATAATGCCCAATAGCTCCAATGATTAGCTAATTAAGTTGAGTGATTACTTAATGATTTTCATTCAATTTTAATGACTTACTTTGAGTTATATGACTGCATAATATGGCTGTAGCAAAACAGAGAGGAAAATGAAGGGAAGAGAGGCAAACCAAGAGGCCTAGAGGCCTAGTTGAGAGCTAGTTTGATTTCTAATGACTTTGGGTACTTGCCATCACCCAATTAGCTCCAATATTTGCTGCAAAACCACAATGTTAGCTTACTAAAACAATGCAAAACCAGAGATGACTAAATATAAGGCTAGGGCAAATGCTAGAAATCCCCAAGACTAGGGCTAGAAATGGCAAATGAGAGGCTAGAAGGGCTGAATAAGAGCAGAAATGAAGGAAATGAGGGCAAGGAAGACCACGATAAGGGAAAACAAGCCCTTAGAGGCTGACGTCAATCCATTAGAGGCTGACACATGGAGAAAACTAACCCTAGAAGGGATAGCAGCCAAGGAAAGGGCCTTATTTGGCCCGCAAATACGGTTTTAAGGGGGTCCGAGAGCCTTTGGAGGCTCCCCAAGTCCACAAACGAGGGAAACCAAGGGCGCTGAGGCCTTTAGAGGCTTGCGACTAGCCAAAACTAAGGGGCGGAGGCCCTAAAAGGGTCTCTAAGGGCTACGGCTAGCCCTTAGAGGGCTATTGACTTGAGGAAGAGGGAGTCTGAGGGCCTTACAAGCCCTCTGGGGTCCACGACTAGGAGAAAAATTGCTGGGCGGCTAGGCCTTAGGGCCAAGTTTTTTTCCGAAACCCCTGCAGATGAAAATTTCTCCACAAATTTGCTGCAGAAAAGCTGGACGACTTCCTTCTTGGGTTGGATGGCTAGCTTGGAGGGCAGATCTTGCCTTCCTAGGCCTAGTTTTGTCTCAAAACCCTAGCAAAAATTTTCTTTATCACTTGAAGCTCACCAACAAATGAATAAAAAATACCAAAACCCCAAATATATACAAAAACATAAAACCCCAGTTGTTGCAAAACAAATGAGTTAGAAATAATTTACAAATAATTTGTAAATTATTTACAAATATTTACAAATGTACAATGTTTGCAAATTAAAATTTTTTGGAGAAATATTTTTTGAGTAATAGCAGTGGATGAATATATTTTTCAAAAAATTTGAATATTGGCCAAAACCCTCTTGCAAAGTCAAAATACTACACAGAAATCTTAGAGCCCAAACATAGTCGGCTTTTCCCCATAGTTTGTGAACTTGGAGCCCAAGGGCTAGTGTACCTGCAAATCTCTATAATTTTTCTCAAGTAGAATTGTTAGATCATATGGTGAATCAGATCACCTAAGATAAAAATTTTGCCAATAGAATGCTCTTATCACCAACAAATGAAATAACAAGTTCATAAAAAAGTCTTAGCACAATATAGGAAAGCACGTAACTAGCTTGTACCACAGATCAATGGAAGAAAAACACCATGAACTGAACCCCAAAGTCTTTCTATTATGATATAAAAATGCTCCCAGTAGAGCAATAGCTCAATACTAGCTTTACAATTTTTTTTACATCATCCAAAGATAGCCTATAGAAGCAAAATGACTTCTATTTATAGATAAATTCTTCAAAGTGGAAAATAATGGCTAGTTGGCTTGATTCCCGTCTGTTGACCTCTACCGGCCAACTACCCATGCAGTACACCCCCCTTTTCTTTGCAAAAAGGGGCAGCACCTGAATGACGTGTCCGTGCCAGCCTACAGTCATCAGCAGCTTGATCATTTCAATTGTAAACCCAGTCTGCATGTATGAATTGTAAATAATCTAAGCAGATCAGAGTCATGTATGTAAAATTGCCTAGGTGGACCTAACTTTCTATGATAATTTATGTCCCGGAAGGTTTTTCGTCTCACCGATCCATGGATCGGCAGAGTTTTCCTTCAAACCTGACCCCAAAGCCGGGATGGATTTTGTCATTAGAATTTTAGGAGAATCCTAGTGTGTTGATCTGCTAGATTATAGTTGTGTCGCAGAACTGGGTGATTTATGAGGGTCTGTGTTAAGTGGGCTTGTCCCCTTGAGATGTAAGTTGTAAAAGTCACGATGTAATGTGTCTTGAGGGTCGAAAAATGTTTTAAATCCCCTCGTGAGTCCTAAGTCCTAGGTCCTGGGTGATGTTTCCAAAGGTTTAGTTCGATGATCCATTTAAAAAATGAAATAAAATAATAAAATAAATAAAAAATAAAAAAAAATGAAATAAATAAAAAATAATAAAAAAAAATTTAAAAATTTAAAAAATAATAATAAAATAATAATAAAATAATAAATAATAAAAAAATTTAAAAAAATGAAATAAATAAAAAATAATAAAAAAAATTTAAAAATTTAAAAAATAATAATAAAATAATAAATAATAAAAAAAATTTAAAAATTTAAAAATTTAAAAAAATGAAATAAATAAAAAATAATAAAAAAATTTTAAAAATTTAAAAGTTTAAAAAATAATAATAAAATAAATAATAAGAAATTTAAAAAATAATAATAAAAAATTAATTGAATGAATCGACGGATGAGATCAAGAGATGTCTTGATCTTCATCAACGGTCAAGATCATTTCTACATGGATCATTCGAACTAGCCGTTGGGATCATTTCCTTTATATAGGGTCTTAGCTGGTCATTTCAGATTCATTCGATCTGTGAGTCAGATGCTGAAGAAGCTCTCTTGTAAATCTGTTTCTGGTTAATAAAGGAAGACTTTGGGGTCCATATCTTGCTGGTGTTACTCTCTTGGAATGCTGTGAGATCATTTCATTTTCTGCATATGTTATTTTCAGCCATTAATAATAGCTTTTCGTAGAGTATTGTGAGCACAGGTATCTTGTTCACTTGCTGGGGTTTGGGTGTTGTTAGGGTTTCTGAAGTAATGGCAGGTATCTCCATTACTGTTTGAGATCTAGCAGCATTTTTGCCCTCTTTGTTGACGGTTGTTTTGAGCTGTGCAGAAAACATTTTCTGAAGGAAATTTGTGGGCGTTCGGGGAAGTTCTCGGCTGAACCAGCCAACTCCCGCAAGCATTTTTTTTTGCTGAGCCCAGTTGGACTTGATCCTGGGTCTATCATTCGGTTTATTTTTCTAAGTTTGCATGAGAGATTTTCTGAAGTTCTTCACAGTGACGATCTGAAATTTCTGTTCTTTAAAATGTTTTCCGTGCTTATTGCTGAATCTGGCTGTTAAGGGGCCAAATCTGTAAATTAATCAGTTGTCTTAGGGTTTCAATTTTCTCTGATCTAGGGTTTCAAATTTTTTGCTTTATGCAGTTTTTATCAGGGTTTAGGGTTTTTAGGTTTCATTTTATCACATAAAAAATTTGGAAAATCATTTTTGCCAGTTTCAGTTGTTTTTCATGTTATATCTTAAGATCTGAATTTTTCAAGTCGAGATGCGAATATGATATCTAGTTAATGGTCTAGGATTCTCGTGGTGGTTTAAAGCATTTATCTTTTTTCAAAATTTTCAGTCGCTGGATATCGTTTGGTTATGTGATTTCGCTGATACCTTTTGATGACAAATGATTGTTGTTCACGGTTTATTTTTCTATATCTAACAAGTAATCATTTTAACAATAATCTCTTAAGGCACTGGTCTGCTTAATTAATCAAATCATTTTAGTGCTTTTTATATCGTATCTCGTGTCTCCCAACCAACTGGTCGACAGTTGGCCTCATCGTCTTACAGGGACTACCCCCCTTAGTCGCGGGAGACAGGCTTAAACGGAGGGATCGGGGATCAGAGTGATAGCCCCCGGTCTGAGGGTTGTCGTGTCAATCCGCGCGACAACACCGTCAAAATAATCTTGACCGTTGAAAATAGCTTGATCATCTTTTAATCTCCACTGTCAAATTTCTTAATTTTAAGGAAAAATTCGAATTTTTCTTAAAATCCACTTTTAATTAATCCAAAAATTAATATTTTGGATTAATTTCCTAAAAAAATTGCCTTTGACTTAACCACCAAGGTTCAAGGGCTCAAATTTTCTTAAAATATCAACTTTTCCCTTGGTGGGGGACCTCCAAAAATTGACTTTTCTTTTACCAACGAATTTTTGATTATTTTTGACTCAGAGAGATTAATTTCTCTATAATTATTAATTGACTCAAAATCAATTAATTTTCTGGCTTAGGATTTAATTTAATTTTTGCCAGGAAAATTAATTAATTGACGGTAGAGGGGATTAATTATTTTTTCGACCCTCAAATATCTTAACTATTGTGTCTAAATATGAGGGACCATGCACTAAAATATTTTTTACATCAAATTGTTACAAAATCAACCCTTAGAAGGGGAAAACACATTTAGGCTCAGACCCTCAATAATTTACCCAATTTTGCGACACAATAGGATTTAGTGTAGACCAAGTGTGTTTGTAATAAAATAATTTAGCCAAATGTACTTAAATTGTTCCCAAACATGTTTTTACAAAAGACTCGATATAACACTAGGTCTCACCTAAGACCTTGTCAAGGGGTTCCACCCTAGCTTTGGGGTTTAAGTTGGAAGAAAAACTCTGCGGATTATCTGTGTTTAGAAACACACACAATTCGGCGAGGTTAAAAATTTTCCTAGGATGAAATCCGTTGCCAAAATCAGAGGCTTACCTAGGTGTTTTTAAATAATTAAACGGTCATACTAGCATCATTTACATGAATTGGACATATGACAACTAAATAATTAAGGAATATCTCTTTGTTAGCTTGCATGGAAATATTTGTTAGTTATTAAGCATAAAAAATGAGAAGTCAATTTTGCAACCACGTTGAATACTTGATTTTGCTATGCAGGACCATCAGATCTGAAAGCATGCATTGCAACGTTACATTTCTTTGTTACTAATGCTGCTAAGTTTGATCTTGATGAGGATACCCTTTCCCGGGAACTGCAACAGTTGGGTCTGCCAAAAGGTGAGCATCATACTTTTTAAAAACAGATATATGTATGTTTTAGCATTGTCTATAGGAAGGTAATTAATCCTTGAAGCCATGTTTTCTGTCCTATTTATAAGTTATCAACGTTTGCTTTAAGTTCATTTCACAAATATATTATGTACGCATTGTGGCTATTGATGGAGAGCCAATAAACAATGGAGTTTCTGTTTATCAATAGGAAAGCCTAGGTAACATGGACTTAAGTGAAAAGTTATGTTTCTGTTGTCAAAGGGCAAAACTACTAAAACAAACATCCATACATTACCGGAAAATGAAAAAGTTTATAGAGTAATAGTAGGAAGTGCATGCTAGTAGTAGCAGACACATTTCAGTAGTATCAAGGATGGATTGACTAAATGCAGATTCTCATAGCCCATTGGTTGGGGAGGATGATGCAGAGGTTGGGAATCTTCATTGGATGAAAAAGCTTCATGTGGAATTTGGTTTGACATAGGAGCAACCTAGGGAAACTCTTTGATCAAATAAGGAACTTTTTTCCTTTGATAAACTCTCGAGTCGACCATGTTGAGTAAGCTTCGTTGTCTTGTTGACATTAATCAATATAATTTCTAATCTAGGTTCTTGCGTTTGTGTCAACATTAGTTATCATGACCAATTGAGGTTCTCTACCAATTATTCTTGGCATAGGCTTCCATCCTATTAACACCTAAAATGTATTTCTCCAAAATCTATTTTGGCATTCATCAAAGATGGTTTGTGGATATATCACAAGATGAATTTGTTGCTTGGTCCATCATTTGATATCAACTGTTCGTGGTTGCTAGTTAGACTAGGCAAATGGTTGTAGGTCCTTTATTGCGAAAGCATAAGGATTGGATAGGTTTTTGCAAGGTGGTGTGACTGATCTGGTTAGCAGGTTTGCAAAGGTACGTGCAACCTGCTAAGATGGACACACACAAGGTAAGGGCTCACTGTCACCTTGGCTTGCACCCCCCACTATTTAGGCCCAACCTCCTTGTAAGAGGTCAAGGGAGGATTCCCACTCAGTACCTTAACCAATTCAAGTAAGGCTGCTGCCTTAAATGGGATCAAAAGTGAGGTTGAGGAGTTAATGAGGGGTTCTCTTGCTGATTTTCTGTATGTAAATCTGTAGCTGAAAACTAAAACCAACAAAACACTACACTTTTCTATGTTAGATATAGCATGTAAATAGTTAAATTTGTTGTAGAGAAAATGTACTAATTAGATATAAAGCTGTTTTTATATTTGGATCACTAGTTAGAGGGTGTTTTAGAACAAATCAACTTGTTTTGCTATGACTGTAGACTGTAAATAGGGACACCAATCTAATTCCTCTTAAAAGGTCGCTCAATTAGTGCTTAAGCACTACTAGATCAATGATCTAGGCATGGGGAAGTTGGAAGGTGTTAGATTGATCTTAAAAGTGTTGAAGTAACTAGGTTCATTCTTCATAATTGTAATTGTACTTGTGTAATTATATATTTTATGTAAAAGCAAAAAGAAAGAAAAATAAATTTATTTTTCAAGCATGGGTTTCATGCTCAAGTCGATTTATTAATTAGGTCAAGCATATTCTTCATGCTTCTAGGGTTTATTGATTCAAATATTTGTCTTGAGTCAAAATATTGTACTAAAGTCAAGTCCCATTTGGACTTTGAAAAGAAAGTGGAAAAATAATTTTTATTTGTGTCAAAATGTCAATTTTGTCCCCACAAGACCAAGTCGGCTCTACTTGGACAAGTTGGCCCTGAAAGTGACCCATTCGACCTCTTGGATGTGTATAAATAGAAGACAGTTCGACCTCATTTGGAGCATCACAAGCAAGTTCAATTTCTGTGCCAAGAAGAGAGAGATATACAAGCGAAGAAGTCTAGAAAGAAGAGCGAAGGTCTAAGGAAGACAAGAGAGAGGGAGCGAAGGTCAGAAGTTTGTTTTTCTACCCTAATTTTCTCACACGTGCGAGTTTCTGGAGCTACTGCAGGGGATGAAGATTTCTGAAGTTACTGCAGGTCTGAAATTCTGTTGCTGGGGGCCGAAATATCTGAGATTTGACATAGTTTGGAGAGCTTGCACTATTGTTGATTCAGTGACTTTGACTTGTCTGAAAAACTTTAAAGGAGGGCTGACTTGGATCTTGTGGGAAGTCTTGGTCTTGGTGTTTTGGTAATTATTTGATGATCATAACGTAATGAAAGTAATAAGAAGCCAACACATAATCACAAACAATTATCAAGTAAAAGAAAAATCAACCCTAATTGCTGCCCTAGTGATTCATCAACAATTTCCAGCAAGCAAGAAATTGTGTTTCTGTGGTTTTGGTATAAAATCCCTCTGGGTAATGTACCCACATTTTTTTAGCAAAAAATTAGGGTTAATAACAACTGAAAAACCTGAATATTTTGACTCTAAATTAGTAGATAACAATTGTATATTAAACCTAGAGCCTAAATACAAGATTCCAAATTTAAATACTTACTTGTCAAGAGCTGGGAACCTTGGAAAGATTCCCGATTTCTTCTGTAACAAAAAGTAAACTGCATAGATTTGCAAGAAACACACTAGATAGAGAGGGTAAAAGATATGCAATAGTGATTTAACTCAATGCATCAACCCTTGGACAATATTTGGCTTTATTCTTAATGTCCCAAGGTAAATAGACTTGCTATCTTGTGATAAAAACTTTAAAATCAGCAAAGAAATAATTAAAATTTAAACCTAAAGTTCCTTGGTGTTATTTGGTCATTAAATGCATTTTTATGATTTTCCTATGGTCAAAGTACGATAAATGTTTTAAGTTATATTGACTGTTGGAGAAAATTAATTAATTCTAGATCTTGGTCATTAACGATAATCATCTTAAATCTGGAATATCTTGCGTGATACAGTTTTGGGCATTTATATTGATTATTCATGATTGTCATTATTCGTCACATATTTGTAAAGTGTTCTGGATAACTTGTTTTACTTTATCTACGGTTAATTTAGCATAAAGGCACTGGTCTATAATTGTTTCTATCTTGTGGTCGTGTCT
Source organism: Pinus tabuliformis (assembly GCA_031772625.1). Lineage (NCBI taxonomy): Eukaryota > Viridiplantae > Streptophyta > Pinopsida > Pinales > Pinaceae > Pinus > Pinus tabuliformis. The sequence continues at coordinate 1,445,273,908 of CM062819.1, forward strand.
TGTTTACGTTGGCGTTTAATCTATTCATCTGAATTAATCGAGATTCATTTAAATGCGTTAAGTTGTCCATCATTAAAATCTCGTAGAGCCCGTTTTTCACAGGCTACCCTCATCCATTTACCTAGGGACTACCCCCCTTGACTTGCCTAGGAGAGAGTCTAAACGGAGTGAGTAAGGATCACGAGTGACATACCTTATTCTGAGCGTTGTCGCGGTGCCTAGGCACTTCGTGCGACAGCACCTCTCATCGAGAGGTGTAGGATTGATCTAAAGATCATCCGATTCCGATAAGTATTCATGGAGATGAATTTATTTATGTTATAATACAATTCATCAAGGTCGGCCAGCAACCAAATAAACCCCACATGTGCTCAACGTTTTAGTATAAAAGGAAATGACTTGAGAGTCATTTCTCACACACACTTCTATCTTGATTTCTCTCCATTTGTCTTGGGTTTTAGTGGAAGAGAAATCTAGGAGTGGAAGTCTTAGACGTTGGAGGAAAAGAGGCAGCCCTAGACGCAAATGGAAGGCAACCCTAGACATAGATGGAAGGCAGCCCTAACACTATCCTAAGGTAACCCTAACCTACGCTATCTCAAGGGTAACCTAGCCGTAGTCAATATAAGGATATACGCTGCCCTAATAGGTCCTAGCCGTAGTTAAGATAGGGATATACGTTGCCCTAATAGGTCCTAGCTGCAGCAAAGTCATGGGTCATTTGGAGGACTGAGCTTTTGTTAGGAGGACCTAGGAGCTGGGCTAGAAGGCAGCAATCCAAGGCCTACTTTAGCGAAGGAGAAGGGACGTTAAGGTCACCCTTGTGACCACTTGAAGAGGCAACAAGGTCGGTGTGAAAGCCGTAGGCCTGTAAGTATTGTTTTGATAGTCAAAACAACCCTCTACATGGAGCTGTAGGTGTCTCCTCAACCAGCAAGGTTACCTACCTTGTAAAGAAAGGGAGGCCGCATAATTCAAGGTGAGCTATGGGCTGATCGTTGGACTGCTGTAGGTTATAGGAGGGTGCCCTAACTAGTGATTGAATTCTGTCCATGAACAACCGTACAGAGATGTTGGATACTGCAACATAGGAGTTGCAATGTCACTAACAAATAGGAAAATGGGACAACAGCATGTTGGGACAGTAACTTTGATGGGACAACCTAATGACATAGGACAACTATGACAATTGTGCAGCAGTGGTACAAGTGGGACAACAACGAACTAGTGCAGCAAAGTAAATAGGACAACAAGGTACACAGTGCTGTCTAGATGCACGGGGCAGCAAGGTACATAGTGCTTTATAGATGGATGGGACAACAAGGTACATAGTGCTGTATAGATACATTGGACAACTCTGACATGGAAACAAAGGTACATGGGACAACAAGAAGCATGGACAACATGGCAAGCATGGTGCAACATGGCAAGCATGGACATCATGGCAAGCATGGTGCAGCTAAGCATGGACAGCATGGTGCAACACGGCAAGCATGAACAACATGGATAACAGTGGCAAGCATGGTGCTGCAAGCACATGAGACATGCTGTATGACAACATGGTTATGACACATGGGACAACAGTGCAGCATAAGGTGCAACAGTATGATGTGTACAACATGGTCATGAGGTCTAGCATTGTGATGATGGGTGCATCACGATGAGGTGCAACATGATGACGGGATGCAACAAAATGATAGCTGAAGGAATCACCTTGGAGAATCAGTTGAAGTAGCATGTCTTCAACTGATCTCATGTATCATCTTCTTAGAGATGATCTATGTTCTTATCTAGATAAGTGAAAGTGTTGACTTTTGTTGTAAATGTAATATCTCTCTCTCTGCTGAACTATTGAAGAACATAAAAGAAGAATTGATCAAGGGTTTCCCCACATTGGGGTTTGTCCCTGGCTAGCACCACATCTTGTGTCCTCTTTTCTTGGCTTGTCTTCTACGATTTATGTTTATGTTCTATCTGCAGTTTACTTTAATGCTGATGTAATTGCTAATCTGGATAAGATATTGAGCTAATTGTGAAAATTGAAATAAATTGCTCTAAGCATAGAACATACCTAAAATTAACATGGTATCAGAGCTGAGGTGAAGACAATGCCCAAGCAAGAGTCAAAGAGCAATCATCGAAGACAGTTGAGAAAGGACAAAAGGATCAATGGCTTCCTCATTGCTCTTCAAATTTGCCAAGGGTGAAGTCGAAGAAGAGAACATTATCAGAATGGTGCAGTGGAAGCTTCTGATGGCCTACTTAAAGACCACTTCATTGGGAAGTTTGGATCTAAGGGTGGAAAGAAAGACATATGCCTTGTTTGTAATAAGTTCGGCCATTATGCGAAGGAGTGTCCGAATGGTAGGGACACATCTCTTGATGAAGATAACAATCATTCCAGGGACATCTTCAGTGATCGAGGGAATGACAGGTATTGCAGGTCATCTAGGAAACGACCAACTCTTCAAGAAAGCAAGGAACCCCAAGTATGAAGAATCAAATGTTGTTTCTGATAAGATAAAAAAGCGTTATCTTGTATTGGCCCTCTCCTTCAGATTCTTTGGGAATCTAGCTTATTGATTGTAGTGCTTCAAGGCACTTCATCAGATAGGAGGGTGCTCTCTCTAATTTAGTAGAGATGGAAACAATCGTGGGATTATACTTGGAGCTGATGCCACCTATCCCGGAAAGGGTGTAGGGAATGTTACCCCTCAATTGAATGAGGGTAACTCGATTCATTTACAAGAATCTCTTTTGTGTACCTGATCGCAAGAAGAACCTGGTGACCATTTTGGAAATGGAAGTCAAAGGTTTCAAGGTGGCAATCATCGATGGAAAGGTACGTATTTGAAAATGGAATTTTTCACAGATGCTTTTGGGTTCAAGGTTGTATCAAGTTACAGGAGGTCCATTGGGGATCATGTTAGTTGTCACATCTCATCTATAGCACTGAAGGTCTACTTATCATGGGAGCCTACCCGATGTGAGTCAGATGATGACAGGAATGCCTGAATTCAAAAGGATCATGAAGGTACATGTCTGAGATGTACAGAAGGAAAATCCTACAAGGGGACCGTTCCCCTCATGTAGTAGGTCCATAGGTTTGGAACAACCCGAGGGGTTTGAGATTCATAATCAGGAATCTCATGTATGCAGGTGGAAGAAAGCCCTTTATTGTTGAAGTTTCTAAGTTTACTTAGTTTAGAAACCCTTCATGCACTTTTTCTGATTTATTCCTACCTACTTGTTATTTTCCTTTAACAAGTTATTTACAAAGTAAATACTGAAAATAAACACCAGTGCATGCTCAACATATTACAGATCAACAACTAAAAGAAACAAGAACAAACACACCACATGACACCATTATTTTCGGACCAATGTCTCTGGAAAAACCCAATGCGGGAAAACCGGTGGAGCTATCTGAGGGTTTTCTTATAAAGTAATATCAGAGTACAATCTGGGTGTCAAAACTGGCCTACCCAATAGAGAATTTCCTTAGCAGCTATACCTCACAGTTTGAGAGAAATCTCTTGGTTCAAACCCTAGAAAATTCTTATGGCAGCTCCTCAGCACAAAACTGCTCTGCAACCCCCGTGTCTGCCCAAACTGGACTGCATCAGCCCCTCTGTGTCTCACGCTGGCCCTGCGTCAGCCTTTCTAGGCCTGTGTTAGCCCTAGGAGGCCCTGCGTCAGCTCTGGGAGCCTCTGCGTCAGCTGCGCTGGCCCCTCTGGTGCTCTGCGCAGCACTTGGCTGCCTCTACGTGGCCCTGCGTGAGCCCTTGCTAGCTCTGCGTCACCCTCCTTGGCTGTTGCGCTGCTATCCCGGCACAATCTCTGCCTTTTATATTTCTCTGTATTCAATGCCCTTTAGCTGCTCTCCCGATCACTGATTATATCTCTCTTAGCAAACCCCGCTCTAGAGAATAGAATGACTGATCACTTTGGTGTATTCTCCAAGTGACCCTCAAGCCTCCTCTTATACTTTTCCTGTTGACATCTCAACGGCCAAGATTAAGTCCCCAATCAATAGCTAAGATTACGTCTAGCTTGATCCATGTCTTTTGGACCATTCTAACACAGATTCATATTAATACACATTAATAGTTTATTTTAAACTTAGGGACTCTATTAAAAATATTAATTATTTTAATATCTGCTGATCTGTTTAGAATTTTCCCAAACCCTTTCTGGGTATTGGAGATTTCATGTGTCCCAATGTCTCCACCAAATTTCGTGGCTAGAGCACATCCGATGCTACCCCAAATCAACACTCCCTCTTAGCGAGGACTGTGCTGTAGCAATACTCCTCATTGAGTATTACTCTGATCATCCGGCATCGGTACCTGTGCTGATGCTAGGCCTTCCTGCCCAACATCCTCTGCGCTGCTGCATCCTGTATTGCTGCCCATGGTTCTGCCACTGCCACTGCTGCATTTGTACGACAGCGCCATCTGCATCCGTGCTGTTGCTGGTCCATTTCTCCCATCACTACATCCGCACTGCACCTCCTCTCATCATGCTACATTGTGCTGCCCACTACTGCACTGCAACTCAGTTACTGAGAAGTAAGTAACTGATCTCCCAACTGACCTCGCTGTTGGGCTAGAGACACCCACTAATGTTGAAGCTCCCTTTGCCTTTGACAAGTGCTCCCTCTCTGACCTCTGCACTGCTGCAACAACTCCCTGCATCTCGCACTGTTGCACAGCTCTTTGTGCCTTCCTGCACTGGTGCAACACTCCTATGCCTCTCGCACTGCTGTAGCCTGCTAGCTCTGCACTGTCTCGGGACTCTTGCATTGTAGCTCTCTCTGCCGCTCCATCTGCATCCGTCTCTACCCACTCAGCCAATCCTGCTACTGCTCGTCGGGGCTCCCGTAGCAAGGTCTAATCGTAGAGGCTGGGTACCTCGAGGATCCTGCCCCTCATCACCTGTAGTCCACCTGATTACAGCTCGATGTCTCCCCACTTCTGCTCAAGTGGTGCGTGTGCACTCATGGCATAGTCATCGTCTGTCGAAACTTCCTTCTCTGCCCATGCTGACGCTGCCTTAGTTTCGGAAGACTCTCCCTTACTCTTCTTCCTTGGGCACTGGGTCGCATAATGACCCATCTCCCCACAGTGGAAGCACTTGATCTTGGAGAGATCTTTCTTCTTCCGCTTCTCTTGCTTTCCCTCAAATGCTAGGGCCACATCCTCCTCCCCTTGCTTGACCTTGATTCCTTTGCTGCTGCTACTTGTCTTCGACTGCCATCTGATCTCTTCGTGGCGAAGAGCTACCCACATCTCGTCCCAAGGTGGGGGAGTCCCTTTGCCCAGGATACTCTGGACAAACACTTCCTAATCTTTTGAGACAGCATTTAGGGCTGCCCTCACCATAAGCTCCTGATCCGGTGTCGCTCCTATAGCAGTCAACTGGTCTCAGATCCCATTCAGTCCTCCGAGGAAGGTGTCAACCAATTGACCCTTCTTCATCTGATACGACCTCATCTGGTTCACAAGCGACATTCTTCTCTGCATAGAAGTATGATGGTACAAGTTCTTGAGAGCCTCCCACATCTCAACTGCTGTTTCCTTCTCAGTTATATGTGGTACCACATGATCCTTGACCCTGTCAAGGATAATGCACTTGGCCCTCGCCATTGCCTCTTCGTACCTGCCATTATCATTGGGGTCGACTGGGACAACTATTATCTTTAAGGCGAAGTTCTTGACACGATTCTTGTCAAGCACTGATAAGATTTTGGCCTTCCAGACTGCGAAGTTCGATGCTCTGTCTAGTCTATCCTAGTCTCTTACAGTGTGTAGTGCCATGATGCTCCTCTACTTCCCTCCTGGAAGTTCTCTGTTCGACTCCTCTGAGTCTCTACTTCCCGTCTGGAAGTTCTCTTTTGGACTCCCTCTGAGTCCTGATTTCCCTCATGGAAATCCTTCTGCCGCTTGTCGAGATGCCCCCTACTCTGATCGTCTTTGTGCAATTGCATTGTTGATCCAGGTTTCTTGGCTAGAAACCCTCGGTAACAACTCCTTTGGCCCTGCTCTGTTAGGTATTGTTCTGACTACAGTACCTCACCAGCTCCACTCTGCAATATTTCTGCAGCCTTCTAGACTCCAACAACTGCCTCTTTGTGAACTATGTCAGCCCCTCTTTGCCCCACGCTGGCTCTGGGTCACCCTAGGTGGGTTTGCATCAGCCCTGGGATGCCCTGCGTCAGCACTCTGGCTCTCTGCGTCAGCAATGCTGGCCTCTCCGAGGCTCTGCGCAGTTCCCGACTTCTTCTACGTGGCTCTAGCTGGCTCTGCGTCACACTTCTCAGCTTCTGCGCTGCTAGAAACAACTTTTGTCACCTCAGGACAGTTGTTTTCTGCTGCTACTGCTCTGCTCGACTGATGTCTTTTAGTCCTCTTGTGATCTGCAATCATGCTCTGATACCATGTTGAAGTTTCTAAGTTTACTTAGTTTAAAAGCCCTTCATGCACTTTTTCTGATTTATTCCTACCTACTTGTTATTTTTCTTTAACAAGTTATTTACAAAGTAAATACTAGAAATAAACACCAGTGCAGGCTCAACATATTACAGATTAGCAACTAAAAGAAACAAGAACAAACACACCACATGACACCATTAGTTTTGGACCAATGTCCCTGGAAAAACCCAATGCGGGAAAACCGGTACAACTATCTGAGGGTTTTCTTATTAAGCAATATCAGAGTACAATCTGGGTGTCGAAATTGGCCTACCCAACAAAGAATTTCCTTAGTAGCTATACCTCACAGTTTGAGAGAAATCTCCCGGCTGAAACCCCGAAAAATTCTTCCGGTAGCTCCTCAGCACAAAACTGCTCTACAAACCCAGCGTCTGCCCAACCTGAACTGCATCAGCCCCTTTCTGTCTCACGCTGACCTTGCGTCAACCTTTCTAGGCATGCGTCAGCCCCAGGAGGCCTTGCGTGAGCTCAGGGAGCCTCTGCGTTAGCTACGCTGGCCCCTCTGGTGCTTTGCGTAGCACTTGGTTGCCTCTGCGTGGCCCTGTGTGAGCCCTTGCTGGCTCTGCATCACCCTCCTTCGCTGTTGCGTTGCTCTCCTGGCACAATCTCTGCCTTCTCTATTTCTCTGTACTCAATGCCCCTCAGCTGCTCTCCCGATCACTGATTCTATCTCTCTTAGCAAACCTCGCTCTAGAGAATAGAATCATTGATCACTCTGGTGTATTCTCCAAGCGACCATCAAGCCTCCTCTTATACTTTTCCTGTTGACATCTTAATGGCCGAGATTAAGTCCCTAATTAACGACTAAGATTAGATCTAGCTTGATCCATGTCTTTTGGACCATTCTAACATAGATTCATATTAATACACATTAATATTTTATTTTCCTTAAGTTTAGACTTAGGGACTCCATTAAAAATATTAATTATTTTAATATCTCCTGATCTGTTTAGAATTTGCCCAAACCCTTTCTGGGTATTGGAGATCTCATGTGCCCCAACCTCTCCACCAAATTTTGTGGCTAGAGCACATTTAATGCTACTGCAAATCAACATCTATGGCTTGAGAAAAACACCCCGGACATAGTATGAGAGGATTGATAGCTGTCTGATGAAGCTAAGACGCAATAGGAGTGAAGCCGATCCAAACCATTGCTGGAAGGTTGTGGATGATAGACCTCTCATACTGGCACCTTCTGAGGACGACTTATTTCTTTTAGGTGCAAACCCTCTCATTTGCAGAAGTAAGAGGGAGTTAGATTTCGGATTTGGAATGGTGAACAGCAAGCCCGTGACTACCTCGATGGAGCTTAACTTTCAGAAGTTATGTGGTAGGGATACCGGACCTGATTTGGGAAATGCCTCTGAGTTTCACAAACTCATACTAGCATTGATGTTCTTGGTGAACTCCTGTTTGGATATATGTTTTGCAGTTAGCATGATGAGCTCATATATGGTTGAGCTTCATTGGATTGGTGCCAAGAACTTTTCGAGATACCTTCAGGACACAATCTCTCATGGATTGAGATACACTACTAGAAATGTGAAGCTGCATGATTATTCGAATACTGACTGGGCAGGCAGTGTGGAGAATCGCAAGAGCACTTCCGAGTGCTGGTTCTCTTCGGGTTCTGTTTGATATCCTGGATGAGTAGGAAGCAGAAGTCGGTTGCTATAAGCACCGCTGAGACCTAATACATAGCTACGAGTATGATCTCGTGTGAAGCTGCCTGGTTGTGGAAGCTCTTCACGAACTGTTTGTACATATGATGGATACCACTGGGATCCTCTGTGTCAACAAAGGGTGGATTCGATTGTTGAGGAATCTTGTATTCTATTGTTTCTCCAACATATAGACATCAGATACTACCTTATCTGGGATATGGTACGTCGATGAGCGAGGAGGCTCTATCGCATTGAGACTGATGTACAGGTCACAAACATTCTGTCAAAGCCCCGGGGAAAGGTCAAATTTGTGACTTTCCCGAACGACTTGGAGTTGTTGAGAGACCTTCTTATAAAGGTCCTGCATGATGCATGCATTGAGCTCTGGGAGCTTTGGGGGGCTTGGGGTACTGCTTGGAGCAACAAGCGACCATAGGGTGACTCACCCTCCCCTAATTGTGCGCTGTGTACAGGGTGAATGGCTCAGCCTTCCCCTATGATACCCCAAGGTGACTTAGGGCTAGGATGAATGGTTCTCTTGTCGAGGCATCCTACCCATGCAGTTTGGGACTCAAGGGAAGTACCTCTCATCTGGCCAATGAGCAGGGAAATGGGGTTAGGGACCACAGTAGCACTATCGATGGATGCATTGTTGTATCTACCGTACTCCCTATGCTAGGATGACCTCCATTGATCTGGGATTAGTATGAGTGGTTTGAGACACTCTCTTGTGATATTGATTTGGGATCAATAAAACTGACCTCGGGTGAGTAGAGAATGGTATGAGACATTCTCAGTCAATTCTTCTTCTTCATGGTTTATCAGAGCAGAGCAGTGCAGGGCACTGAGGGCAGAGATAGTACAGTCGAACATATGGATCAGTTGATGGAGTTCTCCCTAGTTGAGAGGGAGTGTTAAAATTGGCAACTAGGGCCAAACTCCATGTGGGTCATCTTTTTTATTACAACTGATATTTTTCTTGGATCCCTCTCATCGAGACGTGTAGGATTGATCTAAACATCATCCGATTCCGATAAGTATTCATGGATTTATGAATTTATTTATGTTATAAGATAATTCGTCAAGGTTGGCCAACGACCAAATAAACCCCACATGTGCAACGTTTTAGTATAAAAGGAGATGACTTGAGAGTCATTTCTCACACACACTTCTATCTTGATTTCTCTCCACTTGTCTTGGGTTTTAGTGGAAGAGAAATCTAGGAGTGGAAGCCCTAGACGTTGGAGGAAAAGAGGTAGCCCTAGACGCAGATGGAAGGCAGTGCTAGACGCAGATGGAAGGTAGCCCTAGACACAGATGGAAGGAAACCCTAACACTATCGTAAGGTAACCCTAACCTACGCTATCTCAAGGGTAACCTAGCTGCAGTCAAGATAAGGATATACGCTGTGTTAAATTATGGTATGTTCTATGCTTAGAGCAATTTACTTATTTTTCCTCTTATTAGCCACAGATTAGCAATCACATATACATTAAGTAAAGTGCAAATAGAACATTAAATGATCAACAAAAAACAAGCCAAGACAAGAGACACAAGATGTGGCGGCTAGCCAGGGACAAACCCCAATGCGGGAAACCCTTTGATCAAATCTTCTTTTATCTTCAATAGTTCAGCAGAGAGAAATAGTACAAAATCTGAATTTTGTAATTTTATATCAATAGCAGCAAACCCTAGATCAACAAAGTCAAACTTGGTCAAACTAGCTGAAATTGACCTCTAAAATACTTGGTCAGTTTTCCGTCAACTTGTCCTTGAATAGCCTGAAGAAACAGCCCTTGAACAACCCCAAAAGTTCAGTAAATTTGTAGATTTCTGAAGTCAATTTGCAGTGCTAAACTAGGGCAGTCAACACCGGTCAAACCAGAGGTCAAATCACCTCGATTTTTGTGCCAAAAATTGCGGCCTGCCTAGGAGAGGCAACCACACCCAATCCACACTTCAGGAAGGTCAACACTGGTCAATGAGATGACCTGCTGCCCTAGCGTCCTCCTTTCTGCGTCTTCCTTGCCCTAGGACGTCTTCCTTTCAGCCACACGTGTGAGAGAGAGAGAGACTCCTTTTATGCGTAGGAGAGAGAGAATATGAGTGAATTGAATTGTCCAAATAAGGAGAATGCTCCTTGTATTTATATGCAAACGTTGAGGTTGAATAGACATGACTGTTGGGCTTCTGAGCCTACATAAGTTTGCTGGCTGACCTTGACAATTTGTCCATAATCAATATAAATTCATATCTCCATAAATACTTATTGGAATCAGATGATATTTAGATCAATCCTACACCTTTCGATGAGAAGAATCTAGGAAAAATATCAGAAGCCATAAATAAGGTGATCCACATGGATTTTGGCCCTAGTTTCCAATTTTAACACTCCATCTCAACTAGGGAGAACTTCATTTGCAATCCGTCAGACCGTCGCTGCTATCCATCCATCAAATGCACTGTCTTATACAGCTTGAACCCACTCTGCTCTGCTTGAACTATGAAGAAGAAGAAATGATCAAGGATGTATCATACCATCCTCCACTGACCCGAAGTCAGTCTCAGAGTGTAAACCACTCTCACTGATCCCAGATCAGTATCATTGATCCCAGATCAATGGAGGTTATCCTAGCATAGGGAGTACGGTAGATATAGTGATGCGTCCATCGATAGTACTACTATGGTCCCTATCCTCATTTCCCTGCTCATTGATCAGATGAGAGGTACTTCCCATGAGTCCCAGACTGCTTGGGTAGGATGCCTCGACAGGAGAACTAATCATCCTGTCCATAGGAGAACGAATCATCCTGTCCAGTGGATGCCACGGAGAACTAATCATCCTGCTCCATAGTCGCCACGGAGAACGAATCATCCTGGCCCACAGGAGAACTAATCATCTTGTTCCACAGTCGCCACGGGGTGTCACAGGGGAAGGTTGAACCTTTACCCTATACATAGTGCACCACCAGGGGATGGTGAGTCGCCCTGTGGTCACATGTCGCTCCAAGAAGTACCCCGTGCCCCCCTGGAGCTCCCAGAGCTCAATACATCATACTCGACCCTCATAAGAGGGTCTCTGAACGACACCAAGTCGTTCTTGGAAAGTTAGGAATTTGACCTTTCCTAGGGGTTTTGTCAAAATGTCAGCAACTTGTTCATCTATATCGATATGTTGGAGCCTTATTGCTCCTCGCTGCACCATATCTTGAATATAGTGGTCCCTGATATCGATATGCTTGGAGCGATCATGAAATACAAGATTTTCTGAGAAACGGATCCCGCTCTGGTTGTCACACAGAATCACGGTGGTATCCAATGTAAATCCAAACAGTGCACTGAAGAGCTTTCGCAACTAGACTGCCTCAAGGAGGCCATGCTAGCAACAATGTACTCTACCTCGGCAGTGCTCAAGGCCATCGACTTCTGCTTCCTGCTCATCTAGGATATCGAGGCAGATCCCAAAGAGAAACAATACTCGGAAGTGATTTTACGGTCCATCACACTGCCTGCCCAATCAACATCAGTATACCCAAGTAGTCTCACATCTCCGGCAGTGTATCTCAACCCATGAGTGATTGTGCCACGAAGATATCTCAACAGATTCTTGGCACCAAGCCAATGTGAGTGGTGAGGGTTCAACCATATGTTGACTCAATGTGTTGACTGCAAAGCATATATCCGGACGAGAGTTCACCAAGAACATTAATGCTCTGACGAGTTGATACTCCGTAGCATTTCGTAAAACAGGTCCGGCAGCACTACCGCTTAACTTCTTGAAGTCAAGCTCCATCGGGGTAGTTATGGGCTTGCAGTCCACCATGCCGAATCTCTCCAATATCTTCACCACATATTTTCCTTGAGATAGGAAAATCTCCCCTTTTTTCTGCCAGACTTCCAGTCCTAGGAAATAGTGCATAAGTCCTAGGTCTTTCCTCTCGAACTCAGAAGCCAGCTCACTCTTGCATTTGTGAATGAGAGGGTCTGCACCTGTTAGAAAGAGGTCGTCAACATATAGCACCAGTATGAGAGGCTTGTCATCTATAACCTTAAAGTAAAGGTTAGGGTCGACTTCACTCCTATTGAATCCCAACTTCATCAAGTAGCTATCGATCCTCTCATACCATGCTTGGGGTGCTTGCTTTAGCCCATAGAGGGCCTTCTTCAACCTGCACACATGAGATTCTCGATCATAAATCTCAAATCCTTCGGGTTGCTCCACATAGACCTCTTCTTTGATCGAACCATGTAAGAATGCAGTCTTGACATCCATCTGATGTAGGTTCCATCCTTGTGAAGCAGCAAGGGCTATGATCGAGCGGATGGTGATATATCGGGCAACAGGTGCAAATATCTCGTCATAGTCTATACCTTCCTTATGGGAGAAGCCATGAGCGACAAAACGAGCCTTATACTTTTCCGCACTTCCATCAACTGCGTGCTTTATCTTGTAAAGCGATTTTGAAGTGACAACTGCTTTGTCTTGGGGTTTGGGGACCACATACCAGACATCGTTTTTCATAATGGACTCATATTCCTTGGTCATAGCATCCTTCCATACTTTATGCTTGACGACATCTGTGAATGATGAAGGCTCATTTTGGATGATCATGCTCATGATGGTCAGGTATCCCTGATACCTGTTTGGCTTCTTACTTTCATGGAAGGTTCCTTGGGGTGCAATGTGTCCTTCAGCATCATCAAGTGTCCCCCTAAGCCATGAAGGCCTCTTCTTAGAAGAGGAAGGCTCTTGCGGAGGAGGATCAATAGGATCCATAGGTTCTTCCACATCGGGCATCGTCTCATCTTCTTTTTCCTTTAGTTCCCTGGTGTCAGCTTCTTTAGATCCCCTTAAAGTAGGAAGATTGTCTACCTTGCTAAGAGCCATATCTTCGTCAAAGGTGACATCATGACTAATCTCGACTTCCCTTTGACGAGCTACATAGATTTTATAGCCCTTATTATTTGCGCTATAGCCCATGAAGATTCCTTTCTTTCCAGATGCACCCAATTTATTCCTTTTTTCTTTAGGCACATGAAAATATACAGGGCTTCCAAAAATTCTAAAATGAGATACGTCAGGTTTCTTACTGGTGAACATTTCTTCGGGAGTCTTGGAACCCAATGCTTGATGAGGGCATCGGTTTTGTACATATACGGCGGTATTTGCAGCTTCGGCCCATAGAAACTTCGGAAGTCTTTGATCATGGAGCATAGCACGGACAGCTTCCACAATTGTATGATTCTTCCTTTCCGCCACACCATTCTGTTCAGGAGTATATGGTGTAGTAGTCTCCCTCTTAATGCCAGCCTCTTTGCAAAAGTCATGAAACTCATTGGATTCATATTCAGTCCCATTATCAGTCCTTAAGATCTTGATCTTCTTTTCGGTTTGATTCTCGATCAAGGCTTTGAAGTGCCGAAACTAGGAGAACACTTCATCCTTCTTTTTCAAGAAGTATATCCAAGTCTTGCGAGAATAATCATATGTAAAGGTGAGGTAATATAAATATCCTCCCAAGGAGTTCACAGGCATCATACCGGATATGTCTGAGTGAACCAACTGCAATATATCGGAGGTCTTGCTTTGGCTTGAGGGGAATGGTCCCCTTTTGAGCTTCCCTTCGGCACATCCTGGACATACACCTTGCTCTACTCTGAACTCGGGCATCCCGGTCACCATTCTTCTTACATCGGGTAGAGCTTTATAATGAAGGTGGGCAAACCTCCGATGCCATAGTTCGGACTGAAGAGATGTGTCACAAGACATGACATCTAGTGGACTTCCACCGACCTGATATAATGAATCAACTCGAAATCCAAGAGTAAAAGCATCTTTAAAGTTCTTTTTCCATACACGTACCTTGCCATTGTTGAAGGCCACCTTGTAGGCTTTGTCTTCCATTGCTGAAATGGACACCAGGTTCTTTTTGAGATCAGGTACATATAATACATCTTGTAAGTGGATGGTATTACCCTGATTCAATTGAAGAGTGACATTTCCTACGCCTTTCACAGGATATTTTGAATTATCTCCAAGAACAATTTCTAGGTTGGTTTCCTTCTCTATCAGATTATAGAGAGCTTCTTTGTAACTAGTGAAGTGCCTTGAGGCGCCACTATCAATAAGCCAATTTCCCAGCGAGTCCGAAGGAGCAGTAGTAGATAGAGCTGCTAGTAGATAATATTCATCTTGCTTATTGTTAACAGTGTTAGATTCATACCTGGAATTTCTTGCCTTCTTGAATGGTTGTCCTCTTCCTTGATTTCTGGCACTTCTTTTACCTCTGCCATTTGACCTGCCATTCCTTTGATTGCCTTGAGAGGGATTTTGATCATCGTCTCGGTGTGAGTCCCTTTTATCAGGGCACTCCCTTGCATAGTGACCCATTTTATTGCAATTGTAACATCGTCCTTTTCTTCCACCCTTTGGTCCAGCCTTTCCTTTGAATTTAGCCCCGGAATTGTTTCTTCTTTTAGTATGAGAAGAAAAGGCAGAGGGATGACCTTTAAGTATGGGCATTTCTTGCTCTTCCATTTTCGTTTCTTCTTGAATGCATCTGGCCATTAATTCCTCAAATCCAGGAATTACGTTATTATTGAGAAGACTAGTCCTGAATATATACCATTCAGATGGCAGTGCTCCAAGAGTTGTGAGTGTCATTTCCCTGTCAGCAATTACTTCCCCAATAGATAGGAGATCGTTCTTGATCTCGGTGATCCTTAAGAAATATGCTTGCATATTCTCATCTTTTCCCTTCATAATTTCCTTCAGCGTATTTCTAAGAAACAAGACTTGATTTGCATCATTAACTTTAAATAAGCTCATCAGTCTATCGTAGATTTCTTTGGAGGTGTTCAGTGCAGAAACATAGGCCACCAAGCGCTTGTCGATAGAGTCCCGGATGATCTTCCTTGCTTTGACTTCTCCCTTGGTCCATTTGTTCCTAGCAGTAGCGGATGCATTTGATGGAGGCTCAACAATCCCGCCTCTCACATGGTCCAACACTTCCTGCTCTTCTAATGTTAGATCGAGAGACATCTTCCATCCGTGATAGTCAGACTTCTCACGGAGTTTGTCTTCAGCAGGGAAGTGTGTTGAGGACCCCATGATTTCTTTAAGATAGCCTTGCCAACCTTCTCTTCAGTGATTGCTCTTGCTCTTGCTCTTGCTTGGGCTTTGTCTTCACCTCAGCTCTGATACCATGTTAAATTATGGTATGTTCTATGCTTAGAGCAGTTTACTTATTTTTCTTCTTATTAGCCACAAATTAGCAATCACATATACATTAAGTAAAGTGCAAATAGAACATTAAATGATCAACAGAAAACAAGCCAAGACAAGAGACACAAGATGTGGCGGCTAGCCAGGGACAAACCCTAATGTGGGGAAACCCTTTGATCAAATCTTCTTTTATCTTCAATAGTTCAGCAGAGAGAAATAGTACAAAATCTAAATTCTGTAATTTTATATCAGCAACAGCAAACCTTAGATCAGCAAAGTCAAACTTGGTCAAACTAGCTGAAATTGACCTCTAAAATACTTGGTCAATTTTCGGTCAACTTGTCATCGAACAACCTAAAGAAACAGCCCTTGAACAACCCCAAAAGTTCAGTCAATTTGCAGATTCCTGAGTCAACTTGCAGTCCTAAACTAGGGCAGTCAACACCGGTCAAACCAGAGGTCAGATCACCTCAATTTTTGTGCCAAAAATTGCAGCCTGCCTAGGAGAGGCAACCACACCCAATCCGCACTTCAAGAAAGTCAACGCTTGGTCAACGCTGGTCAAAGAGATGACTTGCTGCCCTAGCGTCCTTCTTTCAGCGTCTTCTTTGCCCTAGGACGTCTTCCTTTCAGCCACATGTGTGAGAAAGAGAGAGGCTCCTTTTATGCATAGAGAGAGAGAGAAGATGAGTGAATTGAATTGTCCAAATGAGGAGAATGCTCCTTGTATTTATATACAAACGTTGAGGTTGAATAGACATCACTGTTGGGTTTCTGAGCCTACATAAGTTTGCTGGCCGACCTTGACAATTTGTCCATAATCAAAATAAATTCATATCTCCATAAATACTTATTGGAATCGGATGATCTTTAGATCAATCCTACACCTCTCGATGAGAGGAATCTAGGAAAAATATCAGAAGCCATAAATAAGGTGATCCACATGGAGTTTGGCCCTAGTTTCCAATTTTAACATGCTGCCCTAATAGGTCCTAGCTGTAGTTAAGATAAGGATATACGCTGCCCTAATAGGTCCTAGCCGCAACAAAGTCATGGGTATTTTGGAGGACTAAACTGCTATTAGGAGGGCCTAGGAGCTGGGCTAGAAGGCAGCAATCCAAGGCCTACTTCAGTGAAGGAGAAGGGACGTTAAGGTCACCCTTGTGACCACTTGAAGAGGCAGCAAGGTCCGTGTGAAAGCCGCAGGCCTGTAAGTATTGTTTTGATGGTCAAAACAGCCCTCTACATGGAGCTGTAGGTGTCTCCTCAACCAGCGAGGTCACCTACCTTGTAAAGAAAGGGAGGCCACATAATTCAAGGTGAGTTATGGGCTGATCGTCAGATTGCTATAGGTTACAGGAGGGTGCCCTAACCAATGATTGAATTATGTCCATGAACAACAGTACAGAGATGTTGGATACTGCCACATAGGAGCTGCAATGTCACTAACAAATAGGACAATGGGACAACAACATGTTGGGACGACAACTTTGATGGGACAACCCAATGACATAGGACAGTTATGACACTTGTGCAATAGTGGCACAAGTGGGACAACAGCTAACTAGTGCAGCAAAGTAAATAAGACAACAAGGTACATGATGCTGTATAGATGCATGGGACAACAAGGTACATACTGCTGTATAGATGGATGGGACAACAAGGTACATAGTGCTCTATAGATACATGGGATAGTTGTGACATGGCAACAAAGGTACATGGGACAACAACAAGCATGGATAGCATGGTAAGCATGGACAACATGGCAAGCATGGACAACAACAAGCATGGTGAAGCATGGACAGGATGTCCAACATGGTGCAACATGGCAAGCATGGCCGACATGGCAAGTATGGTGCAACATGGCAAGCATGGCAAGCATGGACAACATGGATAACAGTGGCAAGCATGGTGCTGCAAGCACATGAGACATGCTGCATGGTTATGACACATGGGACAATAGTGTAGGATAAGGTACAACAATATGATGTCTACAACATGGTCATGAGGTCCAACATTGTGATGATGGGTGCAGCATGGTGCAACACGGTGAGGTGTAGCATGATGACAAGATGCAACAAAATTATAGGTGAAGGAATCACCTTGGAGAATCAGTTGAAGCAGCATGTCTTCATTTGATCTCATGTATCATCTTCTTAGAGATGATCTATGCTCTTATCTAGATAAGTCAAAGTGTTGACTTTTGTTGTAAATGTACTATCTCTCTCTCTCTCTGTTGAACTATTGAAGAACATAAAAGAAGAATTGATCAAGGGTTTCCCCACATTGGGGTTTGTCCCTAACTAGCGCCACATCTTGTGTCCTCTTGCATTAGCTTGTCTTCTGCGATTTATGTTTATGTTCTATCTGCAGTTTACTTTAATGTTGATGCGATTGTTAATCTGGAAAAGATATTGAGCTAACTGTGAAAATCGAAATAAATTGCTCTAAGCATAGAACATACCTAAAATTAACAACATTCCATACATTAATCTTGTAACAAAGAAAGTAATAGCATCAAAATAGCACTTACAAGAGAAGGTGAATGTATTCATCCATTATATTTGCAATTAGAAGCTCCAAGACAAGACAATGAATTATCTGAATATCAAAATGCATCAACGATCACCAATTTCTTTTGTCAATCACAAGTCCGAATTCTTTTTCAAGAGAAAATCCCAATCCAAATGATGATGAGATACAAATGAGCATCATCATCTATTTATATGAGCTTTAGCGGGTTCAATTTAGTCTAATTAGCCTAATAAGCCCCTAAAAACAACTTTAATGTGCAAAATAACAATCTAATTGGTGACAAGCCCACCAAATAGCTCAAAAGTACTCAACAAGCCTTCCTAATGAGGCCAAAATGATAGAAAAATGGTGCAAAAAGGCAGTTGGAAGGCCTAGATGAGTCCTCGATGTGCCAAGATGAAGAGGATGACTCATAATTATGACCAAGGGGGTGGACCCTTGGTTTCCAAGCAAAACATCTGTGGTGCTCCCAAGTGGCTGTGGGGCACAGTGAATGGTCTCATGGGTCTCCAACTGGATCAAACATGTCAATGCTCCATCAATAAGGGATAGAATGATGATACAAGCCCTCCCATGTCTCTCCAGGTGAGACAAAACCTCGTCTGGGCTTTGGATCAACTGCCAAGTGTATGGTGCAAGTATGTGGTCGGCTGGGCAACGTGGTCCAAGTGCATCATCATCTTTGTATGGCTGGGGCACGAACAAGTAGTAGGTGGTGCTGAAGAATCCCATGGCATGGTAATCAATGCTCTGTTGTGGAGGAGGCCCATGGCTCTCAACGCTCACCCTACAAGTGCCATCATGACCCTCTGGAGGGCTTGGATCTCGTATAGGGAGGCCAAGTCCAAGATGAAGACCCACCTGCAATCTTGTATAAGATCCAATGTGTCTCCTCACCTTCCAGTACAATAATTCATTAGAGAAATTGAGTAAATAAGATTGCAAATCAGGGGCCTAGGTGGACACGTCATAGTGGCATGCCCTTCCAAGTGGGATTTATAATGTACAAGTGTTCCCAAGCTCAAGAGGGAGGTTAATAAAGGACCCTATTTGGTGGTTTCGACTTCTAAGGGAGTGACAGGCCCATGGTACATCCATCAAATGGCAGGTGTCATATGAAATAATGGTGGAACGAAGTGAGGCAATAGTGAAGGCTCCAAGCCACATGCCATGGTACAAGGGTAGATATGATGAGGGAAGCCCGTACATGGGTATATGGATGTAGGAGGGAGCAAACATGGTGCATGAATTGCCCCGACCTTTGTTTTTCGACCCTTCTTCATATGCTTTTTACCTTTTATTAATTTTTCTCTTTTTTAACTGCTCGGGGCTCTAGGGAATGAGAGCATGATGCGTATGATAAAGCAATGAATACCCCCTTAAGGTTGGGCAGTTTATCTCCTACCGGTGGTTGGGACAATCATGCATTCCTTAATGATGCAAGGGGCACACATAGGGGCCCAACGAACCTTGGTGATGGCCATAATGATAAGGGGTAGAGCTCATGCTTGGCTGTTGCCCATTTGCTAAATTCTTATGTCCTGACCATCTTTTGGTTTTTATGTACCTTTCCTATTGTAAGTGGCCAAATTATGCTTTTAACTTTCTTTTTAGTTGCATCAACTGTCATATCCCCAATAATTAAATTTCTGTCCAAGGAGCAATTCCAGTTTTGCAGTTTTGTTTTCTATTAAAATATTTTGGTGTTGTACTTAGGAGTTGGGTTAGAAGCATTATAATTGAATTTTTGCAAAAGGAAAAGAAGGAAACTTCGGAAAAGTGGGCCAAAAATTAAAAGCGGTGAATGTGGGGGCCACATAAAAGGAAAATCGAACTCATAGGGGAAATTCGACCCACTTGGAGGGAACACACTCAATGGGGGCTCGATTTGGGGGGGACCACATGGGGAAGAGGAGAGCAACTGCAAAAGACAAAGGCAAACTCACTTTTGGGGTTCTTTGTTCATTCATCTAACTTAGAGTTTGCTTGTGCTGATAACCAAGTCAACCGGTGCTTTGAGCACAAGAATTTCCAAGGAGAAATTCCAGCCTCTCTTTTGGTGGACTTTGAGTGCCACCCTAAGGAGGAATTTCTGAATTCAGTGGGAGGTGAATTTGCTAGAGTTCGTGGTACATTTCAGCCCATTTCTCAGCCAGTTCGAACTTCCAGGGAGGACGCAGGAGTCAAAGTAGTACCACTGAGTTGAGGGAGATAAAAGGGGTATTCTGGCCAGAGGATTCTGCAGAAATTTCACTCAGGTTGGACCAACAATTGTGGAGATTTTTATTTCTAGGAGTTGTAGCCTTTGAGAGAGCCAAATGTGCCATTTTAAGGCTTGCGCAATAGTGTTTCTGGGAAAATTTCGTGGAGTTGGGTTCACTCAATTTTTCCAGGTGAAATTTTCAGGACATTCCTATAGAAGTTTGAGGAGGAGAATGTGATACATTCAACAGTTGTGGTTGTGGAGGACGCAAAACTCTCACAGGGAGGGCGTAGCACCAAATTTGGGTAATTTCGGGAGGTCGAAATTAGCCCAAATCCTTTCTGGGTTTTGTTGGACTGGTTTCAAGGAGTATACTCCTAATTTTGCAGAATTTTTGGAGGTGATTTGGGCCCTCAAACTTCAGTTCACCTACAGCAACAGTGAAACAATTTTTTGGGTCAAATGTGTAGCCTAAAGGAGTCATTTTAGGAGGAGATCTTCAGCTATTCTCACCTGGGTATTTGCTTGCTTCCATAGCAAGCCTAGGTGCACACTTTCCATTCTTCATTGTAATCAAATTCCATGGTTTATCAATAAAATGGCTCAGAAACATTGTTGCTTCCCAATGGAGTTTTAATTTATTGTTGCATGTGTCATTTCCAGAATTTATTTGGTTGTCCATATACTGTAGCTAGTGCATGTCTTTGATATTCTACTGTAACTTTTGATTAGGAATATTACATCAACCTCCGAGGCATAGTTCCAGGCCTGACCCAAAGTGTGGACAATGGGAGGTGGAAGCTAACTCCTTGTGGATGTGAAAATTCAGCTAACCCCGAATCCTATTGCAACAACTGATGTTATTTCTTATATTTGTTAATTTAATTAAACAAATTATTTGTTGTGTGCTACGACAAATATCGAAACAAATACACTGCAACCTTCACAAAACAAATACCGCGGAAGAAATAAAAACGTTGGAAGAAATAGATGCACACACACAATATGACACCGTTATTTTTGGACTAAGTCCCCGGAAAAACCCAACTCGAGAAAACCGGTGCAACAACTGAGGGTTTTAATATTATGCAGTAGTGAAAATCTTAGCATAAACTATGGATGCCCATGTTGAATAGTGTAACTAGGTTTGGTCTTCATAATGATAAGTAATTTTGATTTTTGTAAATGATGTAAAGAAGAAAAATAGAATTATTATGCATTGCTTCATGGGTTTCATGAGCAAGAGGTTTTATTTTTAGATAAGCTCCCACTAAGAGCTTTAGGATTTGTCATATAGAGTCAATGTCATTTATGAAGATTGTATAGGAGTATAAAAAATGTCTAAATGCCCTCCAACGACAGGCTCTCGCCATTCTCTTGAAGTCGACCTCCAAACAGCTAGAAGAACTCATGTCGGCTCACCTCAAATAGACACACCTATTCGACAAGATTAGGTCGACATATTTATGGGACAAACCACTATAAATACATGGGAAGACTCTTTGTATTTCCACAATGAAGTAATTCGAATATCTCTCTCTGAATTTCAGATGGGTTTACAGTCAAGTTCGGATCCCTGAATTCGGGTGGGCAATCGTAGTTAGAATTTCGGATGGGCAGAATAAAGAGAGGTTAGGATCTCTAGTTCAATGAAGACAACTCAGATGGAACATCGAAGGGGCAACAAGAAGTCATGAAAGGGCAGCGAAGTATTGTCTAGATATAACAGTTCGGATATCATGAGATAAGGGTTTCGGTGCTACAACAAAAAAACACCACTTGATAGAAGCATATATACTACATCTCTGTCCTTTGAAAATGCCACAACTCGGTGCTATCTTGGAGACCACTGTGTGGTATGAAGAAGTTATCATTTTGAGATCTATCACTGTGTTTCGGTGTTGTTGCAGAGGTCACATTTTGGTGACATTACTTTGACATGTTTCGGTGTCGTGATGAGTATATCTACAGTTCGTTGAAGAGATGATCTCAGTATGAAGAAGGTCGAAAAGGAAGAGGAGTCAAGAAGAAGAACAAAGAACTAGTGTCTTGGTCTTGGTATTAGTCAATTGGAATCTCTATAAGAAGAATTTGTTTGGGTTTTCCTCTCAAGATGGAGAGGTTTTGGCCCTGGCTCATAGCCTACATGTTGTGTCTCTTGTCTATTTATGTTCATTCATTGGTTATTGTTTGATGAAGAAGAATGCTAATAATCTAACATGAAGAAGGTCCTAATCTAAACAAGTAAAAAGCATTCACAAGCAATCACTAATAAAAGAGAAATCACCTAATGGTAATGCCCTAGATTTCTCAACATGGTTTCATAGCTAAGTCCACAGTTAAGGCAGTGCATCTATGTGAAAATTCCTAATCCTCAAGGAACCCATACTGCAGCAAATCTGAATTTACTTCTCCTACTTGATTTTAATATACATTATCAAGTTATTCTTTGAATACTGAAGCAAATTACTTTTGCAGCTTACACTACTTTAATATTTGATTACGTGAAAGAGAAAATTGAGAAAAGAACAAGATACATAGGGCAGTTATTTTTGGCCAAAATAGTCCCCAGAAAAACCAAATGCGGGAAAACTAGTGCAGCAACTCTGAGGTTTTTCTTTTATCAAGCAGTAATTCAGGATACAACTGCTGGTTGCCCTCCCAGAAAACCAGTGACAGAGAAAATACAATGGAGGAAAAACTGAGTGAGTTTTACCTCACTTCTCCCAGCAGATTCCAGCAGCAAAATTGGCTAACCTTGACTACCTCTGCGTTGGCCCTGCATCAACGTTGCAGGCTCTGCGTCAGCTCTGTGTTGTTTCTTCTGCCTACTACATTAGCCTTCCCGGCTATTCCGGCAGTTTCGACATTCACGTGAGGGCAACTACTTCTGCGCTGGTCCTTCTAGCTCTGCCTTAGGTTTGTGTTGGCCCAGATTGGCCTAACGTCGGTCCTTCTAGATGTTGCGCTACCTCCACTAGCTTCTCTCTGCCTCTCTGACAGTACTCTCGAACTATCCTTGCCCCTCTATTGCAACTGATCACTCAGTTCGAATTCTCAGCTTCCTAGCCCCAGAAATCGAACTCCAGATCAATTTGTTCTCTCCGTGTGTGTTTCTAAATGAACCCAAAGCCCCCTTTTTATACTTTTCTCGTTGAAACTTCAACGACCGAGATTAAGTCTTTAATCAACGGCTAAGATTAAAACTTGAATTGATCCGCCTTCTAGATCATTCTCACCCATATTTTGATTAATACACATTAATATTTTAATTTTCCTAAGTTTAGACTTTTAGAGACCCCATTAAAAATATTAATTATTTTAATAAAATACAATCCGAGTGGAATTTCACTAAACGGTTTTTGTGTTCTTTAGAACTCATGTGCCTTAGTATCTCCACCAATTTTCATGGCTAGAGCACATCTGATGCTGCCAAAAACTAACAATCTAATCGAAGAGAGACTCAAGGATTGAGTTTCAAGGAAGGCATCAAAGCAAAGTGAAGGATCTGCATTGAAGAATCAAACCCTATATCAAAGAAGAAGGTCTACTTCAGAAGAAGTCTTGGGATCATCAAATAATTAAGGCCAAAGCCTTATTTCTACTTAAGGCGAATAGATCTACTAGAAGTCTACACTAGCTAGAGTATTGGATCCTATAATCTTTAGAAAAAGACCAAAAAGACCCTCATCAAGATGAAGAGACCTGCAAGGCAAGGTAACCCAAAGTATAGAGAAGCATTTCTAGGACTAAGATCACATCATCCTAGATATCCTAGAAGCATTTCTGATCCACATTCTTTCACTATCAAAGAAGTCGAAGTATCTTGAAGGCGAGAAGGCATTATCATCTGAAAAAGCTATAAGGCAAACTCCCTATCATTGTAGCAAGGATCCCCTCGTTATCCTTGAAGAAGATCATCTGAGGAAGCATTGAATCCATCCTCATCAATCACCATCAACAAAGGAAGCTAGATGTAAAGGCGTTGACATCATAAAAGAAGCAATTTCCTTTCATTGAAGAAGGGATCTTCATTTGGAAGAAGATCATCCAAAAGAAGCACTAATACATTTTCTTCATCCACCATCAAAGTGATAAAGTTGAAGATTTCATCTTTACTTGTCAAGTAAGTATCTTTCATTCTATAATCAAATTAGGTAAAATGACTTCGTTTTGCAAGGAGATCTATAAGCTGGTTGGGTCATCAAAATTCCTTGCATGAAAAAGGAGGATAAACATAATCCTCAAAGAAAGTGAAGTCATTGAAGATATCAATGAAAAGGTCTCCTTCGAATACATGGAAAAGGATTCTTATGAAAGGTCCCCTCATATAGTAGTATTGGAGACATCAAGGAGATATATATATATATATATATATATATATATATATGATAAGTTGGTAGAGCTATTCTCTGAAGATGCAATAAAGAAGGTCACATCACTTAGATCTGATCTACATAGATTGAAGGTATCAAAGGATAAAAGGTTATCGTCATAAGATCTACATTGCAAGATCTGGGATGAGATAATCTTCATGCACTAATTGATGAACAAGGTAACAAATGTCTATAAGGATAAGAAGGCTATCCCATTCAACAACTTGTGGTTTGTATGCAAGATGGAAGAAGACAGGCTGAGGGAAAAAAGTATTCAGACATTTGCCGAAAAGAAAGAAGAACATAGCTAAGATTCAATGTTATGAGCATTACAGGAAAGGTTATCCTAAACTCAAGAAGGGCAATAACAAGGAAGATAGAGAAGAAGTCCATTTCACCAAAGAAGTGGAGGAAGCTGAAAGAAGGAAGTCGAAGGAAGAGAAGCATTAGAAGCCAGAGCTCATGACATCACCATAGGGAAACATGAAGGACCGCTAGAACAAAATCTATGGTAGTCAACATTGAAGGATATAGCTCTTGGTGACCTCATTGATAGATCAAGGGAACAAGTCATCCAGGACAAGTCTCATCATACATCAGTCAAAAAGGAAACATCTACTGAATAAGGATATGCGAGATCCTTAAGATTCTCTGATGGAATTTTCATCGGAGGGTTCATCGATCTAGAGTGGAAGCAAGTGTTTCATCAGGAACTCTAACTTGTGGAATTCATGGGATGATGGTATGATGTCATACGAAATGAAGTAGATCAAGGGGTTTCAGATCTTGTCAATCAAGGAAGCTGCTGAAAGAAGCCTAGATGACCTAAAGGTAAATGAGGTATGTATGCTTGTATTAATTATTATAAAGTCATGTTGTATGGTTGCAAGTAACATGGATCACGACTCTATCTTGAGAAGCATGATCAAAGGTTAGGAATCTCCTCCTATGAAAAGATATCGGAAGGCATGGGTCACACTAGATGAAATCAACATAATATGTCCTCATATGAAGTATGAGGTGGTTGACTACAATTGAGGAACTTTGATTGGAAGCTCTTGGGAAGGAAACATGTGAAGACAACCATGGTAAAGGCAATCAAAATTCGAAAGACTAAGAAGTTTTGACTAGGAAATCTCCTGGAAAGATATGAAGACTCTGATCGAAGTCTAAAAAAGATGGAGACCCTTGACAATGGATATCTTTGGAGATGTGTCTACATGTATGCAGGGTGTTGATACCTACAGGAAGATGTCATGAATCATGATGAAATACCATCACAAAGGTAATTTTGATTTAAGTGTTCATTTCTTATTTTCAAACAAGTATCTAGATGGGTTTATGCAGGGATACCAAAGTGAAGAACTATGAATGTCTTCCATGAAAAACCATGTAGAAGGATGCAAGAACCTTCCGGAAAAAGAAAGCCTGATGAATGTAGCATAACATGAAGCAATGCCAGATGAAGACTGATGGATCACTTTCTGATGAAAATAGTGGTGACATGACTAACTCATGGATAGAAGTGATGTGTGGTCTGTGACCTATGAAGAACTCCCCAAAAGATGAAGACTCTGTGAAAATTCCTACACTCAAGGAACCCCTACTGCAACAAACTGAATTTACTTCTCCTACTTGATTTTAATAAACACTCTCAAGCTATTTTTTGAATACTGAAGTAAATTACTTCAGCAACCTACACTTCTTTAAATTTGATTACATGAAATAGAAAATTGAGCAAAGAACAAGATACATAGGAAACTTATTTTTTGACAAAATAGTCCCCGGAAAAACCCAATGCGGGAAAACCGGTGTAGCAGCTTTGAGGGTTTTCTATTATTAAGCAGTAATTCTGAATACAATGCTGGATGCCCTCCCAACAATCCAGTGACAAAGAAAATATAATGGCGGAAAAATGAGTGAGTTTACCTCACTTCACCTAACAGATTCCGACTGATTTGGCAGCAGAACTGGCTAACCTCGACTATCTTTGCGTTGGCCCTGCGTCAACCTTACAGGCTCTACATCAGCTTCTGCGCTGTCTCTTTTGTCTCTGGAACTTCTGCATCAACCTCTCCTAGCTGTTCTGTCAGTTCCCCGACAGTTTCGGATTTCTGCGTGAAGGCAGCTTCTGTTCTGCTCTGCGCTGGCCCTTCTGGCTCTGCGTCAGGTTTGCGTGGGCCCAAATTGGCCCAGCATTAGTCCCTCTAGATGTTGCGCTTCTTCCACTAGTGTCTCACGGCCTCTCTGCCCAGTGTTCCCAAACTATCCCTGCCCCTCTACTGCAGAATGATCACTCAGTTCGAATTGTCAACTTTCTAGCCCCAGAAATCGAACTCCAGATCAAATTGTTCTCTCCGTGTGTATGTCTAAATGAACCCGAAGCCTCCTTCTTATACTTTTCTCGTTGAGACTTCAATGACCGAGATTAAGTCTCTAATCAACGACTAAGATTAAAACTTGACTTGATCCGCTTTCTAGAACATTCTCACCCATATTTTGATTAATACCCATTAATACTTTAATTTTCCTAAGTTTAGACTTAGGAACCCCATTAAAAATATTAATTATTTTAATAAAATACAATCCGGGCGGAATTTCACCAAACGATTTCTGGGTTGTTTAGAACTTGTGTGCCTTAGCCTCTCCACCAATTTTCATGGCTAGAGCACATTCGATGCCTACCAAAACCTAACACTTCCTCTTAGTGACGAAAGTGCTCTAGTAACAATGTCCAACTGCATGCTACTCTATTTCTGAAGAATCTCCTTTCCACATGGTTGCTACCACCAACACTGTGTTGCTGCTGCTACTTTATTGCTGCCCATGACACTACCACTACCACTGCTGCATCTGTACTATAGCTCCCTTTGCATCTGCTGCTAACACTGCCACTGCTAGCTCTGCACTGCATCATTTTCTAATTGCCGCTGCTCAACAATGGAAAAGCATCCAAAATTTTTGAACTAACTGTGTTAAGCATAATACCATGTGAATGATGGAATCTGATTGCTACTAGTCTCTAACCCTCTGAATCTTCTACGCTGCTGTTGACTTTTGCACTGTGCCATCTGCACTGCTGCCAACCTTGCTTTGCACTGATCAGTCTCTACTCTCAGGCTACTGCATCTGTCTCTCCAATCAACCCACTGCATCATCTGACACTAAGTCTATCTCGCTACTGCTGAATCTTGGGCTCCTGAGCAAGGAATTGATCTAAGAGGTGGACTCCTCAAGGATCTTGCCCACATGTAGTCCTGTCAAGTTCAACTACAGCTCAATATCGCCCCATTTCCCTCCTGGAGATGCGTGCACACTCATGGCAAACTCATCTTCGTCAATTTTTGCTGGAGCAGCCTTAGGATCATGTTTCTCATCCTTATCCTTTTGCTTCAAAGGACACTGGGATGCAAAGTGGCCCATCTCGCCACATTTGAAACATTTCACCTTCGAAACGTCCTTCTTCCGCTTCTACTTCTGTTGTCCCTTTGATGCTAGAGTTGTGTTTTCCTGCTCCTCCTTGGTCTTCGTGCCACTCCCACTACTTCCATTGAGGTTGACCTTAACCGGATCCCTCCTTAATTCTTCTGGTTGAAGGGCTGCCCACATCTCGTCGCATGAAGGTAGTCTTTCCTTGTCCAATATACTTTGGACGAAGACTTGCCATTCATTCGAGACTCCATTCAGGGCCGTCCTTCCCATCGCGGTAGACTGAGTAGACCCCGCTGCAGCAAGTTGGTCTTTGGTGTCCTGAAGACGTTGAAGATAAGAATTAACCCCTTCTCCTTTTTGCATCAATGTCCGCTGCAACTTTTGTTCTAAGTACATCTTCCACTGTTCGGAAGAACCTTCATATAGTGAAGACAAAGCTTCCCACATTTCTCGGGCTGTATCTTTGCCCTGCAAGTGTGAGACCAAATGATCTCGAACTCCATCGAGTATGAACCTCTTTGCCTTTTCCTGCTCGGCCTTGTACTTCTTCTTCTGATCATTGCATGCGAGAATAACCACAACACTCTTGACCTAAGCTTCGAGATCGTACTCCTCCAGAACTTCTAAGATTCTGGTCTTCCATATGACATAGTTGGAAGCTCCTTCTAACCTATCCTGATCTCTGAGCCCATGTGGTGCCATCTCACCCAAACTGTTGAATTGACTCCTCTAGTCACAACGCAACATTGGTTTGCTACCCGACAAGTGAAAATTCGAACTTTTTGCGAAAAAAGTCCTCTGAGGAGAAAATTCCCCTTCTATGTGTCTTCGCTCTTCTGACAGATTTCTGCCCTAGCAGAAACTGCGCCTTTCAAGCATTGCGCTGAGGCTGAGTTGACTGAGCATTGACTGAGATTGATTAGAGGTCAAATCTGACCTATTTGACCAGCCTTGACTTTTTTGGTTAGGGTTTTGCAGTTGCTGTCATAAAATTACAAAATTGTATATTTGTACTATCTCTCTCTCTCTGCTGAATTATTGAAGAATATAATAAGAATTGATAAAGGGTTTCCCCACATTGGGGTTTGTCCCTGGTTGGTGCCACATCTTGTGTCCTCTTGTCTTGGCTTGTCTTCTACTGTTTATGTTTATATTCTATCTGCATTTTACTATCATGCTGATGTGATTGCTAATTTGGAAATTGATATTGGGCTAATATGAAAATTTGAAGTAAATTGCTCTTAAGCATAGAACATACCAAAATTATTATGGAATCAGAGGTGAGGTGAAGACAAAGCCCAAGCAAGAGTGAAAGAGAAATCATCGAAGACAGTTGGAAAGGTCAAAAGGCTCAATGGGTTCTTCAAAGTTCATCCCACTTCCCGACCGAAGACAAGCTCCGTGAGAAGTCTGACTATCACGGATGGAAGATGTCTCTTGATCTGACATTGGAAGAACAAGAAGTGTTGGACTATGTGAAGGGTAAAATCCCGGAGCCTCCATCAAATGCACTGGCTGCTACAAAGAACAACTACACTAAGGGTGAAGTCAAAGCAAAGAAGATCATCAGAGATTCTATTGACAAGCAGCTAGTGGCCTGTATTTCCGATTTGAACACCTCCAAGGAGATCTACGACAGATTGGTAAGCATGTTTAAGGTTAGTGATGCAAATCAAGTTTTGTTCTTCAAAAATAAGTTGAAGGATATTAAGAAGGGCAAGGATGAGGATATTCAATCCTACTTCTTAAGGATCACTGAGATCAAGAGTGATCTTCTATCAATTGGAGAAGTCATTCCTGATAGGGAACTAACTATCACTACCCTTAGAGGGCTCTCATCCGAGTGGTATATATTTAGAACCACTCTTCTCAATAATGACCGAATTCCAAGGTTTGACTTTGAAGAATTGATGTCGAGATGCATTCAAGAAGAGACAGAATGGTGGAGCAAGAAATGCCTTCAAATAGAGGCAACCCCACTGCTTTCTCCTCTCATGCCAAAAGGAGAAATAATTTTGGGTCTAAAGGTCATTTCAAAGGAAAGCCCGGATCGAAGGGTGGAAGGAAGGGAAGATGCTTTCTTTGAAATAAATTTGGCCACTATGTGAGGGAGTGTCCAAACAGAAAGGACACATCACATGATGATGATCAAAATCACTTCAAGGGCAACTTCAACAACAACAATCAAAGCAATGGCAGGTTCAAAGGCAAAGGAAAGAGGAATGTGAGAAATCATGGAAATGGTCAACCCTCCAAGAAAGAAAGGAACTCCAAGTATGAATCAAATGTTGTTAACAATAAGCAAGATGAGTATTATCTTATATTGGCCCTCTCCACTACCACTCCATACTCTTTGGGAAATTGGCTTATTGATAGTGGTGCCTCAAGGCACTTCACTGGTTACAAGGAAGCTCTCTCTAATTTGATAGAGGAGACAAACTTGGAGATTATTCTTGGAGACAATGCCATCTATCCTGTAAAGGGTGTAGGGAATGTTACCCTTCAATTGAATCAGGGTAACACGGTCCATTTGCAAGAAGTTTTACATGTCCCTGATCTCAAGAAGAACCTGGTGTCCATTTCGGCAATGGAAGACAAAGGCTACAAGGTGGCATTCTTCGATGGAAAGCTATGTGTTTGGAAAAAGAATTTTAAATATGCTTTTACTCTTGGGTTCCAAGTTGAATCTTTATATCAAGTTGGAGGAAGTCCATTGGGGGCCATGTCTTGCGACACATCTTTACAATCTGAACTATGACACCATAGGTTTGCCCACTTTCATTATAAGGCTCTACCCGATGTAAGACAGATGGTGACAGGGATGCCCAAGTTCAAAGTAGAGCATGAAGGTGTATGTTCGGGATGTGTCGAAGGAAAGCTTAAAAGAGGACCATTCCCCTCAAATAATAGCAAGACCTCCGATATTTTTGCTATTGGTCCACTCCGACATATCTGGTATGATGCTCGTAAACTCTTTGGGAGGATATCTATATTATCTCACTTTTATAGATGATTATTCTCGTAAGACTTGGATCTACTTCTTGAAAAAGAAGGATGAAGTGTTCACCTGGTTGCGTCACTTCAAAGCCATGATCAAAAATCAATCCGAGAAGAGAATCAAGATATTGAGGACTGATAATGGGATAGAGTATGAGTCCAATGAATTCCATGACTATTGTAGAGAAGTTCGTATTAAGAGGGAGACCACAACACCATACACTCCTGTGCAGAATGGTGTGGCTGAAAGGAAGAATCGTACGATTGTGGACGCTGTTCGTGTGATGCTCCATGATCAAAGGCTTCTGAAGTTTCTATGGGCCGAAGCTGCGAATACCGCTGTATATGTTCAAAACTAATGCCCTCATCAAGCATTGGACTCCAAGACTCCCGAAGAAATGTTCACTGGTAAGAAACCCGATGTCTCTCATTTTAGAATTTTTGGAAGTCCCATATACTTTCATGTGCCGAAAGAGAAAAGAAGCAAATTGGGTGCATCTGGAAAGAAAGGAATCTTTGTGGGCTATAGCGAAAATTCTAAGGGCTATAGAATTTATGTGGCTGGTCAAAGGGAAGTTGAGATAAGTCATGATGTCACCTTTGACGAAGATATGGCTCTTAGCAAGGTTGACAATCTTCCTATTCCAAGGAAGGATAAAGAAGCTGACACCAGGAAATCAGATGAAAAAGAAGATGAAACAATGCTGGATGTTGAAGAACCTATGGATCCTATTGATCCTCCTCCTCAAGAACCCTCCTCCTCTAGGAAGAGGCCCTCATGGCTTAGGGGGACTCTTGAAGATGCTGAGAGACATATTGCACCAAGAGGGACTTTCCGTGAAAGCAAGAAGCTGACTAGGTATCAGGGATACTTGACCATTATGAGCACTATCATTCAAAACGAGCCTACATCATTCGAAGAAGCCATGAAGCATCAAGTATGGAAGGATGCTATGAATGAAAAATACAAGTCCGTCATGAAAAATGATGTCTGGGATGTGGTCCCTAGACCCTAGGACAAATCAGTTGTCACCTCTAAATGGCTTTACAAAATCAAGCATGGAGCTAATGGGAGTGCTGAAAAGTACAAGGCTCGCTTTGTTGCTTGAGGCTTCTCTCAAAAGGAAGGTGTGGATTACGATGAGATATTTGCACTTGTTGCCTGATACACCACCATCCGCTCGATCATAGCCCTTGCTGCCTCGCAAGGATGGAACCTACATCAGATGGATGTCAAGACCGCTTTCTTGCATGGTTCAATTAAAGAGGAAGTCTATGTGGAACAACCCGAGGGGTTTGAGATTCATAATCGGGAATCTCATGTATGTAGGTTGAAGAAATCTCTCTATGGGCTGAAGCAAGCACCCCGAGCTTGGTATGAGAGGATCGATAACTATTTGATGAAGTTGGGATTCACTAGGAGTGAAGCCGATCCGAACCTTTACTTTAAGGTTGAAGATGATAAGCCTCTCATATTGGTGCTTTATGTGGATGACCTCTTTCTAATTGGTGCAGACCCTCTCATTCACAAATGTAAGAGGGAGTTGGCTTCCGAATTTGAGATGAAGGACCTAGGATTGATGCACTACTTCCTAGGGTTGGAGGTCTGGCAAAAGGTAGGAGAAATTTTCCTATCTCAAGGAAAATATGTGGTGAAGATATTGGAAAGATTTGGGATGGTGGACTGCAAGCCCGTGACTACCTCGATGGAGCTTAACTTCAAGAAGTTATGCGGTAGTGCTGCCGGACCTGAATTGGGAAATGCTTCTGAGTATTGTCAACTCATAGGAGCACTGATGTTCTTGGTGAACTCTTGTTCGGATATATGTTTTGCAGTCAACATGTTGAGCCAATATATGGTTGAGCCTCATCTCTCACATTGGATTGGTGCCAAGAATCTTCTGAGATATCTTCGGGGCACAATCACTCATGGACTAAGATACATTGTCGGAGATGTGAGGCTGCATGGTTATTCTGATGCTAAATGTGTTGATCTAAAGATGATCTGAGGTTGTCATTGATGTCAACCCAAGCAACACCAGGGGCTACCCTGATCTTGCAAGGGAATTTTGACTTGACAACTGTAAAAATTCTGTTTCCCACCCCGGTTTTCAGTTTCACCTTATTTCTCCCATGTAGTTAAATGCCCATTCCTATAACCATACATTTAACAGACTGAAAAAAAATAAATATTGCTGAAAACACAAATTCTAGAAATTTTTCAGAATGCTGGAAATTGCAGAAATAAAAATCAACAATTAAAAACAGCCATTAAAACACATTTAAACTCAGTGATTTTTGGTCAACTTGACCCTGGAAAAACCCCCTACAACTCTTGGGGAAAACCAGTTTGAGAGCTCTTCTTTATTTCTGGAAATGCCTTTTTACAGTGAGAAATTTTCAGCAAAAATCAGCAAACAAATTTACAACTTATCTCGATTTCTGAGCCTCACAGCCCACCAGAAATTTCCAAACAGCAACACAATGCTGTACGGCCACTGTACGGACGGTACGGACGGCTGTACGGACGGTACAGACGGCTGTACGGACAGGCTGTACGGACGGTACAGACAGACTGTACGGACCTCGATTTTTGTGCAGAAAATCAGCTGCCTCGATTTCTGTGCAAAAACAAATCTGCCTTTTGCTGTTTGCTCAAGAAAAATCTGCCTTTTACTGCTTGCACATTCAGCTGTAAGGATTTGCTTAAATGCTGCCTTGGTATGTGTGCCAAGCTGCTGCCTCCTTCTCCTCCTTGTCCAGAAATCTCCCTTGCTCTCTTGCTCTCTCTCTCTCAATCTGCTCATGAAAGAATGGATGATTTTTTCCTCCTTTTCCTCCCTTAACCCAACCCTAAATGACTTTTGGGTGATCCCTAAATCCAATGGCTGAAATAGATTTAGATCAATGGCTGAGATTAAATGCTCATTTAAATCTCACTTTCTATTTTTTAATTCACCCCACTTTAATAAAGACCCACTTAGTCATTTATTTCCAAAGTCACTTTTCCTTTCTAATTTTTCATTGACTTTATAAAAGTCACTTTAAAATTAGACTTAGTAACATTATCACTTAAAGTCACTTTCAAATTAGATTTAACTTTATAAAAAATTATAAAGTTACTTTAGGAGAAAAATTAAATTCTTTTGGACACTTTTCCCTAGGCCAAAGATCAAAGCCTTAGGGAACCACCTGTCCTCCGGTACCAAATATCAACACTCCCTCTTACCGAGGAAGGTGTTCCTCACCACACCCATCTTGTCTCTGAAGTAGACATGCTTGCCCCGTGGTAAGGCTTTGGTAAGAATATCTGCAACCTGCTCATCAGTGGAAATACACTCAAGCTTCACAGCTCCCTTCTGAACATAGTCTCTGATGAAATGATATCTGATCCCGATATGCTTTGACCTGTCATGAAATACTGGATTCTCCGTGAGTTTAATGCAACTCTGATTATCATAGTAAATCACTGAAGGTCTCAACGGCTGACCAAATAAGCCAAACAACATCTTGCGAAGCCAGATGGCCTCACAACTAGCTAGACTGGCTGCCATATACTCTGCTTCCGCTGAACTCAGTGCTACTGACTGCTGCTTCCGGCTGAACCATGACACTACTGCTGAACCCAACCCAAAACAACACCCTGAAGTGCTCTTCCTATCAGAAGTACAACCTGCCCAATCAGAATCAGTGTATCCTGCCAATCTCACTCCATCTCCCTGCCTGTAGTCCAGACCATAATCCACTGTCCCCTGCAAGTACCGCAAAATGTGTTTTGCAGCCACCCAGTTAACCTTCTTAGGCTCACACATAAACTGACTCATCGTGTTGACTGCAAAACAGATATCTGGTCTAGTGTTGACCAAATACATCAAGGAACCAATCAACTGCCTGTACAATGTGGGATCCACCAACTCGGAATCCGAAGCTTGAAGCTTCTTCCAGTTGGTGATCATCGGTGTCGACATGGGTCTACAATCCTCCATGTGGAATCTGCTAAGGATGTCCACAATATACTTCCCCTGCCCCAAGAAGAAATGCCCCTCCTCCTGCCACACCTCCAAACCCAAAAAGTAATGCATCAAGCCGATGTCCTTCATCTCAAACTCCGCCGCAAGATCTCTCTTGCAGTGCTCTATGAGTCTCTCTGCACCTGTAATGATCAAGTCATCCACATACAACACCAGAATGAGAGGCTCCTCACCAATCACAATAAAGTAAAGGTTCGGATCTGCCTCACTCTTTGTGAAACCCATCCCCTGCAAGTATGCATCTATCCTGGAGTACCAAGCTCTGGGAGCTTGCTTCAGGCCATAAAGGGCCTTCTTCAATCTGCACACATGGGACTCCTTCCCATGCACCTCAAAGCCCTGTGGCTGCTCAATGTACACCTCCTCCTGTATGAAGCCATTGAGAAATGCGGTCTTCACATCCATCTGGTGGATCTTCCAACCCATCTCTGCTGCTATTGATATAATGGAGCGGATCGAAGTATATCGAGCCACGGGAGCGAAGGTCTCCTCATAATCAACTCCCTCTACCTGGGAGAACCCTCTAGCCACAAACCTCGCTTTGAATTTCTCAATGCTGCCATCTGCAGCATGCTTTACCTTGTAAAGCCATCTGGAAGTAACCACGGATTTGCCCTCAGGCCTCGGCACCACCTCCCAAACATCATTCTTCATGATAAAAGAATACTCCTCCTGCATGGCCTCTCTCCAGACCTGCTGGCTAGCTGCCTCCTCATAGCTAGAAGGCTCAGAGTCAAGGATGCTGGTAACCATCGCCATATAACTACAAAACCTCTCAGGTGGTCTACTCTCTCTGACCGGCCTCTTCGGCTCAGCAACAGATGTGGCATCTCTCAAGGTGTCTTGAAGCCACTTGGGCTTCCTCTTCCCTGAGCATGCTTCTCCCATAGGAGAATGAAACTCCTCCTCCTCATCACCATCAGTAGCCTGAACTCCTGACTGTCTGTCTGCTGTCCTCCTGCCTGCACCTGAACCTGTAGAAGCTGAGGTACCGTGTGAACTGTCCATCAGTGGACTCCCTAGTGAACTGCTCTGCATGCTGCCCGGAGCACCACCCCTCTGGCTCGGCGAGCCACTGCTCACTGATGGACATGACATCCTCATAGATGTACCTCCGGATCCTCCTGATCCCTGCCTACTGGATCCCTGCGACTGACTCAACTGCTGCTGAGGGTCTGGCTGATCCAGATACTCTAACTCCCGTGACCTCCTAAAGGCCCTATCCTCCTCGAACTTCACATCCCGTCTGACAACAACTCTCCTCTGTGCAGGAATGTAAATCCGAAAGGCCTTTGAGGTCTCACTGTAGCCCACAAAGATACCCTTCTCTGCGGTGGGCTCTAGTTTGGTCCTCTTCTCCTTGGGTATATAGGAGTATGTAATGCATCCAAAGATATGAAGATGACCAAGATCAGGCTTCTTCCCAGAGAAAGCCTCCTCCGGAGTCATGTGCCCCAAGGCACGATGCGGACTCCTGTTCTGCAAGTAAACAACTGTGTTGCAGGCCTCTGCCCACAAGAACAATGGCAACCCCTGATCATGTAACATGGCTTTGGCAGCCCCTATGATGGATCTGTTCTTCCTCTCCGCAACCCGTTCTGCTGGGGGTTGTAAGGAACAGTGAACTCCCTCCTAATGCCTGCCTCCGCACAATAGTCAACAAACTCTCCAAGGGTGTACTCTCCTCCATTGTCGGACCTCAAGGACTTGATCTTTTGACCTGTCTGAGTCTCCACAAGAGCTCTGAACTCCTGAAACCGCTTGAAGACCTCACTCTTGGTCTTCAAAAAATAAATCCAGGTCCTCCTGGAGTGATCATCAATGAATAACACATAGTACTTATATCCACTCAAGGAAACATGAGACATCCGACCGCTCACATCGGAATGAATCAAATCAAGTATCCCCGTCGCTCTGCTGTCACTGCTGGGAAAAGGGGATTTGGCAAACTTGCCCATCGCACAACCTCTGCAAGTATCAAAGTGATCAGTACTGAAATCTGGCACACCTGTAGTGATCTCCCGCAATGTCCTCAAGGCTCCATGATACATGTGCCCCATCCTGCGGTGCCAAATCTCACACAGCTCAGAACTGCTAGCTCTGCTGTCGGTACTACTGCTCAATGCCAAAAGGGGCTGGAATGCAAACTTGTACACCTTTGCATGGCGTACACCTATCACTCTAGCTGAATCAGCTGGAGTGCCCCTGGGATACATCAACACCTGTCCTCCCCTGAACAGTACCTCATATCCTTTGTCCTCCAAAGCTGAGACGGATATGATGTTCTTCCTCATCCCTGGCACATAAAGAACATCTGACACTTTCAAGGGAGGTCTGGACTCCCTCTGAAATGTCAGTGTACCCACCCCGACTGCTCTAACAACTCTGTCATCACCGAGTACTACCTCAATATCAGTGCCACTCTTTGAAAGCTCTGAGAAGTACTCCCGGACTCCTGTCATGTGACGTGAAGCCCCACTGTCCACATACCAGATACCTGTAGATGCTCCGCTAATCGAGGGAAAAGCATGCTCCCTCTGAACCTGTGTGGCAGGTGATCCTGCATCAGAGGACTCACATGTAGTGAACGCAAACTCCTGGTCAAAACGACCTGCAAAGTCCTCAATCTCAGCTGAAGCTGCCACATCCTGGTTCTTCCCCTTCTTCTTCTTCTTCTCCAGACACACAACTGCATAGTGTCCCATCTTCTGACAATTCCAACACGTCACTTTGGAATAGTCCTTCTGTGAGTTACCCTGTTTACCTTTACCTTTGCCTTTGCCTCCACCACCGCTTGTGGAAACCTGCTTCTTCCCTTTGCCTTTCTTGCCTCTTGCCACCAGTGCTACGTCCTCATCCTGCTCAATTGGCTTGGCTGCCCCAAGCTGTCCTTTCCTGATCTCTGTCTGAATGCAATCATCCCAAAACCTCTCCCATGTGGGAAGGGTCTCACGTGCACAAACCCCATCAGCAAAGTTCAACCATGAACGGGGGAGGCCATTCATTGCAATACGCACCAACTCAGTGGATGGAATGGCCTCTCCAATCGCTGCCAACTCATCTCTCACATTGGTAATCTTTGTGAGATATCCAGCTGCACTATCATTCCCCATCTTAATGTTCTTCAACTTCTCCTTCAGGACCATCTTCCGGTTCTCATTGGTACTCTGGTAGAGATTGGACAATGCTGTCCACATCTCATGGGCATTGCTCTTTCCTCTCACATGAGGAATGCAATGGTCTTTGATTCCGTCTAGAATCAGCCTCTTACCCTTGTTGTTCTTTCTATTATAAGCTGCCAACTGAGTAGCATCAGTAGGCACAACAACAGGGTGCTGTGCTGTATGCACCATGATATCCCAGACTTCTGCCTCCTCAAAGATACTCTGCATTCTCTCCTTCCAAACGCTGTAATTTGTATGCCCATCCAACCTATCCTCCACCCTCAGTCCCAATGACATCTTGCTGTCCTAAAACTGAAAAATAGCACTGCTGTGGTAAAGATAAAACTGCTGTTTATGAAAAATCAGCTTGCTAGAATTTTCTGAGTGAAAAAATCAGCAGCTGTATTTTTTCCTTTTGCTGTCCCAAACTGCCCTTCAGCACTCAAGCTCTGATACCATGTAAAAATTCTGTTTCCCACTCCGGTTTTCAATTTCACCTTATTTCTCCCATGTAGTTAAATGCCCATTCCCATAACCATACATTTAACAGACTGAAAAAAAATAAATATTGCTGAAAACACAAATTCTGGAAATTTTTCAGAATGCTGGAAATTGCAAAAATAAAAATCAGCAATTAAAAACAACCATTAAAACACATTTAAACTCAGTGATTTTTGGTCAACTTGACCCTGGAAAAACCCCCTACAACTCTTGGGGAAAACTAGTTTGAGAGCTCTTCTTTATTTCTGGAAATGCCTTTTTACAGTGAGAAATTTTCAGCAAAAATCAGCAAAAATCAGCAAACAAATTTACAACTTATCTCGATTTCTGAGCCTCACAGCCCACCAGAAATTTCCAAACAGCAACACAATGCTGTACGACCACTGTACGGACGGTACGGGCGGCTGTACGGACGACTGTACGGACTGTACGGACAGGCTGTACGGACGGTACAGACAGGCTGTACGGACCTCGATTTTTGTGCAGAAAATCAGCTGCCTCGATTTCTGTGCAAAAACAAATCTGCCTTTTGCTGTTTGCTCAAGAAAAATCTGCCTTTTACTGCTTGCACATTCAGCTGTAAGGATTTGCTTAAATGCTGCCTTGGTATGTGTGCCAAGCTGCTGCCTCCTTCTCCTCCTTGTCCAGAAATCTCCCTTGCTCTCTTGCTCTCTCTCTCTCAATCTGCTCATGAAAGAATGGATGATCTTTTCCTCCTTTTCCTCCCTTAACCCAACCCTAAATGACTTTTGGGTGATCCTAAATCCAATGGCTGAAATAGATTTAGATCAATGGCTGAGATTAAATGCTCATTTAAATCTCACTTTCTATTTTTTAATTCACCCCACTTTAATAAAGACCCACTTAGTCATTTATTTCCAAAGTCACTTTTCCTTTCTAATTTTTCATTGACTTTATAAAAGTCACTTTAAAATTAGACTTAGTAACTTTATTACTTAAAGTCACTTTCAAATTAGATTTAACTTTATAAAAAATTATAAAGTTACTTTAGGAGAAAAATTAAATTCTTTTGGACACTTTTCCCTAGGCCAAAGATCAAAGCCTTAGGGAACCACCTGTCCTCCGGTACCAAATATCAACAACAACTTACTCTATTTTGAGTCAATGATCTTCTAGATCAATTCTACTCGTCGAGACGTTTCCGTTGATATATGGCATGCCAAGTAATTCTTCACGGTTTGAGAGATATTCATGTTTGAGGTTACAACCCCAGTTAGTGGGCTAAAACCCTATGGGGTTGTGGCATGGCACTCATAATTGGTTTTGGTCATTGAATTGTCATTCATTAATAATTTTTTAAGCTCTTAAAATCCGTCCAACATTCTATAGAAACCCCTCTCAACTCTATAAAAAGAAATCTCATATATCCTCCAAATGTAGTGATCGTGGCATTTTCGCTATAACTTCATTTCTGCGAAGTCTTAGATTCTGAAATGAAAACCCATTTGATTCGCAATCCTGATGAACATCGTGACTGAATTCCAAACCTTGGTTCGCTATATTTTCGGAGATATGATATGTGGAAGTTAGGGTTTTTGCAGGCTCCCGAATTTCATCTCAAAGAAGTGACCTTGGGAAAATTGTCATAACTCTCTCTTTGAGAAGAGGATTGGAATTCTGTAAAAAGTGGCGGATAGTGCACGGACTGTAGTTTTCTGTATATCAATTTTAGAGCCGAAGGATGAAACAGTGACACGTGGCATGTTGTACAAGTTCGCTTTACTGAACTAGTCCATAATTAGGTCATTGTGAGAGATTGGCATAACTTTGACTTAAAGAGTCCAAATCGGGTCAAACCTGTGGCATTGGAAAGAAGACTCAAAGGGATACTACAGGACCGAAGATCACATATTGGGGATTTGAAATCACAGAGATACATCAAATTAAATAACGTGCTCCTAGAAGGTAAGAAAAACTAGATCAAGTGCTGTCAAGGGGTGCAAAGGACCAGACTTTCTAGGGCAGCAAAATGATGCAGCAAAGGTAAGCTACAGGTAAGTATCTTCTGTATATGCATGTTCATTTCTTAATTGCATTAGGTTCTTTGTATTCTAATTTATCGTTTCTGTTTAGCACTGACATATGCTCCGCAGGATGAGGTAAGTTTTGCTATTATCATGTCATGGGTGTTTCCTTTAAGACATTTTGCAGGTATTATATATTCATCAGGAGAAGACTCAATGCATAATCTATTGTTCTGAAGAATGAGAAAGGGTAGCATGACAAGAGCAACAATCAAGGTGCAGAACAACAACAAGAAGTTCACCACATGAAGTCTTCAATTGGGCAACACTGCATACAGACATTGTAAAAGTATCATTGTACAGAGTCGTTGTAAAAGCATCTTTGTAAAAGTTGAACAAGTGTCTATCTGCCAAGAGTTGAAGAGGTAGTTTCGAGAGGTCTAGGATCATCATTAGGTGGTTGTGCATAGTTGGGGTTATGGTCTAGTGTGTCGTCTTCTTCTACATCATTCTATATCATTGTAAAGTGGACCATTTTCCCTGGTGTTAGCACTTGAAATTTCACCTCAGGCTGAAAAGGCAAATCTCAAAGCTACATCAAACCATTCAGCCTCGTAGCAAGCCCTACGGGGCAGGAGAAGGCTCTCTCCGGTCAATCTCGGTAAATTTTCAATGGGAAGAGATGACCAATCAAGGTAACACTGATATTAGGCTAGTAAACTGGTTATAAAGGTTGATTTTGGGGGTTTTTGGGATTTTTGGTGGCAAATTGAGGAGCTGCAATTTAGGGTGCGAGGATTTGACACAGTTTCTGCAGGGGGGTCTTTGGGGCAAGGTAGGAGTCTGTATTGATGTCTTTAACTGAAGTGGATGTTTAGGAGGAAAGATAAGAAGGCTAAAGAGAGCAAACAATGGATTTGAATTCTCTTTAGACAGCAGAAAATATAGAAATTAAACAAATTTAAAAGTAGAGCATGGCAAGCATGAATTCTAACTTTATCACTTCATTTGTTTAATATGAAGCAGTATAGAAAGGAAATGAATCACATAACAAAGCTTACAATAACATGAAGAAACACACCATCAACACAATGAGTCCACAAGAATCCCAAAGATGACTGCAAAACCCTGGTCTTCCTTAGCAAAAAATTGCAGAGATACAAGTGAAATAATACAATGATAGCTTCTCCCTCAAGAGTCCAACCATGAAAATGAGCATGAAAGTACATAATATAGGTGATCTAACCTCTTCCCCACCTCTAGGGGTCGAGCTCACCATCCTAGGAGCTGTTTGAACAACTCCTAAACTAAGCACTACAAAATAGGCAGTCAAAACAACTTGCCTCTAAAAACTTGGAAACCAGTTCATACAGTCAATTTTACTCTTTTACATGAGAGAAACTTCTAGAAGAGTAAAACAAGAGTAAAAGTACCCAAAAAGTGCCACAAGTACAGTCAAAAGGATCATCATCGACCTCAGCAAGTCAAACTGGTGCTAATCTGCAAATTCTGGGCTGAACTGGTCAAATCTGGCCAAATCTGCTCAACGGGTCGCGCACATGCTGCTCAACGGGTCGCGCACTTTGGAGGCCTGTTTGGAGGCCTTCCTGGTATCAGAATCAGGTGCAGGATAGCTCGTTGGAAAGGTCTCTGAGTCTACTTTCCAACCCAACCAGAATTTTTGGATTTGGAGGTCATTTGCCCAGTCAAAAGTCAATTCTCCCAAGACTACTTCTGCAGCTCAAAAAAGGGGCAGAAAGTCAAAATTTGACTGTATTTTGACCTTTTGGAGGCCCAAAACTCCATGAAAACTCAAGGTAATGGATGGGCATATGTAACTTTGCATGACAAATCCACCAATGCTGAGTTTCCGCAAAACGGAGCTACGATGACAAAGGGTCTCACCGGGGGTGAGACCCGTTGAGAAGCCAAAACCTGTAAATTGCCCAAAAATGCCAAAAATGAGCCAAAACTTCCAAATTTTTTTGTACTTGGTGCTGTGAAGAGGCTAGTGAGTGTCATGATGAGTGAGAGAAGCCTCGGCCAAGATGCGGAGTGGGTTGGCCTTCTTTTTCCTCCCAAGAGCCTCGGTCAATCTTCTTTGAAACACTTTCATCTTTGCTTTACAAACGTGCATCCTAGCCCAATAGTGGTTTTTCATGTTTCTTAGCAGCCTTTTGTCTTGGTTGGCCTTAGCCAACAGCCTCTCCAAGTGTGCATTGACCCGGATGAGCATGGATTCTCTCTCAGCAGGCAATAGGTCACCGGGCCTCCTACGGTTTAGGACTCGATCACTTCGAATCCTCCAAATCTCATCAAGGGCCTTCTCCTCCTCCAGCTGAGTGTTCCGCTGCTCTAAATATGTGATGGTCCACTGAGCACCCTCAAGTCTCCGCTGCAAAGTCTCATTCTCGGCCCTGAGCTGCTGAATGATCTCCTTTGCCTCCTGGCTAGGAGAACTGACCTCAAGATCGATCACTGGATCCTCGTGAACCATGGGCTCTTTGCCCCTCTGCAATACATCTGCTGGTGAAGAAAGCGAGGCCCCTTCCACATGCTGTGGAGATAACACTCGCTGCTCTGACGATGAAGGCGAGACCCCTTCCACCTGCTGTGGAGATAATACTCGCCTAGCTGCTGCAAATAAGGCCCTTGGGCCTTTCTGATAAGTGACCATGGGAGTAGAGCTGACATGTCGGGTGATGGGAGCATCAGGCTGCTGAGATGGTCCCCCCTCCTCATGAATGGCCTCCTGATGTGGCTGAGGTGGCACTGTGAAAAACTCACGGGAGATGAACTCCTCCCATGAGATGCCCTGTTGAGTCAACTGATGCAAAACAATGAGCTGAATCAAACCATAGTGACAAAGACTCCTGTACTGCTGGGCCGGGGTCTTCCTCTGCAACATAGGTACCATCCTCTGAATGTTCTGAAACAGAAAGACCGGGAGGTTCATCATCCTCACCCGGGTGAAATGCATCAACAGGCGAATGTGATATGAATACACCTGTGAAAATCTGCCCTCACATGTGAAATAATGCATGATGAGTCTCATGAGGGGAGCATACTCACTCCGAAGAAATCTGAATGGGAAAACACCTGTCAACAGTTTCACAAATGATGGCCGGATATAGGGATCAAAGTGAACAAAATCAAGAAGTCTGCGCTTAGACCACACCTCCCCCACATTTGGTATACCTGTAGCCTCTGAGATCACCTCGGGTGTCAATATGAAATTCACCCCTGCAAGACTGACATGTCCATCATGGAGGTGTAAGACAAACAAGCGGGCCAACTCTCTATGATGCTGAATCTGAGAGAGCCTCTCACAAAACTGATAGCATGACATGTACTGGAAACAACTCAGTGCCAA
Source organism: Pinus tabuliformis (assembly GCA_031772625.1). Lineage (NCBI taxonomy): Eukaryota > Viridiplantae > Streptophyta > Pinopsida > Pinales > Pinaceae > Pinus > Pinus tabuliformis. The sequence goes on from CM062819.1 coordinate 1,445,317,888, forward strand.
AGGACAAGCCTGTAACTCTGCTAATGAAGTGGGCTCCTCCCTCCTATGGTGACCTCCTTTACCCCCTCTACGAGGCCTCCTCTGTTCCTCCATCTCTGTAGATGATGAATGGTCATCACCTTGCTCATAAATCTCAGTATCTGACATGGTTTTGGAGCAAGGTGGGCAAACTGAAGGAGTAAATGAACTGCTGCCTCTGCCTGCCAAAGTACTGAACTCTATGCTGTTTCAAGGGGAAAAAACATGAGGGGAATGTTAGGGGAGGGAACTTCTTAACAAGGTATGGGAATATATGATAATAACAGGGAATTTTTAAGGGAAACTTCACATATTATCATGCATATAGGAACAATTTAATCATTGGGAAATCATTTGCAAAGAACATCTCATTATGGGACAAAACATGTATGATAATGAACATGAAGGGGCATACATGAATCAACAGGGACATAAAGACACCATACACAAATTTGCTTGCAGGAGTTCATGTGTGACATAGGGCAAATTTTGCTCTTTTTCTGTTCTTAAGGAGTGCATGCACATTAAGGGGTACATACTCATCATTTTCACATAAAGGGAAAGTGTTCATGCATAAGGAGATGTCAAAGATATATAGGGGTTTGTACATGCTTTTAGATATACAGCACATTAAATTTACATGACTCTCTTCTTTCTTTACAATGTATCTTTTCTTTTTTGTTTTAGTTTTTGCATGTGTATGGTAGAGGGAATTAGGGTTTGAGTGCTTGTGAGAGGGGTAGGGTTTATAACTTAGGGATGGGGGTAGGGCAACATTTTATGTGCAAATGAAATAGGACAGAGATGCAAGCATGATTATTAATGAAAGAGGGAAAAAAGGAAGGGATCAATGGGACAATAAACACCTGAAACAGTCACAAACCCCTAGCACTTTACAAACATTAGCAACAGCCATATTAATCCATTCACTTGCAAATTTAAATGATGAAACCATGACACACATCATTATTTCCACCACCCATATCAACATTCATGAATTGAGTGCCTACCTCGATCGATTTAGCAAGTTTGAAGAGGAATGAGGGAATTTATTGGCAGTTTTGGAAGCTGGCAGACGAACGGGTCGCGCACACCCCTGGATGGGTTGCGCACAGCTCGATGGGTTGCGCCCGTTGTGTTTTTGCACTGCCGGAAGCTGCTGGACAGGTCGCGCACCGCCCAACAGGTCGCGCACGAGCCTGGACGGGTCGCGCACCTGGAAACTGCCCGAAACACTTGTATCTTCGCCTCCTTCTCCTTGCACGCTCTCACAATCTCTCTTGGAAGCTCGAAATGCATAATAAGATTGTAAGGAGGGAGAATTACCTTTTATAATCTCACTTTTGAAAAAATTTCATCCAAAACCCACTTTATAAAGTCTATTTGGTCACTTTTTAAAAACACTGATTTTCTTGGTTTCCTTTATCCTGAAGTTGACTTTTTGAGTGCTTTGACCTGATTCTTTTTGCAGGGAGATCATCTGAAGGACTGTGGCAAGGGGACCAGGGTTGTTGCTGCCTTTCTGAAAATTTCTTGGACACTTATTCTTTTTACAAAAATTATCATGACCTTGGCTTTAAAAACAGGGTTTTTAAATCCAAGGTTAAAAATGAGCTATACATGATGAAAATTTCAAAGGAACATGTTTACCATCCTCCCTCTGGCTTGCTGGTCACTCAAGGACTCTCAGAAACATGACCTTGCTAACCTTGCTAAGACAACTGACCAAAACCCTAGACCTAGAATTTTGACATTAAGACCAAACAAGAGCATTTTGACAAACTCAATGACCTGATATGACCTGATCCAGCAAAGCCAAAAGGGATATGAATAGACCAGCTCCTCCATCAGGGTTATGGCATGCCTAACGGGATGCAAATTTTGACACTGATGAGACACCTACTAATGCAAATGCAAAGAGCTTTGATCACTGATGGAGGGCTTTCAAGACCGACACTAACACCTGGTACGGAAGTCCATTCTTCTTTTATTCTTCTATAGGGTGGTAGGGTGGTGCTAGGCTGGTGCATGAAGTCACCAACAGGTTCAAGCCTGTGAAAACTTTAGGGTGGTAGGGTGGTGCTAGGGTGAGTTGTAGCTCATTGGGTGTTGGGGCATCTGTTCAGTTGGCTATTGAAGAATCTCGGGCATTGGAGCGTCCATCCAGTGGGAGCTGGAGAAGAATGCTTTTCTAGATTCTAGGAAGTTGGAACTTTCTTTTCAATTGGAGTTGAAGATTAAAGAATTATTAGAAAAGTGTTCGGTGGTTTTTGACCCGGAGGGGGTTTTCCAGCTAAAATTTTGTGCGTACTGTGTTCTTTTATTCACTATTGTTACTGCATAAACATTAATGATAATTGAAGATTAATTAATTCTCTGAAAAGATTTAAAAGTGCTAATTGCTAAGGAATACTGATTCACCCCCCCTTAATATTTTCCAACAGATTGGGCAGGCAGTGTGGAGGATCACAAGGGCAGTTCTAGGTGCTGTTTCTCTTTGGGTTCTGCTTCGATATCCTGGATGAGTAGGAATCATAACTCGATTGCTTTGAGCACCGTAGAGGCCGAATACATTGCTGCGAGTATGGCCTCCTGTGAAGCTATCTGGTTGAGGAAGCTCTTCAGTGAGCTGTTTGGACATACGTTGGATACTACTGTGAGCCTCTGCGACAACCAGAGTGGGATTCATTTATCAGAGAATCTCGTATTTCATGATCGCTCCGAGCACATCGATATCAGGTACCACTTTATCCGGGATATGGTACAACGAGGAGCAATAAGGCTCCATCATATTGGGACTGATGAGCAGGTCACCGACATTATGACGAAGTCCCTAGGAAAGGTCAAATTCTTGACTTTCCGTGAACGACTAGGAGTCATGGAGAGGCCCTCTTATGAGGGTTGTGTATGATATGTACATTGAGGTCTGGGAGCTGTGGGGGGCGTGGGGTACTTCTTGGAGCGATAAGCAACCATAGGGTGAGTGGTTCAACCTCCCCAAGTGGTTTTCTATGTACAGCGTGAGTGGTTCAACCTTCTCCTATGATACCCCTTGGCGACATGTCGGCAGGATGAGTGGTTCATCCTTCTTTTGTTGAGGTGACGCAGGAAAAACCCGCGATACCCACAGTATGCATATCAATGTTTTAAAACTTCGACTCCGACTCCGACTCGGCCGAGGGTCGACTCCGACTCCGACTCCGATTCGGTATCGACTCGGCTGGTTCGATTTCAATCACTCGGTTGTGCTAAAAAATACATTAAATATTTATTTTGTATAAAAACGCATAATTTTAAAGATTTTCATTCATTTTTCCAAACACACAGCATTAGAATATAGATAGAAGACAACATATGATCAAAGTAGGCTCATGAATATATCCATTATATCAAAATGGAACCTAGTGCACTATCCAATACATACACGATGATGATATTGAGATCAAAACAAAAACACATAACCAAGGAGGCTATAAATGGCCTCTACAACAAAAGTCTGTGACCAGTACTATTGGCTACTGCTAGAGTTGCCAACATCATCTGGCTCAGTGTTACTTCGGAGCGGGAGCGACATTTTTAGAAGCTCCTGGTTTGGGAGCGAATCCCAGAGGAGTTCGACAACCAATGTCACTAACATTAAGGTACATAGAGGGATTGGTGCTCTTGATTAAATACGAGTTCCATACCTTAATACATGACAAAATTCAATGGAAACATTGCAATCCTCCAATCCTGAAATCCTGAAAAACTGATAAGTCTACTGGATTTTGAATGAAATCTAAAATTCTACTTTCTCCATATGAAATCCAATGAGGCCGGAACCACTCTCAAACATCCTGAGTCATTTCATGGTAATGTTAAAAATTTAAGTAAAAGGATGAAAATGAAGATTAAGGACAAATCGCTATATTGATGGGGTTACGGGCCGCAGGGTATGACTCGGCCGAGTCAATACGGAAATGGCCGAGTTGGCCGAGTCAGCCATGACTCGGACTCCCGAACTGTTTCCTCCACCGAGTCACAATTCTGGGCATTGAAACGGATCAACTCAGCCGTTTCCGTTTCGAATTGGCTGAATTTTAAAACTATGATGCATATAAATGCATAATCTTATCAATCCCAAGAATTTCAATGACCTGCCTGGTCAAACCTTCATAACATTAAGGTTTAAGGCCCCTTAACTAATCTCATGTGGAATGAGTTAATAACTAACTCCAATCTGACCCTTTGGTAATCCTTTGTGGTGGAACCTTATATCTCAACCCTTCATCCTTTATAATAACTGTGGTTAATTCTTTAACCGCGCATATTAACCAAATCCCACTCTATAAGCCAACTCCTCATATATCGCAATTGCGGAGTTTCATCGGACTCAATAGAATATGTATTCAAAACTCCCGACTTGCGATATGCGATGACCCTTTTCCACCATTGATTTCATCCACCAGATCAACGACTGTCACCATCTCGCATCGTACCAACATGTGACTTCATCGCATTCCTCTCCTCTTGCATGCGATATGCGATAACACAACCAGACTTCAAATAACATAAAACTGCACCTATAACCTTCTCGGGTCCGCCTTTTCCAATTTCTTTATCGCGATCTTTCTCCGTCGTTGATCACGATTCTCCGATCTGACGGCTGCACTTTTTCCTGATCAACAAACTAACCCGATGCTTTATAACCATTGATCAAGATCCGCTTGATCCGACGGTCCACAGCGATATCGGGTGGATCACTTACATGACATTTAACCGCCCTCACGGAGCCGATGAGAATTATCAGTGCTCGATCTATAAATGTTCGGGTCCAGGTTTAAGACTATTGTTTGATCAACTTAAAACCCGATATCCGTTGGATAACGAAGGCCATCAAATCCTATGGTCTGCGGCCCTTCAACTAGCACGCGTGTTATCAACCAACTTAACCCCGCAGTTGACTGTGACGTAAGCGTTGACTGTGGGATCGACGGTTAGGATTTACTACAGGATTTCAACCACGATCAAGGGAATTTGTTCTCTCTTACCCCCGCTGCTCTTTACTTTGGGTTTATGCTGTTTCTTCAATGTCTTTTCTGTGGATTCGACTTCCTTCAGGGTTTTGGTCCTTCGCTATTCTGCCACAACTCTCTCCTTAACTTAACTCCACTCGCGCCTTTATGCTCCTCCATCTTCACTGTAACACTAAAGGCTTCCTCCTGTACTGTCGATGTGTACGAAGCCGTAACACCTCTTTGTTACTCCTCTGTTTTTCGCCTCCCTTTTGGATATGCACCTGCAACCTATGTTACACAGAATTACTCTAGTCACACACAGATTATAATTCAGTTACACAGTACACATTATACAAACTCTGAATCGAGTAATCTGTATTAACAAACAAACATTTACACAGGAATTTCTTCCTTGGCCTGATCTTCTATATCAGTGGCCTTTTTCTTCTCTGCCCGTAGGCTTAACTGACTCTTTGACTCACTAACTACTCTTTAACTACTGACTCTCTATGCCTTTTAGGCTTACATTTATACAAAAGGTTCTGTTGAACTAATTCTGGTTCAGATCCTTAATTTGTTGAACTAAATCCTGAATATCCTCTAAGTCCACTTTTAACTCCAGTTAATCCTTGAGAATCCTCTCTAGTTCCTCGAATCATGAAACCACTTTCTAGTCCAAGACTTACAATTGATTTCTAACTCTCTCATCATCATTAATCACCCATGTTCTCCTACATTCGAGAGCATTTACAAATATCCTCACAATATCTAATTAATTCATATTCTAATCACTTAAAACATTAATAATTACATACATAGGAATCCAACTTCCCTGAAAACACAAGACCCCTAAGTTAACTAGACTATGATGAAATTGTTGAGCTAAATGCTCCTGCATCAGACTCTCAAGGTTTAAATAATCATGATCTCTTGATCATGTGCTTTTGTCATTTGTCTCCTGGGATCCCATACTTTGTTCTGTAATTTGCCTTTGGTTGTTGATGTTGTTTGTTGTTGTTCTCCAGGTTTCCATACTTTATGTTGCTTTTGTCCACTAGCTATGCTTTCACAGTCTGTTGTTGCCTTTCTTTTTCCACTGCTCCTTGGTCTTCTTACTGCTGTTTTCTTCTGAGGCACCTTCATCATCAATCTTATTATTCTTTCAATCTTTATGTCCAATTTATCATTTGACTGATAATTACTTTGCCAATTGTTGTTGTACTCTGTCCACTCATCTTCAAACTGCTGTTTACTGTCTTCTCTTTGAAGTTGTTGGATCCTTGCTATCGCCCTTTCATCCTTACCCTCTTGTTGCTGTCCAAACAACCTTTGTTCAATATCTGTAAATTTACTTTCTAAAAGTAAATTTTCCTCTAATTTCCTTTGGACTTGATTCCTCTCAAATAGATCACTATGTTGTTCATCAGTTCCAACATATTTTCCTTCTTCTTCCTTGACAACCCTTAGTAATTGTCCTTAACTTTTTGGACTGATTCTAACAATCAATTTAACTTCTTCAAGCATAGTATCTTCATGCTTTTGTTTTTCCTCATCAGCATGTCTGTCCTGGCAACTTCCAGTCTTCTTCAGTTCTAAAATTGACTCCTCAATTTGAAACATGTCTGTGTCATTTTCAACAAGCCCTGTAATCATAAAATAATTATCAGAATTAAAAATATAAGGCCTCATTACCTTTTCCTTCTCTGGCAACATCTCAGTATGTTGCTCTGAGTTTTCCTTCAATTCCTTTGTCAACGCATCAGTATGTTGATTTCAACTCTCCTCCGTATCTTCTGTTTCAATGATATCTCTCTGCTCTGGTTCACAATAATGAACTCCTCTTTCTGTAATGTCAATTTGCTGAACTTTCATTACCATCTTCTTTTCCTCATGATTGTCATTCATGACAATTTCTTTGATTTCCTTTTTCAGGAATCTATCCTGAGTATATATCCTCTGCTTTTCCAACTCCCTTCTTTGAAAGTCTAATTTTCCATATAACTCAATAATTTCAATTGGAGTAGAATTTGGAAATTTCACACAATTTTCCATACCTTCCTTTGTTATTGACAAATCATCAGATGTCCTTTCTCCCTTTGCTAAATATTTTGCATAGACTTCTTCTTTCTTAACATCTTTCAGTAGATGTCCTTCTTCTTCAATACATTTTGCCTTGCTGTCCCTCTGTAACCCTTCTTCCAGAGCTATCCTTGTCTCATCATCTGCATTAATATTCTCCTGCATTTGTTCTTCATCAATAACATTAATCAAATTCATTAGATTACCTCTCTGAGACAATATTCCTTCATTCTTCATTAGAATAAGATCTTGATCTTCCATCTCTATGACAACTTTAAATGACTGTCTTCTCTCATTGAGTAACTCATCCATAGACTCTTCCTGCTGTATCCAGTCAAATTCTTCCTCTTCTGAGAAATTTTCTTTGTCACCTTTTACTTCTAGATCTTCATCTATTCTGAAGACATCTTCAAAAGGTTGTTTTTCTCCTGCAATACCTGCAATCATACACAAACTATTAGTTTTAAAAACATAAGACCTTGTGGTCTCACTTGATGCTTCAGTCATCATATCTCCTTGCTATTCTAAATCCTTCATATGATTCATAAGATCTTCCACAGATCTCCAGTCTTCATCTTCACCTAGAACTTCACCCTGTTCTGTTTTACAAATGGAAACTTCCATTTCCAACTCAACCTCTCTGAGTTCTTCCACCAGGCTCTTCACTTGTCTTTGTCATAGCCTTCTCTGTAACTTATGCCACTTCATTGGCTTTTTCTTCAAGACCCAACCTAGTCTTTGGCTTTCCTCAAGTATCATCATTAATACATTGAGTTGTTCTTTCATCTCAATAATCTCTTTGTCAATTTCCTCTTGATTCATCCTCTTGCCATTTACCTTGGCATTCTCTTTCTTCACTTTTCTTCTGCTGTGGTCTTCCTCAGAACCTCTGTTATCTCTGTTATGACTATCAGTAGTCATCTTCTTCTCTATATTCATGAATTCCTCACTCACTTACTATGAGCTGCATTAAAGCCTCTGCAATAGCAAGTCATCCCTGTTGCCACTTACCTCACCAAGCTTTCCTCTATACTTGGTCTTTTGGCAAGCACTTGGTTCTCTATTCTCTAGAACCTCTTTGAGCACTTCTCTCTGCTCCTAGGCTTCAACTCATCTGCACCTTTTAAAAACACAACTGTCCACTTGTACTTCAATCACAAATGAAATATTAGGTTCTGACCACCTCTTCTTTCACTCAGAAACTCTTACTAGCTTTCTTCATCCCTTAGCAATTCTACCCACATCCTTTGTGGAATTTCCTTCTCTGCAGTAACAAGTCTCCTTCTTGCTACATATGCCTCACTAAGCTTCTCTCCTCTGAGCTCAGTCTTTTAGCATTTCTCTGGTTCTTTCCTTTGGAACCAATTGAGCACTCCTTGCTCTAGGTTGCTGCAATCTTCTCACCTTCAAGACTTCTGCACAATCTTGCTCTACCATTCACCTGCGCTTTGAATGGATTGTCCTCTGTTCCCTTGCATCTGCAATTCTCCCAATATTCTGCTATACTTTATCTTTGTGTGCTTACTGTTTGTCAAATTAGAATTTGATCTCGTTTCAGCCACAATTCTGCTTTGATACCACTCTGACGCAGGAAAAACCTGCGATACCCACAGTATGCATATAAAATGCATAATCTTATCAATCCCAGGAATTTCAATGACCTGCCTAGTCAAACCTTCATAACATTAAGGTTTAAGGCCCCTTAACTAATCTCATGCAGAATGAGTTAATAACTAACTCCAATCTGACCCTTTGGTAATCCTTTGTGGCGGAACCTTATATCTCAACCCTTCATCCTTTATAATAATTGTGGTTAATTCTTTAACCGTGCATATTAACCAAATCCCACTCTATAAGCCAACTCTTCATATATCACAATCGCGGAGTTTCATTGGACTCAATAGAATATGTATTCAGAACTCCCGACTTGCGATATGTGATGACCCTTTTCCACCATTGATTTCGTCCACCAGATCAACGGCTGTCACCATCTCGCATTGTACCAACATGTGACTTCATCGCATTCCTCTCCTCTCACATGCGATATGCGATAACACAACCGGACTTCAAATAACATAAAACCGCACCTATAACCTTCTCAGGTCCGCCGTTTCCAATTTCTTTATCGCGATCTTTCTCCGTCGTTGATCATGATTCTCTGATCCGACGCTTTATAACCATTGATCAAGATCCGCTTGATCCGACGGTCCACAACGATATCGGGTGGATCACTTACACGACATTTAATTGCCCTCACGGAGCCGATGAGAATTATCAGTCTTCGATCTACAAATGTTCAGGTCCGGGTTTAAGACTATTGTTCGATCAACTTAAAACCCGATATCCGTTGGATAACGAAGGCCATGAAATCCTATGGTCTACGGCCCTTCAACTAGCACACGGGTTATCAACCAACTTAACCCCGCAGTTGACTGTGACGTAAGCGTTGACTGTGAGATCGACAGTTAGGATTTACTACGTGATTTCAACCATGATCAAAGGAATTTATTCTCTCTTATCTCCGTTGCTCTTTACTTTGGGTTTATGCCGTTTCTTCAATGTTTTTTCTGTGGGTTCGACTTCCTTCAGGGTTATGGTCCTTCGTTGTTCTATCACAACTCTCTCCTTAACTTAACTCCACTCGTGCCTTTATGCTTCTCCACCTTCACTGTAACACTAAAGGCTTGCTCCTATACTGTCGATGTGTACAAAGCCGTAACCTCTCTGTTACTCTTCTTTGTATTTCGCCTCCCTTCTGGATCTACACTGGCAACCTATGTTACAAAGAATTACTCTAGTCACACACAGATTATAATTCAGTTACACAGTACACGTTATACAAACTCTGAATTGAGTAATCTGTATAAACAAACAAACATTTACACAGGAATTTTTTCCTTAGCATGATCTTCTATATCAGTGGCCTTTTTCTTCTCTGCTCGTAGGCTTAACTGACTCTTTGACTCACTAACTACTGACTCTCTATGCCTTTTAGGCTTACATTTATACAAAAGGTTCTGTTGAACTAATTCTGGTTCAGATCCTTAATCTGCTGAACTAAATCCTGGATATCCTCTAAGTCCACTTTTAACTCCAGTTAATCCCTTAGAGTTCTCTCTAGTTCCTCGAATCATGAAACCACTTTCTAGTCCAAGACTTACAATTAATTTTTAACTCTCTCATCATCATTAATCACCCATGTTCTCCTACATTCGAGAGAATTTACAAATATCTTCACAATATCTAATTAATTCATATTCTAATCACTTAAAAAATTAATAATTACATACATAGGAATCCAACTTCCTTGAAAACACAAGACCCCTAAGTTAACTAAACTATGATGAAATTGTTGAGCTGAATGCTCCTGCATCATGAGACATCCTACCCATGCAGTCTGGGACTGATGGGAATTACCTCTCATTTGGCTAATGAGTAGGGAAATGAGGATAGGGACCATAGTACTACCGATGGATGCATCGTGTACTACCGTACTCCCCATGCTAGGATGATATTGATCTGGGATCAATTGGAACTGACATCAGGTCAGTGAGAGTGGTATAAGACACTCTTGTTATTTGGAACTGATTTCGGATCGATAAGAGTGGTATGACACTCTCTCTTTAGTGGAACTGACTTCGGGTCAGTAAGAGTGGTATGAGACACTCTCTTTTATCTGGGACTGACTTTCGGTCAGTAGAGAATGGTATGATACATTTTCGATCACTTCTTCTTCTTCATAGTTCAGCAGAACAGAGCATAGCAGTGCATTGATGGCAGAGATAGTACCGATAGACAAATGGATTAGCAGATGGAGTTCTCCCTAGTTGAGAGGGAGTGTTAAAATTGGCAACTAGGGCCAAACTCCATATGGGTCACCTCATTTATGGCAGCTGATATTTTTCTTGGATTTCTCTCTCTGAGAGGTGTAGGATTGATTTAACGATCATCCAATTCTGACATGTATTCATGGAGATATGAATTTATTTGTATTCTTGACAATTTATCAAGGTCGGCTAGCAAGCAAAACAATCATTTTCACCCCCAGCTTATCCTCAACGTTGCATATAAAAGGAGACCTTGTGGCATTATTTCACTCATCTCATCTCACATTCTTCTCTCCCCATACTTTATTGGGTATGCATAAAGGAGCAACATCTCACACGTGTGGCAGGTCGAAGTGCTTTCTGATTAGGGCAGCGTTGACCTAGGTTGACTGAAGCTATAGGGTGTCTTTTAGACAATGTTGACCAAGGGTTGACTGTTCTCTTTTGCGGATTGGGTTAGGTTGCCTCTCCTAGGCAGGGCGCAGTTTTGGGCAGCAAATTTGACCACATTCTGACCCCATGTTGACTAGCATTCACTGTCAAAGAGCTGACCACAGGGTTGACCAGAGTTGACTAAAGTTTGACTGGATATTTCAGACTATTTTGGGTTGACATTTCTTGCTGTTTAAGGCCAAGTTGACTGAGCGTTGACCAGGATTGATTAGAGGTCAAATCTGACCTATTTGACCAGCCTTGACTTTGCTGGTTAGGGTTTTGCAGTTGCTGTCATAAAATTACAGAATTGTATATTTGTACTATCTCTCTCTCTCTCTGTTGAGTTATTGAAGAATATAAGAAGAATGATCAAGGGTTTCCCCAAATGGGGGTTTGTCCCTTGCTGGTGCAACATCTTGTGTCCTCTTGTCTTGGCTTGTCTTCTACTGTTTATGTTTATGTTCTATCTGCATTTTACTATCATGCTGATGTGATTGCTAATCTGGAAATTGATATTGGGCTAATAAGAAAATTTGAAGTAAATTGCTCTTAAGCATGGAACATACCAAAATTAACACGATGGTACGCGTATCAAGTACCTTTTTTGATATAATCATTATATTATGATGCGCTAGATATTTACTTCAAAACCAATTCATTGTCTTATATTAGCTAGTATGTATACTAGTGCAGTGCATGCGATGCATGCATATGTAGATATCATATGCATGCTAATATTCATTTTCTATTTGTAATTGTAGGTGGGTCATTACATTGCATGTTGTATTTTGGCTGGCAGTGTATCTTGTAGATGTTGCAGATCTCCTACCGTGGAGAGCTGGGAATGGAGGGGAGTAAGGTGGGAGTAAACTCCCCCTTACATCCAGTTAACTCTTGCTCATTTTGACACATCACAACAAGAGGGAAATCAGTCCCCAAAAGGAGGATCTCGAACTCCTAGAAAATTGAAGTGATATCCTTATTTCATGGGATTTGGGCTCCCTTAACTAACTGTGGAAGAGGGCCATTGGTCCTTGCTTAGGTGGCTACCCAATCATCATTGAACTCAACCTTGAACTTGACTTGAATGCCATATCACTTGCTTTGGCCTTTTGACTTGGAGAGATACATTAAGTATGTCCCAAGTTATTAATTTTTTGCATATTTTTGTCGTTTTATCCACTTTTATTAGAGAAAGTGGATTTTCAAGTGGAAATAATTATTTTAGGTCTCTATTGACCAATGGAGTGGCACCTGAGGATTATCTAAAGACTCCATGCCCAAGGATGTGCCAAAGGATGCTTGTACCATCAGAGATCATCATGCTACTAGAGTTTTTGATCTCTACTTCTTCTTCTTATCATTTTTTGTTGTAATCAAATTCCACAATCCCCGCGGAGACAATGTAAAAGTGATACTAGTATGAAGAGTCGAGTTCTTACAAGTTCTATGAGCCTCCTTCATCATATAGGAACCCATGATTGTTCCAATCCCTGGTGGGCAATGAACCACCCTACCTTAAAAGGGGATATTCAGTGCTATATCTTATACATCATGCTCTTAAACGTTGAGTCCTGAGCAATTAATCAAAGAAAATCATAAAAAGGAAAAACGCATATAAAGAAGGGTGGAAAAACCAAGGTCGGAGCACCTCATTTACCACAATTGCTCCCTCCTATACATTATAAACCCAAGTGTGGGTTTCCTGTTGATTTGGGGTAGCATCAAATGTGCTCTAGCCATGAAAATTGGTGGAGAGGCTAAAGCACATGAGATCTCCAAGACCCATAAATGGTTTGGGCAGATTCTAACTGGTTTGGGAGATATTAGAATAATTAATATTTCTAATGGAGTTCCTAAGTCTAAACTTAGGAAAAATAAAATATTAATGGGTATTAATATAAAACTGGGTTAGAAGGTTCCAAAAGTCATGCATCAAGCCAGATCTAATCTTAGCTGTCGAGTAGAGATTTAATCTTGGCCATTGAAGGACCAACATGAAAAGTATAAGAAGAGGCTTGAGGGTCTATTGGAGAACATACTGAGGGAGACCAGTGAGTTCGATTTCTGGAGCGGGGTTAGCTGAGAAATTCAAACTAGTGGTCTGGAGAGCAGTAGGAGGCAACAAGTAGGGAACAAAGAGTCAGGAACAACGCAAAGGCTCTCAGGCAGGCGCAAAGGAAATAGACTGCGCAGTCACTAGAGGGCTTACGTGGGTGACGCAGAGAGGCCCAGTGCTGACGTAAAGAGGCTAGGGCTGATGCAGAGGATCTGGGAGCTACGCAGAGGTCAGCTAGGATGATGCTGAGACTGGGAGAAGTCCTAAAGAATTTTCTCTCTGTTGGGTAAGCTAGTTGGCACCCTGTTGTACTGAAGAATTGCTGAATAATAAAATCCTCCCTTGCTGCACCGGTTTTCCCACATTGGGTTTTTCCGGGGACTTTTGTCCAAAATATCTGTGTCGATGTGTTAATTCTTGTGCATGTGTTTGTTTTTGTATTATGGTGTGGTATTTGCAGCGTAATTTATTTTAATGTTCACTGAACGATTTTCATAAATAACTTATTGGAAAATAAGTAGGTAAAATAAATCAGTTGTTGTAGTGATAGAATTTTCACATGGTATCAGAGCAAGTAATCAGAGACAGGAAGGGAAAATCAATTATGGGTCAAGACCATGATGCAGAGGCATGTACATCAGGAGACTCGCACAAATTTTCAAAAAATTGCAGAAGAGACAATGACTTCAATTTCTCTATGTTGGCTTCCAGGCTGGAAGAAGAAGTGGATTGTGTGACCAACTCTGCATCATCAAAAGTATGGTATATAGACAGTGGAGCGTCTTGGCATATGACGGGGATCCGGGAATGTTTCTCAGATTATCGAGAGGAGAGGATGAACTTTCAGATCACCATGGGGAACAAGGCAAAGTGTACTCCAGTAGGGAGGGGTACCATAGTTTTTCAAACAGAAATGGGAGAGCAGTTCCATGCTACCAATGTGCTGCATGTACCAGGATTGGGGATGAATTTACTTTCCGTGTCGCAACTTCAAGGCAAAGGCTATGACGTTTTCTTCATCAAGGAGAAAGTATACGTCAAACACCCAAGCTAGAAAAAGAAAGTGCAGATCGGGATCAAAAGTAACAGGTTGTACAGACTACAACTAGAATCACCAATGGCACTAATAGGCAGTCATGGAGACAAGGATTTGAATGAGCTATGGCACAGAAGAATGGGACATTTGCACCATGGGGCTTTGAGAATTCTCAGAAACACTGTAACAAGAGTTCCAGATCTTAGTACAGAATGAGATGATGTATGCAGAGGATGTGTTCTGGGAAAGTATGCTAAAGTAGCATTTCCTAGAAGTAAGAACAGGGCTAAGAGCGTACTAGGTTTGGTACACTCAGATATCTGCGGACCTATGTCCACTAAAGCTCTTAGTGGTGCCGAGTACTTCATTACCTTCATTGATGACCACTCAAGGAAAACTTGGATTTATTTTCTGAAAACCAATGACGAGATTTTCTGTCGATTCAAAGAGTTCAAGGCTCTGGTGGAGAATCTAACTGGGAAGAAAATAAAAGTTTTGTGCTCAGATAATGGTGGAGAGTATGTCGATAAGGAATTCACTGATTTTTGCGCTAAGGAGGGCATCAGAAGAGAGTGGACAACTCCTTACAATCCGGAGCAAAATGGAGTAGCAGAAAGGAAGAACAGGTCTATTATAGAAGCAGCTAGGGCCATGATGTATGATCAGGATATGCCAAAATTCTTGTGGGTAGAAGCATGCAACACAATAGTCTATGTTTAGAACATGACTCCTCATCAGGCATTGGGCAAGATTACTCCAGAGAAAGTTTTCAAAGGGAAGACGCCTGAAGTCAACCATTTCAGGATATTTGGGAGCTTAGCATATTGCTGCGTACCCGAGGAAAAGAGGAAGATGCTGGATCAAACTGCGGAGAAAGGATATCTAGTGGGATATAGCGAGAACACTAAGGGATACCGAATCTATCTTCCAGGGAGCAAGAAAGTAGTAGTTCGACGAGATGTGAAGTTCATGGAGGACAGGGCTTTCAGAAAATCTCGAGAAATGCCTTCCGAGGAGCAGTCAAAAGAGGAGTCGTTGGTCAAACCTTTTCAACCAACGGAAATAAAGAATTCTTCCTCGAATCAGGAAGAATCTCAGGATGAGGAGCTAACAGAAGCACCTGCTGGCAAAGGAAGAACGAGCAGGGAACCTCGTTAGATTCTGCGAGATGCAGAGGACTTCATCGGTGCGCCAAGGAACAATAAGAGGGAGCAAAAACAACCAGATAGATATTAGGCATTAGTAGCTTAGGATGGGGAGCCTGCCAGTTTTAGGAGGCAGCTCAATATCAGGTTTGGCTGGACGCGATGGTAGAGGAGTACAACTCCATAATGGTGAATGATGTCTGGAAGGTAGTGCCAAGGCCTCAAGACAGATTAGTGGTAGGTTCGAGATGGATCTACAAGATTAAATACACTGCAGACGACAGTTTTGAGAAATACATAGCCAGGTTTGTGGCTAGGGGTATGCTCAGAAGGAAGGAATTGACTATGAAGAGACCTTCGCCTTGGTAGCCAGGTATACATCTATTAGAATTGTGATATCTCTTGTAGCACATATGGGGTGGGAGATTCATCAGATGGATGTCAAAACGACATTTTTGAACGGTGTGATAGAAGAAGAGGTATACATAGAATAACGAGATGGCTTTGAGACACATGAGAAGAAGTCTCATGTATGCAGATTAAAGAAAGCCTTGTATGGGTTGAAACAGGCACCTAAAGCATGGTATGGGCGAATCAATGACTACTTGCAGAAAATGGGATTTGTCAAGAGTGACGCAGATCCAAATCTCTACTATCTGGTTGTAGAGAATGAGCCTCTAATCTTAGTATTATATGTGGATGATCTCTTCTTGACAGGATCATCCAGGCTCATAGGGGACTGCAAGAAAAATCTAGTCGTGGAATTCGACATGAAGGATTTGGGACAAATGCATTATTTCCTGGGGTTGGAGGTTTGGCAGCAAAAGGGGGAGATCTTCCTTGGGCAAGGGAGATATGCTACAGAAATCTTGAAGAGATTCAGGATGGAGGACTGTAGACCCATGGCTACTCCAATGATAACCATCTAGAAGAAGATTGATGCACCAGAAGACAAAGATGTTGATCCCACCTTATATAGGCAGCTCATAGGGTCCCTGATGTATTTGGTCAATACCAGGCCAAACATTTGCTACGCTGTCAACACCCTCAGTCAGTTCATGGTGGATTCGAAGAGGTCGCACTGGGCAACAACCAAACATGTTCTCAGGTATTTATAGGGAACAATCGATTATGGACTCTTGTAGACCGGAGGTAAGGATATCAGATTGAGTGGGTTTACTGATGCAGATTGGGCAGGAAGTTCGGTGGATTGGAAAAGTACCTCTGGGTACTGTTTCAACATTGGATCAGGAATGACCTCCTGGTGTAGTAGGAAACATGTGGCTCTGAGCTCAACTGAGGCAGAATATATGGCCGCAAGCACAACTTCGTGCGAGGCCATATGGCTTAGAAAACTGCTTGTGAACCTATTCAGAAGAAATATGGAGGCGACCAGGATCATGTGTGATAATCAGAGTTGCATCAAGCTCTCTGAGAATCCAGTGTTTCATGATCGGTCAAAGCATATTGATATCCGGTGTCACTTTGTCAGAGACTGTGTCCAACGAGGAGTTGTACAGTTGAGCTACACTCCTACAGGAGAACAGGTGGCAGACATCCTTACCAAGGCCCTTGGAAGAACCAAGTTTGATTATTTCAGGGAGAAGATGGGGATGATAAAGAATCCATTTCAGTAGCAGAAATGGGTATGATGTTGCAGTGCAGTAGCAGTCAGCAATAGCACGATGCAACATGATGAGAAGGAGTTTGCAGTGCAGATGCAGTGTTGGGAAGATGGACCAGCAGTGACACGGATGCAGAGGGAGATGCAACACAGATGTAGCAGTGGCAGTGATAGAGCCATGGGCAACAATACAGGATGCAGCAGTGCAGAGGATGTTAGGTGGGGAGGCCTAACATCAGCACAGGGACCGATGCTGGATAATCAATGTGATACTCAGTGTGGAGTTTTCCTAGAGCACAGTCTTCGCTAAGAGGGAGTGTTGATTTGGGGTAGCATCGGATGTGCTCTAGACATGAAAATTGGTGGAGAGGCTAAAGCACACGAGATCTCCAAGACCCAGAAATGGTTTGGACAGATTCTAAGCAATTTGGGAGATATTAGAATAATTAATATTTTTAATGGAGTTCCTAAGTCTAAACTTAGGAAAAATAAAATATTAATGGGTATTAATATAAAACTAGGTTAGAAGGTTCCAAAAGTCATGCATTAAGCCAAACCTAATCTTAGCTGTCGATTAGAGATTTAATTTCGGCTGTTGAAGGACCATTAGGAAAAGTATAAGAAGAGGCTTGAGGGTCAGTTGGAGAACATACTGAGGGAGACCGGTCAGTTCGATTTCTGGAGCGGCGTTAGCTGAGAAATTCGAACTAGTGGTCTGGAGAGCAACAAGAAACAACAAGTACGAAATAGAGAGTTGGGAACAACACCATGGGAGCAGCGTAGAGGTTGGAGAGGCAGATGCAGAGGCAACAGACTGCGTAGTCATTGGAGGGCCTACGTGGGTGACGTAGAGAGGCCCAGTGCTGACGCAGAGGGTCTGGGAGCTACACAAAGGTCAACCCGGCTGATGTTGAGACTGGGAGAAGTGCTGAAGAATTTTCTCTCTGTTGGGTAAGCTAGTTGGCACCTTGTTGTACTGAAGAATTGTTGAATAATAAAATCCTCCCTTGCTGCATTGGTTTTTCCACATTGGGTTTTTCTGGGGACTTTTGTCCAAAATATTTGTGTCGATGTGTTAATTCTTGTGCATGTGTTTGTTTCTGTATTATGGTGTGATATCTGCAGCATAATTTATTTTAATGTTTACTGAAGGATTTTCATAAATAACTTATTGGAAAATAATTAGGTAAAATAAATCAGTTGTTGCAGTGATAGAATTTTGACATTTCCCTCTTATTAGCTATCATTGTTTGCCAACATGTGACCCAGGGTTGCCTCTTCCTATCCCCTACTTCATTCAGCTATCTATCACATGCCAACACTTTTTGAAGGATGTATCTTGAATATATTATTCCCTTTAGAAGTAGAAACCACCTAATAGGATTCTTGGTTAACCCCATTTGGAGTTTTGGAGACATTGGCACTCCCCGAAGCCCATTACGGAAGGGCAGACCATTATGAAGTCCCCACTTGTGGTCCATGATTGGTAAGATCATTTATTCGATTTCTCTAATGAACTGTTGTATTGGAAGGCTAGGGGACGCATTGGATCTTATTTTGGATTACAGATGGTCTCCATTTGGGTTTGGTCTCCCTATACGAGGTCCTAATCCTCCAGAGGGCTACATTGGCACATGTAAGGTGTGCGTTGAGAGCTATGGGCCTCCATAGCAGCAGACAACACTCCGTGGGTCCCCACAGCCATTCAGAGATTGCTCGTGGTTCACTTATTGGACAAGAAAGATGCCCCTGATCCATCATACCCAGCTGGCCCCAAATTTGCACCATACACTTGACAGATGATCCAGGACTTGCACGATGATGTGGCATCACCTACACCATCATCCTAGCCCTTGCAGGCGATCTACATGCATTTTTGATTTGTTTGGAGACTCATGAGGACACTTGTGTGCCCCCACATGTCATTTGAAGCACCACAGGTTATTATAAGCGACCAACCCCTTGTTCACTGCTTTTGAAGGTCCTACTCTTCATTATGGAACCCATGGAGCTCATTAGGCCTCTTAGAGGGCCCTGCGACATGCATAGATTATTATTTGACCTCTTGAGAGGATTATTCTTTCATTTATGAGCTAGTTTGGTGGGCTTGCCACCAAAAGTTGGATTATTAGAACTTTTTTTTTTTTTGGGGCTTATGTAGGCCAAGGAGGCTAATTCAAACTCCTCATTAGTGTATAAATACAAGTGAGATGAGTTCATTTGCTCATCATCACTTTGGATTGGATCTTTTCTCTCTCTTGAGAATTTCACACTTTTTCTAGAGGATGAATTGGAGCTTTATGGATGAATTTTGATGTGTGGATATTGGTCTATCTTATCTTGGAGCTTCTCTTTTGTCAATTGTGGATGGTTGGATATATTCTGTTACATGTAAGTACATGCTTTTAATGTTATTCTTGTTTTACTTTGTCATATACATTGGACTGAGATTTTCGCTATTTTTAGGGCTAATTGCTGCATGCATTTACTGCTTTAAATTGTGGAATTTTGTCTCTATTATAGCATCTCTCAATGTATGGGCCATGTAATGTGAACGAAATCTCCTAGGGGTAATTCTAACAACGAATTGACCTTGATAAGCCATCTCCTTTGCACATCGAAGTATAAAAGTTGCAAGATTGCTTCTCTTTGACCTAGAAGGCTAGCAAAGTAGTCTTGAGGCCTCCTTGACCAAGAACCAAAGGACTTCACTCATATTCATCATAGAATCCATTCTCCCAAGACTAAGGCATTGCTCTACCAAGAGGTGGTCACCTAACGTCACATATTTTTCACCTTTTACCCAGGTATAGCCAAGTTTGGCACCTAGGACATCATTTTCCCGAGAAACCATCCCTCCAAAAAGTTCGATTTCCTAGGGTCTACTATGATGGTGCCTCTCCAAGGCCGCCTCCAATTTTTAAGTGATTCCGACAGTGGAGTTGGGAGAAAAGCCAAGCCCTAGCTCCAAGATCAAACTTTGCCCTAACATCCCCAAGGCTAGTGCCTCATAGGATCAATTCAACACCTTCAAGTGAAAATTATTTCTTTGATCGTTTACCCCAACTTTTCTAGGGTAAGAACATCATTGGTTTTCATACTCCTCCCTCCTACCCTAGACTGGGTCTGCTTGATCCTGTGTGGTCCCGTTCCTTTGAAAAGACAATTCTTCAAGAACCATTCGAGATACCAATTTCAACAAGGATTTTGGGGATCGGGAAACTCCTTCACAAGTCATATCCCATAAACTTAACCCTCAAATCCTCCCTTCCTTTCCCTAAAATACATTGTACCTTGCTTAAAAAGCAAGTAAGCTCCATCTTTCAAGTTCTTCTAGGAAAGGATTATTTAGGTCACTCATATCCATTCATTGATTTATCCCTCATCGGTGACTCCACAATATACCGGGTCTCCTCCCATTAGTGAAAGTTTGAAATATAAGGGAGCCTTAGCTGAGGTGACAGTGGGCTAAGTCCCCATTTGTTGCCCTTGGTCTAGCATTTTCCCTTTAGGTCCCTTGCTAGTTTGAGCGGTAACAAGGTGACAGTGGGCTATCGCTCCATTGTTGCCACTTGACTTAGTTGTTGCTCTATATGAACCCCTCTGAGGACCCTTGCTAGTTTGAGCAGTAACATGCCTCATTCTTTCTCCCCTCACTACTTGTGCATTGTGAAAGAAGAATTCAAACTTCAGAGAGAGTTGGAGAGAGTTGAAGAAGATTGTGAGAGAGACACTTGGAGAGTAAGAGTAGAACTTGGTGAGCCAAAGTTGATTCAGTGCTTCAGTGTTTCAGTGTTGATTCAGTTGAAGGGAAGGTTGATTCAATGTGTGCATCTGCTGCTGCTACTGCTGATTTTCATGCTACAACTTGTTCAGATTTGGGTGAACTTACTCATTCTCTTGATCTCTTATTGTACTCTGTATCTCTGTTGAACAATTGATTTATAATAGAAGAAGAATCTGGTTGGGTTTTCCCTATGTGGGTTTTTCTCTGGTCATTGGACCTAAATTCTTTGTGTCTCATTTTGTTCTTGGTTGTCTTCTATTGTACATTTGATTTATGTTCTATTTACAATTGCTTATTTAATATTGCAGCATAAAGAAATTTTGTCATAAGTGATTGTTACAACATAGAATATCAGAATTTCAACATGGTATCATAGCTTTGGTGAAGACAAGCTCAAGAAGACAAGTGCTGTTATAGCCCATTTTCTGCGAAAATATCTATTGTTGTCCACTCTACTTGCAATCCATTTTCTACTAAAATATTTTTTGCTGTCCACTATTTACAACCCATTTTCTATTGAAATATCAAGTGTTGTTCACTTTATTTGCAAATCATTTTTTGTTGAAATATCACGTGTTGTTCCTTCTACTTGCCGCTCATTTTCTGCTGAAATATCTCCTCTTTTGTTGCTGAAATTCATTGTTGAAATTTTGTTGTTGAAATTTTACTGCTACTGTTCTTCCAAGAATTCAAGGAACCCAAGATATGATAATAATTTTGTTGATAGTAATTAAGGTGTTTCTTGTGT
Source organism: Pinus tabuliformis (assembly GCA_031772625.1). NCBI lineage: Eukaryota > Viridiplantae > Streptophyta > Pinopsida > Pinales > Pinaceae > Pinus > Pinus tabuliformis. The sequence goes on from CM062819.1 coordinate 1,445,339,643, forward strand.
TTAATAGTTGTGGTTTTGGTACTTGTTGATGCATGCAAAAGTAAAGAGTAGTTTTACTTCTGTTTATGCATGTGCAAGAAAGTGTTGTCTTGAAAACAAGTATAATGCATAGAAGGTTATGAAAGAATAATTGATAGAAATTGAATGCTGAAGATAGGGGGATTTTGACTCTCACATTATATGAGAAAGATCATAATCTTATGGGTTTTGGTAATTTTGATATTGGAGTTTACTAAAAATAGTGGTTGTAGGTGAGAATCATGACTTTTGGAAAAGATGAAATGATAGTTTTCTAAACTAAGCGAACAAAGATGGATTATAACTAATATCATTGGAGGCAATGCAGTCAATATGTATAATTATTATTACATGCTTTCACTCTGAGATAAAGATTTGAAGATCTTTATAAAATCAATGGAAGATCTATCCATGCATTGATTCATGATATGTAATCATCAAGATAAATCGTGGCACCAAAAGTTCACTCATCTTCACTATAAAGCATTACCTCATGTGAGAAAGATTATTTCTGAAATACCTGAGATTAGAGTGGATCATGATGGAGTTTGCCAAGTGTTGTTCAAGATGATGCATTTTTTTCTTTCAATGACATATGACTTATGGACAATGGTAACTTATAGAGGTCGGATCAAGAGGGAGCGAACAACTTCCTTCAATCCCCATTAAAAAAAAAATAAAAAATTCGAGTCTTATTTTTTCTCTGTGTCACTGCGCTTGTTTAGATTTATCTTTATAGATCATTAGTTATTCTTCCTGGATGAGTATTTGAATGATTCTTTCACTAAATTCTTGATAAAGATGCGATCAAGAAAAACAGATCTTGAAGATCATTAAGGTGCAAAATAGTGCAGGAAGAGTAAACTCCAAGAGGAAGCCGGTGCAAGGATAATGAAGGAGCCTCTCTTGCATTTAGAAAAGAAATAAAGACCTGCCTCATCACTAGGTATACTTTCATTATGTTTATTTACTTTGCTACTATTTCTCTTGCTCTTGTTCTGGAATCAATAGGTACATTTGATGAATGTGAGAACCAAGTCCTTTGTATCAAGATTAAGGAAGATGTCGAGCCATCCCATGACTTGAGTGGACATGAAGTGGACAAGAGCTCAAGACTTCTGCAAAGAAGTCGGAATCAAGAAAGTGACCACCGTATCATATAACCCAGAACAAAATGGGCACTTCAAGATATTTGATGCCTTGTCTACTTTCATGTGCCAAAGGAAAAGAGTACCAAGCTGGAAGCTTCAAGTAAGAAAGGTATGATTGTTGGTTATTGTGAAAATTCTAAAGCTTACAAAATATATGTGCCTGGTAAAAGAACTATAGAGTTTAGTAGAGATATAACATTTGATGAAGATGCAGCTCTTTGAAAAACCATAGACACTCCTCCTGCTAATGTTGAAACATAGGTGATGCCTTGGATGCACAAGAAGATTCCGAGCCTGAGCCTAATCTCGCTGATGAACCCATGGATCCCATGGACTCCTCAGATCTTTCTCCATGTGCTAGAAGGAGATCTTTATGGCTCTGTGAAACCTTTCAAGATGCCGATAAACATGCTACTCCCAGAGGAACCTTCAGAGAAAGCAAGAAACCATGCCAATTCCTATGATATGTCATGAGCAACATTATTCAAGCTGAACCATGCACTTTTGAAGAAGATGTGAAGTCTCAAGTGTGGAAAGATGCAATGGCTAAATAATATGAGTCCATCATTCATAATGATGTATGGGAAGTAGTTCTAAGACCACAAGGTAAATCTGTTGCATCTTCTAAATGGATGTATAAAATTAAACATGGTGTTGATGGCAGTATTGAAAAATATAAAGCTAGATTTGTGATTAGAGGGTTCTCTCAGAAAGAGGGAATAGACTATGATGAAATCTTTGCACCTGTTTCCCGTTATACAACCATCCGATCTATTGTGGCTCTAGCTGCTAGCCAAGGATGGTCCCTTCACCAAATGAATGTGAAGATTGCTTTTCTGCATGGTTTCCTCAAGGAAGAAGTATTTGTGGAGCAACTGCAAGGCTTTGAAGTACATGACCAAAAAACTCATGTGTGTAGACTAAAGAAAGCTCTCTATGGTTTGAAGCAAGCTCCAAGAACTTGGTATGGCCGCATTAGTAGCTTCTTGATGAAGCTTGGTTTTACTAGAAGTACTGTTGCTCCAAATCTTTACTTCAATAAAGTCCAAGGTATGCCCAATGTTGCACGAAGCGGGAGCGAAGCGGAAGCGGGAGCGCGAAAGCGTCATTTTCCAAAAATCTAGGAAGCGAAGCGTCCGCGGAAGCGTTTGCTATATATATTTTTTTTAATATTTTTTTGCATTTATACTCAAAACAAACATCCCAAATACCAAATTAATTGTGGAAGACATGAAAACATGCATATTTTTGCATAAATCAAGATAGATATGGCATCCATGATTCCATTGTAGTTACTAGTATGTACAACAATCATCTATATTCTAGCTATTACAAACATACATCAAATTTTTAAGCATATTATAAAACATAAAACATTTAAGCATATTATAAAACATAAAACATAGAGCATATTATGATTTATCTAGCAAGTGAGCAACTGTCAACATTTGTCATGTCCAAAATTCAAATAATAATGTTTACAAAATATGTCACTTGGTCACCGCCAAGCCAAAAAGGTTCAAAATTCAAATTCACAAGTCTACAAGTCTAATGAGTAATCTATGACAAAAAGTAGTAGATTGTGAATATATCTACTAATCTCTCCTCCTTCCACCACGAATAGAACGTGGTGGCGGGCCTCCACGTGGTGGCAATGAAGAAGATGGTGCCTGTGTAAGTCGTGGCACTGAAACTGATGAAGAAGAACCCCCTGCTGTTGGTGTTGAACCATGGAACCTAGGAACCAAGGGACCAGATGGGGGTGGGGGTGGTGGCATATCAACACGGTCATCATCATCCTAGAATCGCTCAAAAAATTCATGCAAAAAAAAAAAAAAACACTAGTTAACAAAAAAATTAAAAACATGAATTAGAGAAATGCTTTATAAGGGAAAATTGGAAAATTCATACCACAATGGACATACCTGGATAAGAGCATCCTCTAATTGCTCTAGTCGCAACACTCCATCCTCCAAATTGGGCTCCTCTGGATTCTTGTCCCAAATCAACAAGTCTTTATTAGACTTTGCATCTTCACAGTAATGGGACAACAATCGCAAGTTGTAATGAACATAAACCAAGCTCTCTGCCCGGTCTAAATTCAACCTGTTCCTTTTAACACTGTGGATGAAAGAATAAGAGCTCCAACACCTCTCTGCAGAAGAAGTGTTTACCACCTGTGATAGCACCCGCAATGGCAAACTCTGTAGAAGTGGAGTACCCCCTCCATGCATGTTCCACCACTCAAGAGCAGAAAAAGTCTCTCGATCTTGAATTGCATGCATGCTCCCAAATGGACCAATGTTGAGCGTATAGTTGCTCACCTGTCTCCGTACCAATGCAGCCTCCTCCTCATCAGGGATTAATTTACTCAATGCAGCCATATATTTTTCGTGAACCTCTCTATCTTGGTGTGGTTTTTTCCTGCTTCCCCCCCAGGTGCTGGTGTTGAAAGCCATGATGGATGATAGTATTTAGGTGTCAAAACATATGCTAATGCATGCAATGGAATATTTAGCATTTCCCATCGGTTTTGCACCTCTACACGAATATAATTGTACAAGGTGGTATCTCTAGGCTCAACAATGTCTTTAATCTGCCCCAACATGCTATCCATTTGCTCATACACCTCCCCAATTACTGGTCGATCTGAATCTGCAAACTTGATCATGTAATAAATTGGTTTGGTGAATTGCAAAACATATTTAACCTGTGACCAAAAGTAACTGTCAAGAACAGTGTCCTTGACTGCATTAGCACCATTTGTGTCAGTGTTAATTTCATCCCATGTTTCAGCACACACCAGATTAGTTAAAGCTTGTCTCACCCTCACTAGCCGCCTAAAGGTGAGGTAATAACTAGCAAATCTTGTCTTTGCAATTTTAAGCAATTGCAACTTGGAGTAAGTGCCATAGAAGTAGTTTACCCTTGTATGCCCTGTGATGAATTTAATGAGCTGCTTCCCTTTCCTGTAAACCTCAGCAATCCACCCACAATCTTTGTGTTTCACAATATCATGCATCAAAAGGTTCAATGTGTGAACCAGGCACCCAGACCAAAAGATGTGTGGATGAGTACGCTCAATAATTTTTCCTGCTGCCTTACAATTTGCTGCATTATCTGTGATCACTTGAACCACATTATTCGGACCAACATCTTTGATTGATTTCAATAGGAGATCTGCAATGTTTTGTGCAGTTGCACTGATGGAGGAGGAGTCATGACATGCAATAAATACTGCACCACTAGAAGAAACACCAAGAACATTTATCAAATGTTGGTTTCTAATATTTGTCCACCCATCTGATACAATGGATACCCCAGAATCCACCCACTCATGTGTAAAACGTGTCAAAGCTCTTTGAACCTTATCTTTTTCTCTTTCTAATAACACTGTTCTAGCTTTCTCATAGTTGGGGGCCTTGTATCCTTTTGGGGCTTCATTGATGGCCTTTACCATGTCATGCCAATAGGGAGAGCGAAGCACATTGAATGGTACACCGCAAGCACAAAGAAAACGGACTATCTTTCCATCCACATCATCCCTCCCAGCAACATTAAGGAAATCCCCTATTGTTCTTCTACCTCTAGAGGTTGCAGAAGTACCATGAGGAGATGGGCAACTACCAAATTTAGAGGTTGCACTTGATTCAGAATGAGTTTTTTGTTTCTTGTTTTTTTGTTGTGCAGCCATCTCTATTTGGATGTATTTTCTTCTTTCTTCAGTTGAAATGTTTGGGCAAATTTGTACCCCCACAGAACCCTTTTTTTCATCACTGTCCAGCACCCCACAAAGATGCCTCCTCAGACGGGTATATGAACCACAATATGGTTTTCCTCCATGACAACCATGAGGGCACACAAATTTGTAAGATCCACCACCCTTTCCCCCATCAAGTTTGGTCACATAGTTCCACAAGGGTGTTGATGTACCTTTCCCATCTTGTGCTTCAGTGTCCCCTTCAAGTTCATCCCCTTCCTCTTCAAACCCTTCCTCCTCATCATACATTGGGTCACTACTATTAGGACCAAGTTCATCCCCTTCCTCTTCCCTTCTATTCCTCACCCTTGCCATCATTAAAACCAAGAGTGGAATGATACATAGAAGCCAAAAGAACACCATCTTGGAATATGGATATAGGTGGTGGACAACCTGTAAATAAAGGAGCAAGTAGAAACAATGGGAAAGAGTAGGAGAGGGAGGAGAAAAATACAATTTTTTTTTCAAAAAAACAAGGGAGTTTGGGGTTTGAACTTACCTCTTTAGCTCTTGTAGATGAAGTCCTCCAAGCTCTTGCTCCAAGCTCCTCCTCCTTCTCCTAGCTCCTCCTTCTTCACTCCTCCAAGCTCTCCTCTCTTCTCCTCTCCTTTCCTCTCTTCTCTTCTCCTCTCCTCTCTTCTCTTCTCCAACTCTCATAAACTCAAAGTGAGAAAATGAGGAATGAATGGGAGCTTTATGCTTTTCATTCCTCACCCTAAACTCACCCTAACCCACCCCCTCATTGCTAAGTTAAGTTAACTTTAAAAAAAAATTAAAAAAAATGAAGTATTTTTCCTTGCCCGCGCGGTTTTTTCGGAAGCGCTCCGAAGCGCTCGTGAAGCGTACGCTTCCGGGCCCGAAGCGTGGCGCTTCGGAGGCCCGAAGCGCCATCCGAAGCGCGCTTCGGGGCCCACGCTTCATAAAAACCAGGAAGCGCATTAAAAAATCGGAATCGCGCTTCGGAATTTTTGGAATCGCGCTTCCTGGGGCGCTTCCGGAACGCTTCCGTACGGGGCGCGATTCCGGCCTAGGATCCGGGGGGGGGGGGCGCTTCCTGCAACGTTGGGTATGCCTTCTGATTTTGGTATTATATGTTGATTTATTTCTGGCCGATGGTGAACGTCTTATCGTCCAGTGTAAGAGGGAGTTATCTTCTGAATTTGAAATGAAATATCTTCAGTTGATGCACTACTTTTTGGGTCTTGAAGTATGGCAGAAACTTGGTGAGATTTTCCTTTCTCAAGGAAAATATTTTGTTAAGCTACTAAAAATATTTGATATGACACAATGTAAATCCATGAATATTCCAATGGAGATGAACTTCAAGAAGCTGTGTGGTCCTGATTTGGCAAATCCTTCTGAGTATCGACAAGTAATTGGAGCAGTGATGTTCTTAGTGAACTCTAGACTAGGCATATGTTTTGCGGTTAATACTCTAAGCCAATATACGATTAAGCCATCACATGCACACTGGATTGCTGCAAAGCATGTGTTGAGATACCTGCATGGGACCATCAATCTAGGATTGAAATATGTTGCAGGTGATATAAGACTACATGGATACTCAAATGTTGATTGGGCTAGTAACTCTACTGATAGAAAAAGAACATCTGGGTGTTGCTTCAACTTAGGATCTGCCATGATATCCTGGATGAGAAGGAAGCAGAAGTCTGTAGCCCTCAACATGGATGAAGATGAGTACATTACTGCTAGCATGGCTAGCTGTGAGGCAATATCGCTCAGGTAGCTCTTTGGAGAGCTATTTAAGCATGTTCTAGACATAATAGTAATTTACTGTGACAGTAAGAGTGGGATTTGACTTGCAAAAAATCCTGTGTTCCATGATAAGTCCAAGGATATTGAGATCAAATATCACTACATCTGGGGTATGATGCAGAGAAGAGCAGTAAGACTCCATCATATAGCGACTGATGACCAGATCACCGACATTCTTACTAAGCCTTTACCGGAAGGAAAATTCTTTGTTTCTAGAGAACAACTTTGCCTGACACTCTTCCTAGAGAGGGTGGTCATGGGTAATGAGCCTTGGATGTGCGAGATCCTTGTCATGTGCTGACAAATGGATCCCCCAAAGCAGTGATGAGCCTTGTAGGTGCGAGATCCCTGTCATGTGTTGAGAAGTGAATCCCCCCAAGCAGTGATGAGCCTCGGATGTGCGAGATCCTTGTCATGTGTTGACAAGTGGATGCCCCAAGCAGAGATATGACTTGGATATGTGAGATCTTTGTCATGTGTTGACAAGTGGATCCCCCCAAGCAGTGATGAGCCTTGGATGTGCGAGATCCTTGTCATGTGTTGACAAGTGGATCCCCCCAAGCAGAGATATGACTTGGTTGTGCGAGATCCTTGACAAGTGGGTTATCCCCCCAAGCAGAGATGAGACTTAGTTGTGTGAGATCCTTGTCAAGTGGGTATCCCCCCAAGGTCTGTGGATGCAGGTGTTCTACCACTTGATTCTTGAGGGTCAAGGTGGGAAGATCAACGAACAATAGGATAGAGTGTGATCCTTACCTCTCATGGTAAGTGGTATCCTGCCTATTGCCGATCAAACATATATTTAGGGTGGTAGATTAATCTCCCCTATTGTCCATGGATATAAGGTGGTAGCCGAAGCTCCCCTATGATGATTCTTCTTCATTAGAGTGAGACATCATTGTTCTAGATGATACAAAGCAGAGATGAACAAAGATGAGCAGAAAAAGTAGAGATCTTTTGTTGCAGAAATAAATTCCTCCCTAGCTGATAGGGAGTGTTGAAAATTTGGCAGCTCAGGGATGAATTTCTAAAATTAGAAAGTCTAAAAATAGAATTTCTAAAAATAGAAAGTCTAAAAAATAGAAAGTCTTAGGTATGACTTTCCAAAAATAGTAAATAACTTTGCATCAATTGGTAATCAAGTATTGTTGATGGAAAATCCCTTTTGATCATCAATCAATCCTAATAGTTCAATTTCGACTCACTCATCAATATTATCATTAATATTGTTATTATTATTCTTATGATACTATTATATTATTATTCGAAAGAAATTAAAGTCACTCAATCATGGCTCTCAATAATGTTCTCTTACACTCATTAATGGCATGGCATATTCCTCTTACACTCATTAAAGAGCATCATAAAATATTCTCTTACACTCTTACACTCAATAAAAGCATGTCATAAAAGATTCCTCTTACGCACTCTTTAAAGCATATGTTACACTCTTCTTAAAAGCGTAAGTTACAAAGGCATGCGTACCTTCTTAATGACACGAGTTACATTTCTTAAATGGGCATGAGTTACACTTCTCTTGGGATGTGAGTTACTCCTCCTTTATGGCATGGATTCATTGCTCCTCCTATATATATGTGCCTCATTCTTTCACCCCTCACTACTTGTACATTATGAAAGAAGAATTCGAACTTTAGAGGGAGTTGGAGAAGATTGTGGGAGAGAGACTTGGAGAGTAAGAGCAGAAATTAGTGAGCCAAGGTTGATTCAGTGCTTCAGTGTTTCAGTGTTGATTCAGTTGAAGGGAAGGTTGATTCAGTGTGTGCATCTGCTGTTGCTACCGCTGATCTTCATGCTACAACTTGTTCAGATCCGAGTTAACTTACTCATTCTCTTGATCTCTCATTGTACTCTGTATCTCTGTGAACAATTGATTTCTAATAGAAGAAGAATTTGGTTGGGTTTTCCCCTTATGGGTTTTTCCCTGGTCATTGGACCTATATTCTTTGTGTCTCATTTTGTTCTTGGTTGTCTTCTATTTTGCATTTGATTTATGTTCTATCTGCAATTGCATATTTAATATTGCAACATAGAGAAGTTTTGTCACAAGTGATTGTTACAACATAGAACATCATAATTTCAACACTTTTGAGATTTATATTCAAGATTATATCAATTGCTAATAATGAGGGGAAAGGCATCAAACTTGATGTGAAAAACAAACTTGAAACCGAGATGGATTTACAATGCATATTTTCTACAACCTCTTGGACTTCCGATGATTTTATAAATCAACACTCAAAAAGGATTGAATGTTTCTTTTGTTCCATAGGAGTAATAAAGCAAGGATTCCCTCACTTTAGAACAATGTCACAAAAAGGGCTTTAGACATGCCTTTCCAATGTGGCAATGCCACCCCTCTTTGGTGCCCAAGTTGACTTTGACAATCCACACTTGCAACACTGACTAGCTAATATGCACCAAGAATATTTTCGACATTTCAACAAGGTTGATCTTCCATTCCACAAGGCCTTAGATAGGAGGAAAGAAAAAAATATTTTATACCAGTAGCTTCCAACAAGTTTACAATGAGGAGTCTCTTATTTGTAGATGAAGAGCTCAAAAACCGCCATAATAAAATAACATTATATCTCTAACTACCCTAGATTTATGCTAGAAATACTAATATCTTGTAAGTAACTAGAAAGGACCATAGATAGTTCAACAATGTGAAAGTCCTCGTCAAATGTTGAGATAGACATGGTCAAAGTACTATAAACTTCCTCCTCTAGGGTTCAACATCATCAAAATTCAAAAATATGGCCTAAGGATGCTTTAGCAACCTCCATGCATGTGGATCTTGTTACCCATCATCCGTGGGTGGTATCATAAGAGAAAATTTTCTCCTAGATGGTCCTTAGCCGGTAGCCAGCAGCCCCCAGATAACTCGATGTGCCATTTTCTCCGCCACCTGAGCTAGCCATGTGGTCCCTCGCCCATCTATTATGATCGTATGTTTGAAGGTGGGCCTCCCAACCCCGAAGGTATGGCTTATCATTATGTAATTGAGTATTTTTGTTTACTTATCATGGACACTTTTGGGCATGGATTGGTGGGGGGATTCGGTGCAAAGAGTTGGCTAGGTATGTACTCTTGTCTCCTCTGCTCGATTTGGTGATTATCCTTGTACCCTAGTCCTACGAGACCTCCTTTATTGGCTATTAGCTTTAGGGCTGGCATTACATGGGAAATCCCTATTTTGGTTGTGTGGTCCCACTTCCTGATACCATATACATCACTCCCCTCCGCTAATTTTAACCCCATTGATCACTTTTCCCATCCAAGTCCATATTTGTTCGCTGGGTCCACATGGAGTTAACCTCCCCCTCCCCTTGTCCACACCTTGGGTCGGGCTTGGAACAATGCCCTAGAGGTTGATTTAGCTAAAAAGAAAAGAAAATGCATATCTGGCTATTCTCAACATGATATTGTACCATAAAATGCAAAATATGGTCAGGACATACAAATTTAGCACATGAGCTCTACCCCTTATCTATGGCCATCATCCTGGTTCTTATGGGTCCTAGATGAGCCTCCTCCACATTAAGGAACCCATGATTGTCCTAATCCCTAGTGAACAATGAACTGCCCCACCTTAAAGGAGGTATGTACTGCTATATCCTATACATCATGCTCTCATTCCTTAGAGCCCTGAGCAATTATGAAGAAAAATCAATCAAAGGCAAAAGGCATATGAAGAAGGGTGGAAAAACAAAGGTTGGGGTAACTCATGTACCACGATTGCTCCCTCCTACACTCATATACCCAAGTGTGGGCTTCCCCTATTATAGCTACCCTTGTACCATGACATGTGGCTTGGAGCCTTTCCCTTGATCCCCACTCCATTCCATCATTATATCACATGCCACCTACCACTTGATGGATGTACCATGGACATGTCACCCCCTTTAAAGGCTGAAACCACCTAATAGGGTCCTTGGTTAACCCCTTTATTGAGCTTGGAGACACTTGTACATGCCAAAGCCCACTATGGAAGGGCATGCCATTATGAAGTGTCCACTTGTGTTTCATGATTTGTAAGCTCTTTTACTTGATTACTCTAATGATTTATTGTATTGGAAGGCAAGGGGACGCATTGGATCTTATGCATTTGGGGTTTGGATTTAATGTCTCCATTTGGGGTTTGGTCTCCCTATACAGGGTCCAAGCCCTCCAAAGGGTCAAATTGACACTTATAGGGTGAGTGTAGAGAGCCATAGGCCTCCACCATAGCAGAGAGCACTTCATGGATCCCCAACACCATTCAGTGATTGCTCGTGTTCCACCTTTTGAATGAGGATGATGCACTTGGATCACCATGCCCAACCGCCTTCAGACTTGTACCACACACTTGGCAGAGGTTCCATGGCCTAGATGAGGATGTGTCTCACAGTGGGAGACAAAGGGAGGGCTTGTGTCATCATCCTAGCCCTTTCAGATAGTTTACATGCATTGTCAATCCAGTTAGAGACCCATGATGATGTCATTATGCCTCCACACACACTTGGGGACACCACATGTGACTTACTTGGATATCAAGGGGCCACCCCCTCATTCACTATGTTTGGGGACTATTCTCTCAACTTGGCACACTTTGGACTCCACTAGGCCTTCTCAATGGCCCAATGACTCATCATACTTACTATTTTGCCCTCTTGAGAGGCTTATCTTTCTATTTTGAGCTATCTTGGTGGGCTTGTCACCAAAGAATGCTATTATTGCACATTAATTTATTATTTGGGGCTCAATTAGGCCAATTAGGCTATTCAAACTCCCTTATGGATTGTATAAATTGATGAGAAGCTCATTCATTCCTCTCATCATCACTTGGATTGGATTAGTATCTCTTGCGAGATTTTCGCACTTGTCGCTGGGATGAACTTTTTGGAGTTTTCTTGATGCACTATGATGTTTGGATTTTTGCTATTTTCTTTGGAGCTTCTTTCTAATGCAAAGTGGATGAATGGATATACACTCTCTCTCATGTAAGTGAACTTTAATGCTATTCTTGCTATCTTTCTTGTCTAATGCATGTTATTGTTATCATTATTCTTGTATGTGTTAAAGTAATGTGAAATTCTTTTGGAGACCTTGAATAAGTGATTTAGTGCATCTGTTGCTCTTTAAGGGACTAGATGAATGTTCTCAGAGGCACCTCTTAGGTTGAAAGACCTCGAAACTTTGTTGCCTTTGCAAACTTGAAGTGTAAATCCCTATTAACCTAGTTGCTACCCTTGGAGAGGCTAGCAAAGGTCAATTAGGGCTCCTTAGCTCATGAAAATTCTCGATCTAGGTGTATCTTGAGTCCATTAAGCCCAAGAAGCAAGGCACTGATCCTCGCTTCCCCTTGGTGGTCAAATTTTCCTCTCTTTTCTTCACTTTTCCCAATTCTAGGCGTAACCCTAGTGGGTCACCTAGGGTGTCAAGCGAAATCCTCTGTAGCCATTAAAAACCCTTGAAATTTGGACCACAACTGCGTTGGGGTTTTCTCAAGGGGTCCTCCAAATTTGAGCTCGATCCGACGGTGGAATCCTGAGATATTGCAAGCCCTAGCTCAGGGATCAATCCTCTCCCTAGGTTTCCTTGGGTTAGTGTCCTCATTTGGATCATTGCATTTGAATTCCAAAAGAAAATTATTCTTTGATCCTATTCTCCTCCCAAACCAAGCCCCTTTATTGTTGATCAACTCCACACCCTTGACCTAGTTTGGGCCCGCTTCGGTTCTTTGTGATCCCACAACTTGATAACTTAAATTCCACAAAGATTACATAGAATCCATTTCTTCACAAGGATCCTTAAGTCTAGGAAGCCCCTTGTGAAGGCATATCCTCTAAACCTAGGCTCAAGTGTCCTCTTAGCCCTTCCTAGAGAGCCTATCACCTTGCTTTTCAAGCAAGTAAGCTATTTATTTGCGCCTCTCTTGTGAATAGGCTTAAGGAATCTCCTTATATCTTATCATAGATCCATCTATTCTTGTGATTCCTCTCACACTGGGACTCCTCCCATCAGTGAAAATCTATAAAGCGCAGGGAGCTTTAGCTGAGGTGACAGTGGGCTATCACTCCATTGTTGCCCCTTGACCTAGTAGTTGCTCTATAGGATCCCCTCCTAGGACCCTTATTAGTTTGAGTGGTAACACATCCGAGGAAAGCAAGAGGGCTATCCCCTCAACATACTCTATCAAATTCTCAACAAACCCCACATGTCAGATGGATGTTGCAAAGGTGAGTTGCTTACTCAAAATGCTCCAACCATCACCAGAAATGATGACAAGTGGTATGAGAGGCACCTGTGGCTCAAAGTGAAACTACCTCTGTTAAAGGTCTAATAGAAGCATGCCAACTCCTCAAATGAGTTAAAAATGTGGCACATGTGGCTCCAACATGGTGTGAAAGGCCTATCACAATGCCCATGGTAGTCACAACCAATGATGATAATATCGGTGATATATTGTAGAATATCGGAAATATCGCGATATTTTTGGTGAGGCGAGCGAAATATCACCGAGAAAATATCACGAGACGACAAAAAATATCGCCGAGTGTGTTATGCTGCGGCTAGAAAAAGGGATAATCGTTTTTTTTTTCTTCATTTTTGTTTCTGAGTGTTGGAGAAGGAAGGGGCAAAGTTTTGTGGTGGTTGTCAAGGAGGGTTTGAGGATCAAATAACGATTATCACCACCAACTAAGATTTTTTTGTGGATCAAAGATTGAAGAACAGTGAGACAAACTTCATTTCTTCCATTAACAGATATGTTCTTAAAACCCCTATGTTAATGATTTTTTCATAGATTTAGGGTTATGCTTGCTTGCCTCTTTGCCTACCAACATTTTGTTTCTTTGTTTTTTTTTTCCATTTGCTATGATTTTCATGCCCATGAGCCAATGCAAGGGTTTTCTCCATATTTGGACAGCAAGCATGATTTTTTTTTCAACTTTCCTATGCACCCTCTTATTGCCATTTTTCATTCATATTGCAAAATGCAAATAATGTAGTAATTTTTTTTAAATGAGGTGGTTTTTACTTATTATTTTTTGTGTTGGGGGGTTTAATGCCAATATTTTGTTTTTTTTGTGCCCTAGGTTTGAATTAGTTCACTGCAAATGTCAAATATGCCAAAAGCCTTGGACCCATTTTGGGAGTATGGGGAGGCTATTGGTGGGGGAAATTGGGCATATATATCATGCAAATTGTGTGGGACCAAGATGTTAGGAGGGGTTACACGACTGAAATACCATCTGGCTAGACTCCCTGCACATGATGGAGATGTAATGCCTTGTATGGTTTCTAGTTGAAAGGTTATACAAAAAGCTCTTGAAGAAATTGCTGAACAAGACAAAAAGAAAGCTGCTTGGGAGAGGCCAATGGTCTCAGATAGATAGCTGCTAGTTTTATTTGTTTTGCAACTTTTGCTACATATAAGTTTATAACTCATGATGATGAAATACTTTTAAAGTTTTATATATGTGATGTTAGTTTGTTTGAGTCCTTGATTGGACAATTATCAGGGATCAACATGATTTGCTATCACCTTTGAAGTTTGATGTATCATTTCTATTTGACATCATATATATTAGTGCTTTCTTCATATTTATGTGCCAATGTGTTTAGTTCATGTTGTTATTGCTTTATATGTTTAGAAATCTGAAAAAAATGAATATATTATGCATTTTTTATGCTTGTCGATATTTTCTGGTATTTTGCCGATATTGCCGATAAGATGTTTTCTGGACCTTCGCCAATATTTTGCTGATACCGATATTTTCAACACTAGTCACAACACCCTGGGGGAGGTTTACAACACCCAAGGTAGTTATACATCCTAATGAATTACATAGATCTCAAGGTGAAGTTGCAATGTTTTAGGTAGGTACACTTATCCCATTTTAGTGGCAATATAAAATAATGATGAATCATGCCTTGATATATGTGTCATTAGGTGGAGAAACATTCAGTGACATCATTTGACATCCTTTAACTTCTTATTGGATCATTTAATTTTTATCTTTTGCTAAGTTTAACTATGGTGGGGACAACATTAACCTCTATTTCCACATGACAACTTCTATGATAGGAAGCATTTACTAGGACATTAAGGAGTGCGATATGATGATGTGACATTAGGGGAAAGGGGAACTTCATTTGCATATGAGATAATTTATAGGTCTTTTCTTCCTTGGATTTCAGGAGCTAGGGGCTTATGATATTCATCCACATGAGTGTCTTTAGAGAGGGTGTGCTTTCCATTGTGAGCCTCTTTTTCGTACTACCCCTTTTCTTGTCTTTTCTTTATTTGATTAGTCCCTATTGCCACAAATTCTAACAGGCCTAGTGATGGGATTCATAAGGTGAGCGCCAAACCCTATAGCAACAATGAGGGAGATTGCCATTGTTACCTCAATAATCTTCCTCTTGTTGTTTAGTGGAGTTTCACCACAATGGAGGATTCCCTATATTCACCTATAAGGATACTTTAGTTATAAGGCTCCAAGTGATGCAAATAGACTAGGCAAAGGTACCTTATGTTGGACAAGGTTCAATTCTTCTTGATAAAGGAGCAATGTATCATACACCTAGACTAGATAAAGACCTCTGCACACTAAGGCCTATAGATATGCAATGATAATGAAATTCCTAGACACATAGAAGTCAAGGGAAGATTTTGCTTGAAGATTAGATCAACAAAACAATGATGTAAACCCCAAATAGGCTTCAAGTTGAAGCTCAGATAGGTTTTACAGTTTCCAAGGCACAAAAATGATCAAGAAGGGATGATGTCAACCTTCTTAAGGGAAGGTTTACAACCATGAAAGCTAGATCTTGCGTTTTAAAAGGCAAAGGGAGGTAAACCTTAGGTTTCCATCCACCAACATGGATCCACGTTAACCCTACAAGGAATTTGGCCCTAGAAAATGCCCTAGTGGCTTGCCTTATAAAGCCTAGGAGATATATAAAGTGGGCAAATATTTAGTTTTTGAAATTTTTTTATCAATGC
The DNA here is from genome assembly GCA_031772625.1 of Pinus tabuliformis. Taxonomy (NCBI): domain Eukaryota; kingdom Viridiplantae; phylum Streptophyta; class Pinopsida; order Pinales; family Pinaceae; genus Pinus; species Pinus tabuliformis. The sequence goes on from CM062819.1 coordinate 1,445,355,361, forward strand.
AAGTTTACTAGCGCCTAATCCTACTTGGATGATGGAGTCTTAGGGCAAATTTTTGGAGAAAAAAGACAATTGATTGGAGAATGGGGAGAAAAATACATTTTCCATTTGTAAAATCCTAAGTATCTTTTTTGTGAGGGGAGAAATTAAATAGAAGATGCACACTAGGAGTTCTTCTATGGATTTCAAGGAAGAATATATTTAACATGCAAAATTTAACCAAGATTTCCAACAAATAATATGCTTTTAGTCATGGATCATAAAGAAACCCTAGCATTAATTCATTCACATGCAAAATAATGAAAAATCAACAATAAACTTACAATTTATTCCAAGAAAAGATCTTTCAATCCCAAAAAGACATATTCAATACAATAGCCAATCTCCAATAGCAAATGCTCCATAAAAATCACATCTCCACAAGTAGCGAAAAAGACATGGGTAATTCACACCATAGAAGGGAGGGTTGGAATCCCAAGTGTGATGATGAATAGAATGAGTGAAGGGATCTTCCATTTATATGTGGTATATTCCATCACTTTACAATATAATATTAGCCTACAAGCCCTAAAACAAGTTAATTTTGAGGGTTTGACAATGCAAGGGATTACAAGCAAACCCCATAGCTCAAGGGGACAAAATAATGCCATTAAATCCCACACATGTGAGTCAATGTCCTCCAAAAGCATGACATTATGCCCCTTTTGGGCCATAAATGATACAAAAGGGCATGGGATGGGCAAGTGAGATGTTTCATCGTCATAATCAACACCACGCCTTGAGGGAAGACCTCAAGAATTGCCTCAAAATGGCTCCATGTGTCAAAGCCATGCTCTAGGTACCCTATGTCACCCTCTCAAGGGCTAGATGGGTGACGTGGCATCATCTCTCTCTAGCATTGGGGCTCCAAGTGCAAGTACAAGCCCTCCCTTGTCATCCTGGGGATGGCCATCATCATCTAGACTTGATCAAGCAACGCCCATCAAACAGTGTTAAGGCCAGCCTGGGGGTGTGTTGGGTACAATATTAAGTAAATCAACAAGCAAGAGGAGCTTAGCATTGCGGCATCTGGGGTTGCTCTGAGTTGTTAATCATTATATGGAATCATCAAAGTGCTGAACGTTTTGCTTTGGCGGGGCAACACTGCATTTGCAAGGTCATTGCTGCTCTTTGGAAAGTGTAAAATGGCTTGGGAACACAAGTAGTGAAGAAATATAATGTGCCCTCAAAGGCCTCTTTTTCTATGTGAAAGACTTGGAAAAACCATCTCAAGATCAAGTGAAAGCCACCAATCATTAGGGACAATGACCATAGATGCATCATAGTGGACCATACTTAATTGTTAAGGGCATAATAACACTTCAAACTGAGATCACCTTCAAATATCTAACTAGACCAAGTCTCGTAAAAGTGTTCCCTACTTGTGTTAGGGATGGCTAGATGATCATGTGAAAATTTGGCTAACCCCGAATCCTACTGTAGCAACCGATAATGTTTCATCTATTTGTTAAATTAATCAAACAAATTACTTGCAGTTTCCTACGGAAAATATCGAAACATATACACTGCAACCTTCACAAATATAATATTGTGGAAGAAATAAAAACACTGGAAGAATAGATGAACACACAAAATAATACACCGTTGTTTTTGGACCAATGTCCCCAGAAAAACCCAACTTCGGAAAACTGGTGCAACAACTAAGGGTTTTATTATTATGCAGTACTAAATCTGAGTACAAGACTATGGATGCTCAAATCTAGCAATCCATGCAGAGAAAATAACTAACAAACGTCTAGTGAGAAAAATATCACTTCCATCGATGATCTGACACTGACCTTGGCTCAAGATCAGCTGCCCCTTGTTGCCTCTACAAATTTGCGTCAGCCAGCTGGGACTGACGTCTCTCTCACTTTGTTGATCAGTTGTTGCCTGGAAACTCGATCTTCTGGCTCTTTGGGCTCCCACTTCGGCTCCTGCCTTTGAAACTCGACTTCTCCTTAGCCAATACAGATCTCCCTTTGAAGCTCTATGCTGCCTCTATGCACTGCGTCAACCTCTCTGTGGAGTACGCTGTCTCTCTACTATGCACCACCGGACTGGAAAAACTTCCTTCTGACCTTACTATCCCTGCCCCTCTCATTACTTTGAAACTACTGAATCACCTCCGACAACTCACATCTGCTACTCTGGAGTTCGATTTCCCAACAATATCGAATTCTTGGTGGCTCCAAGTGTGTTCTCCAATCCCCATCGAAGTTCTTCTTATAATCTCTCGTTGAGGCTTCAGCGACCAAGATTAAAATATAATCGATGGCTAAGATTAACTAGAATTCGATCCATGTCTTCTTCTAGAAGATTTCACCATGAATTAATTAATACCCTTTAATTAATCAGTTTTCCTAAGTTTAGACTTAGGCACCGTTAAAAAAATATTAATTATTTTAATTAAGTTGTCTCTAGATGGAATTTCCAGAAATGATTTTTGGGTTTTGGAGAATACATGTATTCTAACCTCTCCACCAAAATTCGTGGCTAGAACACAACCGATGCTACAAAATCCACACTCCCTCTTAGCGAGGAATGTGTTCTAGTGTAGCAACCCACTGAAGCAACACCTTGTCTTTGCACCACCTCTTGTTACACTGCTGATGTCTGCTTTTGCTGCCCACCAACTACTGCGCACATTGATAAACGCTACATCCATGTTGTTGTTGGCCCTGTTGAACTGTTGCCAACACTGCATCTACACTGCAACTCCCTCTCCATCTATTGCTGCTGCAACTACAACAACTGCGACGGAAAAGCATCCAAAACACTGAACCAACTGTGGTTAGTATGATGCATCTGTCACCTGAGCCCTGATTGCTGTTAGACTCTGCACTGCCACTGAAGACTTTGCGTTGTTGCTGACTCTGCTCTGTACCATCTGCACTGCGCTCCCTAGTAACTGACCTGCTACTAGCTACTACATCTGTCACTCTGGCACTTGACTGCACCAACTGCCACTGATCCATCTTGTTATTGCATGTTTTGGTCTCCCGTAGCAAGGTATTGATTCATGAGGTGGACCTTCTCAAGAATCCTGACCATCCTGTAGCTCTTTGGGGCTACAAATGTAGGAATTTACAGGGTAAGTTTCTTAGATAGAGCACTGAAGGACACCGCTCACAAACAGATCACAGATTAGTACACCAGTATTCTTGACGTGGTTAAAACCTTCAAAGAGGGAAACAGTCCACGGCCTGAGCCAACGCGGCCACTTCAGGCAATTTATTAATGTAAAAGAAAGAAAATTTACATAAGCTTCTCTCATGAATGACCACCTTACAAATGACTCTCCATGCTCTTTAAATATAGATCATGGACCAATCGAGTGTTAAGGCATGGATCAAGTGTCGGTAATACCAAGGAGAGAATGAACCGTTGGATCACTTCATGTCTAGAACATATCATGACTGTTGGATTGTAAGTCACAAAAGGTACATACTAAAAAAACACACTTTCCCTAACTATACACTAGACCAAGTTATACTTAACTATTTCCTATGTGTCGGAATATCATAACATCCCCCCTTAAGAACAACTTGGGATAGGATTGAATGATGTACAAATATGATACAATAGGAGAAGGAAGGAGGCATTAGAGCCTATCCCCCCTTAGTGATAACTTCCTGAACTCCAACCATAAATCGAAGTTTAGTAAACTTCGCCACTGTGAGAGCCTTTGTAAAGATGTCTGCAACTTGATCATTGCTTGATCAATATTGCACTTCAAGAACATGGTCATGAATGAACTTTCTGATGAAGTGCATGTGTAGTTCAATGTGTTTGCTGCATTGATGTTGGACTGGATCTTTGCATAGTTGAATGACACTTTGATTATCACACCAAAGTGTAGTCTGATGCTGTTGCTGAAAGCCAAACTCTGATAGGATGTGACGAAGCCACTGGGCTTCCTTACTAGCTTCTACGGTGCCACGATACTCTGCTTATGCTGAAGAAAGAGAAATGGCACTTTGTTTCTTGCAAGCCCATGTAATAGGTCCAGAGCAAGAGTGAAGACATAACCTGCAGTAGACTTTTGATCATCAGGGTCACCAGCCCAATCGGAATTAGTGAAACCAACCAATAGAGGAGATGCCTTTGCACTGTAATGAATCCCACATTGAACTGTACCTTGAACATAACGTAGTAGTCTTTTAGCTGCTTTCCAATGACTTTTTTGTGGTTTTTGCATAAACCGAGCAATAAGGCCAATAGCAAAGGAAAGGTTAGGACGGGTATGTGTCGGATATAAAAGGTTTCCTACGAGTTGACGGTATAAGGTAGCATCAACTTTAGGGGAAGTACAAGTGACTGAAAGTTTGGCTCCAGATTGAAAGGGAGAAGGCGCTGGCTTACAACCTTCCATGTGAAAGCGATTTAGTAGTTCACAGGCATACTTGGACTGGGAAAGGGAAATGCCTTCTTTGGATTGCAAGACTTGAAGACCAAGAAAATAATGCAAGTGTCCTAAGTCTGTCATTTCAAACTGCTTTTTAAGACGAGACTTCACATGGTTTATAAGGTTGGGATCACTACTAGTAAGGATAAGATCATCAACATAAAAAACAAGAATGATAAGAGACTTACCCACTTTCTTGGTGTAGACAATATTGTTAGAATGACACCTAGAAAAGCCGGTATGTAAAAGAAAGCTATCCATTTTGGCATACCAAGCCCGAGGGGTTTGCTTGAGACCATAAAGGGATTTCTTAAGTCGACATAAAAGGTTGGAGTCTGTTTGTATAAAGCCAGAGGTTGTTCCATATCGATTTCTTCATGCAAGTCCCCATGCAAGAAGGCAAATTTAACATCCATCTGATGGACTTCCCATTTGAAAGAGGCAACAAGGGAAAGAACAAGTTAGATAGAGTTCATTTTGGCAACAGGGGAGAAGGGTTCAGTATAGTCAATGCCTTCAACTTGTGAAAAACCCTTAGCAACAAGACGAGCTTTATGTTTATCAACTTTTCCATCTGGTCCAAACTTGGTTTTGTAAACCCATTTACATCTAACAAGTTTTCGTCCCTTTGGAAGAGGAATAAGATCCCATGTATCATTTGTCAATAATGAATGATATTCTTCATTCATAGCTGCATCCCAATCTCGATGCCCTGAAGCTTTTACAAAGGTGTCAGGATCATAATTCGCTAAAGCTTGAGCCAGTAAAGAAGAGGCTCTATCGAACTGAGAACGTGTACATTGCTGATCTTTAGGATCACCTACAAGAGCACCTGCTGCATTCCGAGTAGCATAGACCCATTTTGAAAGCTGAGGAGCTAAAGGAGGATCTTGAGAAGGTGGGGGGGGATTTTCATCATCGCTGTCATCATCTGAAGAAGAAATATTTTCAGAAGTAGAAGGGATAGAAAGAGGTGGCACATCCACCGAACTAGGCTCGTAGGCTGATATGTTTTCAGCAAACATTACATCTCTTCTAATGATAACATTTTTGGATTTAGGTGGAAGAAGTCTATATCCTTTGACATCTTCAGAATATCCAACAAAAATACAATTTTCACTCTTAGGTTCTATTGTAGCTGTTGCGACAACACCTCCAAAAATCTGGGTAACCATTAAATTTTTGGAGCCCCTACATCAAGCCTAAGCTTCGGCCCCGTCGGGCCCTGCCTGATGGTTCGGCAATGTCTGTAAATCCGAAGAAATCCCAAGTTTTGGCTAAGTCAAGCCAAGTCGCCAGTTCATGAGATAGACCGGGTCGCATAGTCGGAACACGACTATCGCCTGTACCCGCGACCACAACAACCCTTTCGACCATGGCGACTCGCAGGTCACAAGGTCGCATAGTCGCACTCCCAACCGCTCAACTATCTTGAGACCCCGCGACCCCATGATCTTCCGAGTCGGAAAGTCGCCTTAATTTCGGTCAGTCACTTGTGCGACTACGCGACTCCGCGACTCGCAAGGTCACACCGCCTATTCACACATTCCAACTCGACCTCGTGACTCATGCGACTTCGCGACTTGCGAGTCGCAAGGTCGCAATATCTGCATTCCCAACCCTCGCGACCTCTGCACATGCGATGATTTTATAAATAGGAGGGTACCCTGGTCGCATTTGGCAAGGCTCTGTTGGTCGCACTGGAAGCCAGAAATCCCTCTGATCTGACTTCATGCGCATGTCTGACTCCGTTAAGTAACGACCCTCCCTCCTGCAATGGTTATTTTCTTCCAAATGTCACTGACTGCACCTCCTGACCTTCAGCTTACCTCCCACCCTAGGGTTTAGCCCTTTAATTAGCTTTCCTTTCCGTTTGTGCTTCATAAATTACCCTAGCCTTTCCCCGTTCCTCCACTCAGAGTTTTAGGTTTGCCTTGCATTTGATTCCTCTCATTAGATCAAGAACCCGAAGCTCCATCCTTTTGAAAGTGACGCCAGTCTCCCAAAAGTCGTTCAGGGCCTTCTCTAAGCCAATTTGAGCTATAGTCGCACACCCCGCGGTTGCGATACCCTGCCCCTCGCGACTCTGCAACTTCGTGACTCCTCTTTCCCGCGACCTCCTACCGTTTGTGACCTGTGACCACCACCCGCTGTGCGATCCGCGACCTAATTTTGCGCATCGCGACCTTGTGGTCACGCCCGACCCTTGACCTCAATCGCACAGTCGCATTTTTAACATCGGATACTGTGCAACTCACTCATCCCCGCGACCCTCCTTTCACTGGCTAAGTTTTCCTTTTATTGTGTTTTAATTTATTGTCATGCCCTCTCTCTCATCGTGGGACTGCGTTTTTGACATGCCAGCTGACGTCGAGCTCGAGTGCATATCCATTTCCTCTTTTGAAGACGAGATGGGCCACTCAATTACTAAAACAACTCAAGGCACTTCAGGAAGCGGGGCATGGGAAACTGATCCAGATGAACAACCACCTATCTTTACAGACACGGCTTGCAACATAAATAAAACCACCAGGCTCTCTTGGTATGAGATCTACGAAGAATTCGCTAAGAGGGATATTCTGGAAACATAGGAGGACTTCCAAGTATATATCAATGTCAAAAGGTCAAGATTACATAAAGTAGCGGCTCATCCACCAGTATTCCCGTGCGCTGAGATCATCGAATGGGTCTTGCAGTGTACAAGCACAGATGACTGGATGATTAGGGGTCATGATGGAGCACCTATAGCCACCATTGCTTCGACAAACATCAACGCCTACTACAAATTGCCTGAGAAGTAGCAGATTTTTAACACCAAGTGGCTTGCCGGATTCACTACCCCGACGAAAGACATCTTGAGGGATTGGTGGCAAGAACCTGCAAAGTTCCGAGTCAGGACAGACCAGGCCTACAAGACAGAAGGGCTACACAAAGTATATCAGTTATCGTTGCGATGATGTGCCGACTATATGGCAAGCCAGACTATGATGTGTTTTATGGCACGTGGGTCCCACTCATGTATGCTGTCGCCACTCAAGGAATTATTTTTAATTGGGCGAGCATCCTGTCATCATCCTTGAGGACCAACATAGCCATCGCCCAAAGCCCACCCCTCGAGCAACCTCCAGAATTCTATATGTCTTCATACCTCCTTGATGCTGTCTATTCGAGGTGCCACTTTGAGCACTGGAGCTGCAATTGGGACTCATCAATATCCCAACCCGTCCACTGCCACTACAAAGTCTTCTGGGACACAGCTTATAGAGCCACGTTGGATATAATATCTGAAACATTTATCATCCCATTATACCAACTGTTGTTCAGGGAAGATCCACCTTGCATGTCAAAGAGAGCCATGAGGACCATGGTTAAAGTAGCTCATTGGTTCCCTATCGATGAAGGAACGATTGTCAGGGTGTTTGGTACTCATAAAGCTCTGCACGCTCTGCCCAAGTTCATTATAGATAGGACCCTTCTATGAGAGGTCTGCTACCAGATGACATAGGGTTTCTCGAAGGTGTTGAACAAAGGTAAGAAGAAACCTTGGCCACCTTTCCCTCTCACTATTGGAGCGTATGTAGTAGAAAACTTCAAATAGGTGGAAGTAGAAGCTGAAGAACTGGAGGGGAGCCATTTCGTGACCCTGAATTATAGAATGTATGACCCCGAGAAGGTCGTAGCTGCCCACTGTAAGAAGGCGAAATTCAATTGGTCTTACGCCCACACTAGGAAGGATCTTGAGAACGAAATTAGGAATTGGTATAACTCCATAAGGAAGATCAGCCCTAGTGAGCAGCAGGACATAGAAGATGAGCTCCTTGATGATTTCCAGGATGATGTAAGCCTCAGAGAAAGAACACCGAAGGGAGTTGAGACATCAGGGAAGTGAAAAGGAAAAGAAGTGGAAGACCCTCTAAGCGACAACGAGGCATGGAATTTCATACCACTCATGTATTTTATCTAAGGTGGTCATGGCTTCTTTGAGCATGGCAACCCTTTCTTTTGAGTGACAAGAGTAACATGGCATGGAATTTCCATTTTAACAGAAATTGAAGTTATAGATGTTGAAACTAAGTGTTCCAAGGGAAAGATCTCGAAAAATTAGGCAGATTAAAAAAAGCGGCTCTGAAAACGGCTTCCGGATGAAGAATTTATGGCTTTTTGAAGAAAAAATGTTGAAGATGTCGATGAAGTACGTGAATGTTCAGAAGTGAATGATAATGTTATATTTTAAAAAAATTCCCCCCCTTTCCAAACTTATTCTAATTAGCTCACTTAAAAAAAATATTTTATGTGACCCACTTTTATAAATAAGTGAAAGTCACTTTTACAATGGTACTTTATGAACTACCCACTAAATTGTAATCTAAATAAAAGATAAAGTGACTTTAGAATTATAAGTGACTCACTTTTTGTAATGAGTGAGAACACTTTTATGTAAAGTAACTTTAAAACATAAGATACATGTGCTTTTTGAAAAAGTAACTTAACAAAAAGAAAGACTTGAACCCAAGGCCTCTATTCTCATAAAGTAACTTTGGACCAAGTGAGCTAGTTTAAAAGGTTAGTAATTTTTGGAAAAGATGAAGGGTTGGTTTTTTTATTTTTTTTAGTCATTGAAACTTTGGAGTGCGTGCTTACTTGAGAAAGCCCTTTTTGCCTACAAAACAAAAACCACACAACCCAACATGGACATGCAAAAAAACCAAACCTTATGGCTTGAAGTTAGCTTTCGCCGAAAACCAAATATTTTCCTCAATGTTTTTGATTTTCCGAGATCACACTAAGGCGCGGCGGAAAAGAGCATACGCATAAGAAAAATGCCTTTCTTTCTGTTCCTGATTTTCCCAGATCACACAGAGTCGCAGGGCAAAGAGCATACACAGAAATGAAATGTATAGATCCGATAATAAAAACAGAGAGATAAATAAAGCGAAATAAACAGAGGGATAAATAACTAAAATTGTAAATAAAGACTCTATACCTCCAGATCTTAAAAATGATGTAGCTAGGGCTACCAGAAACCTTTTCGCGTGAAACGAAAGGGGTTTCTCACTGGAACAGATACTTCTAACACAATAGAGCAGTCCTTTCGGCCCGAAAGCGATCAGAAACAATAGATTTAGGAAACGACAGTTGGATGTAGTTGTGTCGGCTTCGGATTTGGATCACCAATAGATGCGGCCCTCAAATAGCTCTAATACCATGTAGGAATTTACAGGGTAAGTTTCTTAGATAGAACACCAAAGGACACCGCTCACAAACAGATCACAGATTAGTACACCATTGTTCTTGACGTGGTTAAAACCCTCAAAGAGGGAAACAGTCCACGGCTTGAGCCAACGCGGCCACTTCAAGAAATTTATTAATGTAAAAGAAAGAAAATTTACATAAGCTTCTCTTATGAACGGTCACCTTACAAATGAACCTCCATGCTCTTTAAATAGAGATCATGAACCAATTGGGTGTTAAGCCACGGATTAAGTGTTGGTAATACTGAGGAGAGAATGAACCATTGGATCACCTCATGTCTAGAACATATCATGACCGTCGGATTGTAAGTTACAAAAAGTAGATACTAAAGAAACACACTTTACCTAACTATACACTAGACCAAGTTATATTTAACTATTTCATATGTATTGGAATATCCTAACAACAAAACCAAATCACCCCATCTCACTCCTGGAGGTATGTTTGTCATCATCGCGAAATCTGATCTACTCATACTATTGTTGTTGTTGCTCTATTGATGCTTCTTCAACCACGACAATAATGAGTTGGATCTCCGTAGATCCTTAAGTACTATATTCCATAGGGGTGCTCCCTCTAAAACTAGACTCCCTCCGAGTCTCGATCTTCCTATGGGCAATCTCTCTGCTCCCTCCTGGGAACTCACATAGTCCTCCTGTACTGGAAACTGGACTGTGAATCTCTGCGCTAGGAATCTCCTCGCTGGAACTGCACCTGGATATTGCAACTGGGCAATTCACACTACCTGCGTCACTGCAACGTGTTTTGCAACTGTCTTTTGGGAATTGACTGCAACTAGCTATGCAACTGTCATTTGAATGACTAGCTGCATCTGTTGAGACTTTGATCCTCCTGTTGCTGATTATTTTGGGCTCTTGTATCAAGGACACTGATCGATATGAGAAATCCGCAACAACTGGATCTAATCTGCTCTCTCTTCCATGGATCCTACCCATCTGTGGCCATCTTAGCAAAAATGTTGAATTCCGTCTCTTCTCCTCTGTGCAGCTACTGACTAGCTTTTTGCATTCCCTTCTAGAGTGGACAAATCTTCGCACAACAACTGCAGCTCTGCTAGGAAAATTCGAACGTCTAGGCTAGAAGTCCCCTGAGAAAAGAAATCCCTCCGCGTGTGCTCTTCCTTCCTCTAGACTCTATTTTGCACTAGCAAATTGCTACAAATTAATTGCGTCCCAGCTGAAGATATGCTCTACAAGGAAAAATAATGCGTCTTCCTCTGCCTCTGGTAACCTCTGATCTGGAAAATCTATTCTCTGGCTACTCTCTCAGAGAAATAAATTTTCCTCAGAAACTGACCCTCTTGGCCCAAGGGACTGTGCTACCTCTGAGGGTTTCTAACTGCTCCCTTTGTAGAAATTCGAACCTCCTTCTCCTCTTCTACTACTGAGCTCTTCGACTTACAGTATGTGCTCTGATACCATGTGAAAATTCGGTTAACATCGAATCCTATTGCAACAACTAACATTGTTTCTTCTATTTGTTAAATTAATCAAACAAATTACTTGCAGTTTCCTACGACAAATATCGAAACATTTACACTATAGTCGTCACAAATACAATATTGCAGAAGAAATAAAAACACTGGAAGAATAGATTCGCACAAACAATAATACACAGTTGCTTTTGGACCAATGTCCTCGATAAAACCCAACTTGGTAAAACCGATGTAGCAACTGAAGGTTTTAGTATCATGCAGTGGTAAACCTGAGTACAAGACTATGGATGCTCAAATATAGCAATCCATGTGGAGAAAATAACTAAAAAACGTCTAGTGAGAAAAATCACTTCCACTAGTGATCTGACACTGACCTTAGCTCAAGATGAGCTGCCTCTGCATTACCCTGCTGGGACCAGCGTCTCTCTCACTCTGCTGATCAATTGCTGCCTGGAAACTCGATCTTCTGGCTCTTCGGGCTTCCACTTCGGCTTCCACCTCTGAAAATTGACTTCTCCTCAACAAATAAAGATCTCCCTCTTAAGCTCTGCGTTTCCTCTCTGCACTGCGTCAGCCTCTCTGTCGAGTACGCTGTCTCTCTGCTATGCACTCATCGGACTGGAAAATGTAGGAATTTACAGGGTAAGTTCCTTAGATAGAACACCAAAGGACACCACTCACAAACAGATCACAAATCAATACACTAGTGTTCTTGACGTGGTTAAAACCTTCAAAGAGGGAAATAGTCCATGGCCCGAGCCAACGCGGCCACTTCAGACAATTTATTAATAAAATAAAGAAAAATTACATAAGCTTATCTCATGAATGGTTAGCCTACAAATGACCCTCCATGCTCTTTAAATAGAGATCATGGACCAATAAGGTGTTAATGCACGGATCAAGTGTCGGTAATACCGAGGAGGGAATGAACTGTTGGATCACTTCATGTCTAGAACATATCGTGACTGTTGGATTGTAAGTTACAAAAGTACATAGTAAAGAAACACACCTTACCTAACTCTACACTAGACCAAGTTATACTTAACTATTTTGTATGTGTCGGAATATCCTAACATCCCCCCTTAAGAACAACTTGGGATAGGATTGAAGGATGTACAAATATGACACAATAGGAGAAGGAAGGAGGCATTAGAGCCTATCCCCCCTTAGTGACAACTTCCTGAACTCCAACCATAAATCGAAGTTTAGTAAACTTCGCCTCTGTGAGAGACTTTGTAAAGATGTCTATAACTTGATCATCGGTTGAACAATATTGCACTTCAAGAACATGGCCATGAATGAGGTTTCTGATGAAGTGCATGTGTAGTTCAATGTGTTCGATACGCTAATGTTGAACTGGATCTTTGCATAGTTGAATGACACTTTGATTATCACACCAAAGTGTGGTTGGATGCTGCTATTGAAAGCCAAACTTTGATAGGATCTGACGAAGCCACAGGGCTTTCTTACTAGCTTCTACGGCGCCACGATACTTTGCTTCTGCTGAAGAAAGAGAAATGGCACGTTGTTTCTTGCAAGCCCATGTAATAGGTCCAGAACAAAGAGTGAAGACATAACCTGTAGTAGACTTCCGATCCTTAGGGTCACCAGCCTAATCGGAATCAGTGAAACCAACCAATAGAGGAGATGCTTCTGCACTGTAATGAATCCCAAACTGAACTGTACCTCGAACATAATGAAGTATTGTTTTAGCTATTTTCCAATGACTTTCATGTGGGTTTTGCATAAACCGAGCAATAAGGCCAACAACAAAGGAAAGGTCAGGATGGGTATGGGTCAGATACAAAAGCTTTCCTACAAGCTGACGGTATAAGGTAGCATCAACTTCAGGGGAAGTACAAGTGATTGAAAGTTTGACTCCAGATTGAAAGGGAGAAGGGGCTGGCTTACAGTCTTCCATGTGAAAGTGGCATAGAAGATCACGGACATACTTGAATTGGGAAAGGGAAATACTTTCCTTGGATTGCAAGACTTGAAGACCAAGAAAATAATGCAAGTGTCCTAAGTCTGTGATTTCAAACTGCTTTTTAAGGTTGGAATTCACATGGTTTATAAGGTTGGGATCACTACTAGTAAGGATAAGATCATCAACATAAAGAACAATAATGATAAGAGACTTACCCACTTTCTTGGTGTAGACAGTGTTGTGAGAATGACACCTAGAAAAGCCAGTATCTAAAAGAAAGCTATCCATTTTGGTATACCAAGCCCGAGGGGTTTGCTTGAGACCATAAAGGGATTTCTTAAGCTGACATACAAGGCTAGAGTCTGTTTGTATAAAGCCAATAGGTTGTTCCATATAGATTTCTTCATGCAAGTCCCCATGCAAGAAGGCAGATTTAACATCCATCTGATGGACTTCCCATTTGAAAGAGGCAGCAAGGGAAAGAACAAGGCGGATAGAGTTCATTTTGGCAACAGGGGAGAAGATTTCCATATATTCAATGCCTTCAACTTGTGAAAAACCCTTAGCAATAAGACGAGATTTATGTTTATCAACTTTTCCATCTGGTCCAAACTTGGTTCTATAAACCCATTTGCATCTAACAAGTTTTTGTCCCTTTGGAAGAGGAACAAGATCCATTGTATTCTTTGCCAATAAAGAACGATATTCTTCATTCATAGCTGTGTCCCAATTTGGATGGCCTGAAGCTTTTGCAAAGGTGTCAAGATCATGATTCGGTGAAGCTTGAGCTAGTAAAGAAGAGGCTCTATCGAACTGAGAATGTGTACGTCGCTGATCTGTAGGATCACCTGCAAGAGCACCTCCTGCATCTCGAGTAGCACAGACCTATTTAGGAAGTTGAGGAGCTGAAGGAGGATCCTGAGAAGGTGGGGGAGGATTGTCATCCTCACTGTCATCATATGAAGAAGAAATGTTTTCAAAAGTAGAAGTGATAGAGAGAGGTGGCACATCCGCCAAACTAGGCTCGTAGGCCGATATATTTTCAGCAAACTTTACATCTCTTCTAATGATAACATTTTTGGACTTAAGTGGAATAAGTTTATATCCTTTAACATCTTCAAAATATCCAACAAAATACATTTTCACTCTTAGGTTCTAAAGCTTTATATTTATCATCTGGAATATGGGCCCATGCTTCACTTCCAAAAACACGAAAGTGACTTACATCTGGTTTAATTGAGCTCCATGCTTCTTCTGGAGTGATATTATTTAAAACCTTAGTAGGAGTGTGATTTTCTATGTAATTTGCACGTTTAATTGCTTCTGCCCAAAATTTAAGACTATGTCCTTTAGATTGAAGCATACAATTAGCCATTTCCTTTAAGGTGCGATTCTTCCTTTCAGCTACACCATTTTGTTGTGGAGTATATGGAACAATATGTTGCATTTGAATTCCATGCTCAGTGCAAAAGTTGATGAATTTGTTGTTAACATATTCTCCGCCATTATCTGATCTTAGCTTAAGAATTTGATGTCCAAATTATTTCTCAACAAAGGCCTTAAAGGCCAACAACATGTTAAAGATTTCACTCTTGAGTTTTAAGAAGTATACCCATGCGTGTTTGGAGAAATCATCAATGAAAGTTAAGAAATACTTGTAGCCAGAGAATGAAACAACTGGAAGTGGACCACATAAAACACTATGCACAAGTTGTAAAGGGGCTGAGGTGTGCCAAGAGGCACGTTTTTCAAAACTATCTCGATGATGTTTTCCGAGTACACATCTGGAACAAACACCATCTCTGCAAGATACCATAGGAAGACCTGTCACCATATTTTCTTTACATAGATTTTGAAGGGAGCGATAGTTTAAGTGACCAAATCGCTCATGCCAAAGTTTGCTCACTTCATCATTATGAGCAACAAATAACGAGGGAAGTGTTGATGACCCAAAGTTGTTAAACTTATACAACCTTTTAGAATCATCAGCAATGCCAATATTTAAAATCTATCTAGGATCTCTTAGGTGCTTAATTACAACATCGTGAGTTGAAAATTCAACGATTTTACCTTCACCTGAATGAGTTATCTGATATACAGATAGAAAGTTGCAGGATAAGGTTGGAACACACAATACATCATTAAATTGACCATTGTCTAGATGAATAGTTACAGTCCCTACAACAATAAGAGATCTATCATCACCAACATATATATTTTTGGTGTTACAATCATTTAAAGAAAAGATGGCTTTGTTTTTGGCCATGTGATAAAAATATCCAAAATCAATGAGCCACTCATGAGAATAAGAAGAAGAAGATACATTTAGTGCATAACCAGACCGAGATGCTTGACAACCACATACTGAAAGTGCTATTCCTGAAGATGAAGTTGAAGTTGAAGAGGGCTCAAAATGGATGTTATGCTTCTTCATTGCTGCTTCTAAGGCTTCCATCTTCTTAAAGCATTTGGATTCTAAGTGGCCATCTCGATTACAAAAGTTGCAATGTCTATCGGTCTTCTTCCCTTTATTTTTATTTGCCTTATCATTTTGTTGAAATGATTTTTCATTTTGAGAATGAAATTTCTTAGGACCTTTGTTTGGTTTAGGACCATTCTTTTTAGGATACTGCTTCTTAGGATTCTTTGAATTTGGTTGCTGCTGGGCGGTTAAAGCTTTCTTAGAAGAGTTTCCAAGATTAAGAAGACCAAGATGTAAGATTTTTTCTTGTTCTCTTATTAAAGAATCACAAAAGACATCAAAAGAGGAGGACTTGTAGTCTTGTTCTTGAGAAATAAAGGCTTCTCTAGTAGAATGGAAGGTAGAAACAAACACAGAGTAGGCTGGTCCCAACTTGGTAAGAATGGAATAGATATGATTACCATCTTCTTTCTTAACCTTAACACCTTCCAGGAGAAGTCTAAGGGTCTTGAACTTGGACAAAAAATCTTCAATGGAAGAAAAATTATTGGGATCCAACGCAAGCAACTCATTTTCGAGTTGATGGGCTCTTATTTCATTTTTAATTCCAAAAACTTTAGTGCGCTGTTTCATTGCTTCATTAGGGTTATCAAGTTTTGCGATATGGAATCTAATGTCTGGAGTAATAGACATCCCTATCAACCCACGTGCTTGATCTTGCCTATTTTCCCATTTGGCTACCTTATCTTCATCTTTAGGTTTAGTTTCTTAACCTGAGGCTATTCTGTAAAGACCTTTACTTCTAAGTAAATCTACAATGTAGGACCACCATTGGAAGTAGTTGGGGTCAATAATAACTTGGCATGGACTTTCCATTTTAACAGAAATTGAAGCTGTATGTGCTGAAACTAAGTGTTCTAATGGAAAGATCTTGAAAAATTAGGCTGATTAAAAAAAAACGGCTCTGAAAATGGCTTTCGGATGAAGAAGTTATGGCTTTTTGATGAAAAGTTGTTGAAGATGTCGACGAAATGTGTGAATGTGCATAAATGAATGATAATGTTATATTTAAAAAAAATCCCTCCCCACTCCCCCCCTCTTCCAAACTTAATCTAATTAGCTCACTTTAAAAAAGGATTTTATGTGACTCAATTTTATAACCACCTATGCATGCCTCTGTGTGGAAATGGACTTCAGTGCCGGATTCCCAACTGAAATAAACCTAACAAGTAAAGACTATGTGTGGAACCAGAAACTCGATTATGAAAGTGTCCTCTTCAGAGGTCGATCCTGCTCTTCAGATGTCAATCCTGCTTTGAGACAGACCATCTAGCCAAAAGTTGCCCAAAAATCTCCCAGAAAAATTCTGCTAGAAAAAACCACCACAGATCTACATGGTGGGAAGGAGCACAAAAAGAACACTACACTGCTAGGTTGCACAAAACGGGGAAACGGGTACGAGTTTCCGAAACGGGAAGCGATACGAAACGCAACCTCCCAAAATTTTGGAAACGGGGAAACACGAATATATATATATATATATATATATATGCAATCATAAAGCATAAATGATACATTATAATTTATTCAACTTAAACATTAAGATTTAATTTACATCACATTTACTCATGAATGATCACATAATGAAAATAAAAATATCGGAATATCCAAAAGCAACCTTTATTATATATCCAAATCTCAAAATCAGCCTTTATTTATATTAATATATGAGGCTGCAAGTACAATAAAGACTATAAGGTTGCAAGAGAGAGATCCAAATCAGGATTTTCTGCATCCACATCCCATTCTTTAGAAGGACCACTGTTGTATTGGGAGTCTCCTCCTACATAGTCGAACAACCTTAGTGCTCTTGATTAAATACAAGTTTCATACCCTAGTACCCTACATGATCTTGATTATTGGGAGTTTCCCCTGCATAGAGGGCTTGGTTCTCTTGATTAAATACAAGTTCCATACCCTAATACATGATAAATTCCAATGGAAACATTGCAATCCCCCCAATCCTGAAATCCTGAAAAACAGATAAGTCTGCTGGATTTGAGTGAGATCTAAAATTCTACTTTCTCCATATGAAATCCAGTGAGGGCGAAACCACTCTCAAACATCCTGAGTCATTTCATGGTAATGTTAAAAATTTAAGTAAAATGATGAAAATGAAAAATAAAGGAGAATATCACTAAAAATAAAAGAGAATATAATAAAGGATAATATCACTAAAAATAAAAGAGAATATCACTTTTACTTCAAGAATTTAACATTACCATGAACTTCATATGCTTCAAACTTCCTGATGAACTGCATATCAACACTAGGGCAAAAATTCACTTTTATAACTTTAGACACGCATCTAGAAGCAACTAGAAGTCACTAACATACTGTAAAATAAATTAAAAAACAAATTAAAAAAAAAAAGTTAAAAAAAACACAAGTTAATGAGGAAAAGTGGGTCGTATGGCTGTGAAATGCGTTCCCGACTGTACTGGCCACGTTTCTATTTTGGGAAACATGGCAGTACGGCTAGAAACGTGTTTCACGGCCGTACCAAACACGTTTCTGCGTTTTGTACTAGTTTCTGTACGGAAACAGACCTCTGTACCACGTTTCTTGCAACATAGCTACACTGTCATCAAAGAAGAATACTCTAGAGAAAACTCTGAATCACAAGAAATCGAGCAAGAAAGAAACAACTCTCAATACAAGCAGGGAGAAAGCCCCGCCCAACAACAAAAAAGTGAACTTGACAACCCCTCAAGCATCAACAGTTATGAGGATTCGAATACCGCACAAAATAAATCTTCATTTAACAGCAAAGCAGATCTCCTAGACCAAACTTCTTCTTCGACTATCTTCAGGAGGACGAACACAATAGATTGCGAAGCTAAGACACCAATGTTCCAAGAACCAGAAGAGATGAAGGAGATGCAAGATAAAGGAAGTTGGAAGACCGTAGAGAAAAAAAGAAAGCTACAACATCAATCTCGCCAAGAAAGATGAGGAGCCAGACAATTAAAAACTAAGAAAATTATAGGTTTGATAGACCAATTTGGTCTCAGTGGACATTAACCACTATCATCATCATCATCTTAAATAAGTGAAAGTCACTTTTACAATGGTACTTTATGAGCTACACACTAAATTGTAATTTAAATAAAAGATAAAGAGAATTTAGAATTATAAGTGACTCACTTTTTATAATGGGTGAGAATACTTTTACATAAAGTAACTTTAAAACATAAGTTATATGTGGTTTTTGAAAAAGTAACTCAACAAAAAGAAAGACTTGAACCCAAGACCTCTATTCTCATAAAGTAACTTTGGACCAAGTGAGCTAGTTTAAAAGGTTAGTAGTTTTTGGAAAAGAGGAAGGTGTTTTTATTTTTATTATTCATTGAAGCTTTGGGGTATGTGCTTACTTTAAAAAGCTCTTTTTGCGTACAAAACAAAAAACTACACAACCCAACACTGACGTGCAAAAAAACCAAACCTTATGGCTTGAAGTTAGCTTTCGCCAGAAACTAAATATTTTCCTCAATGTTTTTGATTTTTTGGGATCACATTAAGGCCGGGCAGAAAAGAGCATACACATGAGAAAAATCCTTTCTTTCTGTTTCTGATTTGTCTAGATCGCATAGAGTCGCGGTGCAAAGAGCATACACAGAAATGAAAGGTATAGGTCCGGTAATAAAAAACAGAGAGATAAATAAACCAAAATAAACAGAGAGATAAATAGCTAAAACTACAAATAAAGACTATATACCTCCAGATCTTTAAAATGATGTAGCTAGGGCTATCGAAAACCTTTTCGCGTGAAACGAAAGGGGTTCCTCACTGGAACATATGTTCCTAACACGATAGAGCAGTCCTCTCGGCCTGAAAGCTGTCAGAAACAATAGATATAGGAAACGACATTCAGATGCAGTTGTATTGACTTCCGATTTGGATCACCAACGGATGCGGCCCTCAAATAGCTCTTATACCATGTAGGAATTTACAGGGTAAGTTCCTCAGATAGAACACCGAAGGACACTGCTCACAAACAGATCACAGATCAATACACCAGTATTCTTGACGTGGTTAAAACCATCAAAGAGGGAAACAATCCATGGCCTGAGCCAGGGCGACCACTTCAGGCAATTTATTAATAAAAGAAAGAAAACTAACACAAGCTTCTCTCATGAATGGTCACCCTACAGATGACCCTCCATGCTCTATAAATAGAGATCATGGACCAATTGGGTGTTAAGCCACGGATCAAGTGTCGGTAATACCGAGGAGAGAATGAACTGTCGGATCACTTCATGGCTAGAACATATCGTGACCGTTGGATTGTAAGTTACAAAAGTACATAGTAAAGGAACACACCTTACCTAACTCTACACTAGACCAAGTTATACTTAACTATTTCCTATGTGTCGGAATATCCTAACAGAAAAACATCCTTTCGGCCTTTCTATCCCTGCCCCTCTCTCATTGCTTCGAAACCACTGAATCACCTCTGACAACTCACCACTGCTACTCTAGAGTTCGGTTTCCCAACAATATCGAATTCCTGGTGGCTCCAAGTCTGTTCTTCAACCCCCATCGAAGTTCTTCTTATAATCTCTTGTTGAGGCTTCAACAACCAAAATTAAAACATAATCGATGGCTAAGATTAACTAGAACTAGATCCATGTCTTCTTCTAGAAGATTTCACCATGACTTAATTAATACCCTTTAATTAATCTGTTTTCTTAAGTTTAGAGTCGGGAGTGACAATTTCAGAAGCCCCTGGTTTGGGAGTGAATCCCGGAGGAGTTCGACAACCAATGTCACTAACATCAAGGTACATAGAGGGATTGGTGCTCTTGATTAAATACGAGTTCCATACCCTAATACATGACAAAATTCAATGGAAACATTGCAATCGTCCAATCCTGAAATCCTGAAAAACTGATAAGTCTGCTGGATTTTGAATGAAATCTAAAATTCTACTTTCTCCATATGAAATCCAATGAGGCCGGAACCACTCTCAAACATCCTGAGTCATTTCATGGTAATGTTAAAAATTTAAGTAAAAGGATGAAAATGAAGATTAAGAGAATGTCACTTTTACTTTAAGAATTTAACATTACCATGAAATTTGAATAACATATCAATACTAGGAGAGGGGAATGGACCCCAAATAGCACTTAACCAATTTAGAAAACACCTTGGAGTCCCCAACAATCAGCTAAATGTTAAAAAGTTAAAAAAAAATTAGAAAAATCCCTTTTTTTTTGGGTGATTGGCCGGATTTAATGACTCGGCCGAGTAGATGTGGAAACGGCCGAGTTGGCCGAGTCAGCCATGATTCGGCCGAGTCATTCAATGACTCGGCCGAGTCATGGCTGACTCGGCCTCCCGAACCGTTTCCTCCACCGAGTCATATTTCTGGGCAATGAAACGGATCAACTCGGCCGTTTCCGTTTCGAATTGGCCGAATTTTAAAACTATGGTTTAGACTTAGGCACCATTAAAAAAAGATTAATTATTTTAATTAAGCTGTCTCTAGGTGGAATTTCCAGAAACGATTTCTAGGTTTTGGAGAATACATGTATTCTAGCCTCTCCACCAAATTTCATAGCTAGAACACAACCAATACTACAAAAATCAACAGATCATAGTGTTCCCACGAGACTAGGGTCGAAAACTAACCTTCCTTGTAAAGTGAGAGAACAGGTTTACAGTCAAGATTGGTTAGTTATCCAGATCACCCCTTAATCCATGTTAGAATGCCAAAAACATTAAGTAAAAGCATAAGATTGCAAGATAGTTAAAGTACTTTACGAATGGTGACCCACCTTCCTTCAAGAGGAATGCCAAATGGCGAGAGGTGTTTGATCATGGAAAATTGTAGAGGAATATGGCATATCCTGATGTACTAAGCAATGTAGGGCTTCTGGCTATCCAAGGAAGAATTTTTTTCTACTACGGGGTTACCAACTTTTTGGTGGGTAACAATTGCTTTTTAGATATGCATTATTAAGCATGGGACTTGCAAAAATGGGCTCTTTTGCAAAGGGGCACAATTCAAGTTTTATTATCTGCCTATTTTATTTCTGCTGCTTCAACTTCAAGATTTTAGCTCTTTTGACTGTAAACAGACTTTACATACATGGAATTCCTTTGCTTTGGACCTTGCTATATGATAAGTCAAGCATGAGCAGGAATACGATGAATGTGCATGAAGTGATGGGCAGATGATAAGGTGTGAAAGATGGCTGGAGAGAATGGACATGCTTCACCTACCTAGGTCTCTAGTAGTAAGGCCTAAATTGAACGTGACAACACTCATCTAAAGGAAAATTATGTTCCACCATGGTATAATATAGCAAGGGAAAAAAATTTAGAGTGTTATGATTGATTATCGGATTACCCCAATGTTCACCATGGCCATGACGAATACATGAAGCAATATCACCATAAATGAGGAACAATACAAGATATGACAGCATCCAATACATCAAGCATCATAATATCATTATAGAAAATTGGAGCATTGAGGAGCTCTCATCATCAGCACAATATCATCTCCGTACCAAAACCAACTGAGCCATGCTAGTATCCATCATGAAATCATCAAGGACAGGCATATCCACTGTGAAAGGAAGACCATCATGTAGCAAGATCTCTGACATACCAATGTGAAGTGCTCACGTCAAGTGTGAATTGGACATCATGCCACCAGCAGAGTTACTCGTGCTGAAATCTTTGTCATTATGATGAAAATCACATGCTTACTTCTCTTACGGTATGAGGGGTAACATAATCAAAAACATGTAAAAAACATTCATGAAGGATAAAGTGCAAGAATTTATTTTGTAAGATGCAAAAATCATTGATGAAACAAATTAAAAGAGGAAATGTGATAATTCTAATTTCAACACATCTAAAACATAGTGCATATTACTATATTGTAAAGAACCAAGGGAACAAGGATATATGTGAATATGGGTCCAACATTTCAACCTATTGAAGTGAGATCAACAGATGGACTGGATCAGTGGCCATTGGCAACAAAGATAACAGGTAACCAAATGCTGGAAATATGAAAAATGTGGAAAAATCAGGAGAAATTGGAGATATTTGCAATTCTGATTGTAAGAATTTGAGAAACAAGTGCATGCACTGAGCCAACAACAATAAAAACTATGCCTGTAACAACCAAATGTATAAGGGAGTAAAAGGAGATGGCTCTCAATAAAGACACCACTAAAAGTAAAGTCAATTCTTGATCTTATGTTCTTTGTCCGATGGCCTAATTTGAACAATTTCTTTTGTTTTTCTGATAATGGGTTCTTTGCAAGGGTGCTAACCATCTTTTGAGCATCACCAGATACAGTCCTGATATGTAATGTTGAATATGGTTTCACAAGTAAATTTTTTCTCATAAACTATGAATTGTAATATTTATTCCAAGTAATTTTAATCTTTTAAAGTTATTTGTAAGGTGCTCCAAGTTTTGTGCAAAAAATATTCCATCTCAGAGTCTTCTGTTTTAGTTTTTTATTCTATGTTTGGTTGTATATTAGCATCCATGTACTTAATTTCTAATCTGTTCTCTTTTGCAGAACATACTGATTCTTTATGTCAAACTTACAGAGATAGTAAGGGTGAAATACAAGAAAAGTTCCTTCAAGAGAGTTTACAATGTAAGTTCCTTGTCTCGTAAACATTTTTGATAGAACATTGCTGAGCATTTGCTAATCTCTGAGGAATCTGTGGTATACATAATTTGTGCCATTATATACAATATTAGTTTGATTGCAATATTTCTTTCATTCTATCTCTGATACTAGTAGACAGATATATATATATATATATATTGTGATATTTCTTCAATACATGTGGATGCATATACCCATGTCAGAATAATAAACAGTATGCTTCTATCGATAGGAGAGCCATCGGATCATTCTCTTATATAGGCCTTGTTACTGCTCATATACCATGAGGATTATTTCAGATTGAAGACCTTGGCCCTCTTAATGCCTGCTTCTTTGCAATATGCTATAAGTTCTTTTGAAGTGTATTCACCTCCATTGTTGGATCTCAGAGTTTTTATCTTTCTTTCGGTTAGGGTCTCAACTTTGGATCTAAACTCCTTGAACTTCTCAAATACTTCATCCTTTGTCTTGAGAAGATAGAGCCATGTCTTTCTAGAGTGATCATCAATGAAGGTCACATAATATTGGTGGCCTCCAAGAGATTTATTAGACATGGGCCCATATATCATAATGAATATGATCTAATATCTCCTTAGATCTTGTATCACTGCTTGTAAAGGGTTTCTTAGTATTCTTTCCCAAGGCACATCCCTTGCATACTCCTTCATGGTCCTCCTTGATGTTGGGGATTCCCTTCACCATTTGACTTAGAGAGGGTATTACCCTGTAGTGAATCTGTCCATATCTTTTATGTCAAAGTTCGATGGGATTCCATATGAACAAAGGCTTGAGGAGATGGAGTTATAACTCTATGGAATCTTCCTTCACGAATCCCAATAACCCTTTCCTTTTCAAAACCAGTGTTGAAAATATTGGTATCTGCAAAATATCGGCGAGGGTCCAGAAAATATCTTATCGGCAATATCGGCGAAAATATCGGCAAAATATCGGCAAATATCGGCAAGCATAAAAAATAATTTTTTCAAATTTTCAAATATAGCCGATATTTTGCCGATATTTTCAAAATATCGCGATATTTTGCCGATATTTTCCGATATTTGCCGATATTTTGAAAATATCGCGATATTATCAAAACAGAAAATATCGCGATATTTTCTCGGCGATATATCGTTTTGCCGAAAATATCGCGATATTTTCGAATATCGCCGATATTATCAACAGTGTTCAAAACTATAATTTTTTCCCCAAAACAAAACTTTACCATCTATAAAAACAACTCTATCTCCTTTATCTTCTAAACAAGAAATTGAAAGTAAATTCTTTTTCAAACCTGGGACATAGAGGATGTTGAGGTGTAGCTTTGCTCCACTTTCTAGCTTCAATGATGTAGATCCAAGGCCCTTGACTTCATAGTTGTTGTTGTCTCGAAGCTCCACTGCATGTGATGATGATCCTTTTGATAGAGTATGAAGTTGTCCATTTTATCCTGTCATGTGTCTTGAGGCTCCTCTATCAATAATCCATGCATTGTCATCATCAAGTGTAACTGTAAGTGCAACCAAGAATCCTTCACTCTTGACTCTCCTTGATAGATTGTAGATGATCCTTCCAACCAAGCTTCCAACAATTCTCATGAGATTTAGTCCCATCTTCAAATAACTTGCCTTTGAGAGTGATCTTTTCTTCCAAGGTTGCTTTTCCTTCCTTCAATTGATAGCCAACAAAGTGATCTTCAACTAGTCCTTCTTTCACCTTAGCTCTGATACCATGTTGAGAAATCAATGCATGTAGGAATTAGGGTTTGATTTAGTTTTTGTAGCATCAGAGATGTTCTTGTCTTGAAACTTTGCAGAGAGGCTAAAACACAAGAGTTATCCATAACCCATAAATCATTTCTGGAAATTCCACCTAGAAGTGTCTCAATTAGATTATTAGCCAATTTTTAAATATTTCCCAAG
The DNA here is from genome assembly GCA_031772625.1 of Pinus tabuliformis. Lineage (NCBI taxonomy): Eukaryota > Viridiplantae > Streptophyta > Pinopsida > Pinales > Pinaceae > Pinus > Pinus tabuliformis. The sequence continues at coordinate 1,445,380,488 of CM062819.1, forward strand.
TCTAAACTTAGGAAAAAGGGTTAATTAATCAGAATTAATTGATAAATGTGTGAATCATTTAGAAACTCACACAAATCGACTAGGAAATAATCTTTAGCCCTTGATTAAGTTTTAATCTTGGTCGTTGGAGTCCCAACAGAAGATTATAAGAAGAAGTTGATGGGTAGATGGAGGACACACACTTGACATACTTGAGATCGATTTTCCTTGGGCAGTTCGATTTTCCAGAGAGCAGCAACAATTGCCAGAAGAGTTCAAGCTAGAGAAGGGAAGCAAAGACAGAGAGGGGCAGGGACAGTGAGTCCGGAGGAAGATTTCCAGATTCGGAGAGGCAACAGCAAGTGACAAACGTATTCCATGCAGAAGCTACGCAAAGGCCGCGCAAAAGTTTTAGTAGAGCAGTTCAATTTTCTAGAGAGGAAGTCAATTCAGCTTCCAGAGGCCGGAAAAGACTTCTAGAGGTCCAGTGAGTCACTTCCAGCAATAGAGGTAGGCATGACGACTTGATCAGAGGCTGAATAGAGCCACATGTGCGAGAGGCAGCGCAAAGGGCCTGCGCAAGGGTTTGGACAACCAGATTTTCTAAAGGAGCCAGTGTTGGGATTGCTTATGGAGTGAAAGAATTTTCTCTCTAATTACTTGTGTCAGATATGTGCTGATTGGATACCCAACTAGGCATCCATAGATTTTACTCAAAAATTCTCATTGCTGCTTAATAATAAATACCCTCAGTTGCTGCACCAATTTTCCCAAGTTGGGTTTTTCCAAGGAATTTTGTCCAAAAATAACTGTCAAATTTTCGTGTGTGTGCATATTTCTTAGTTTTTAGTGCTATTATTTTCCGCAATATTTTGTGAAGATTACAATGTGTTTATTTTGTTGTTGCTGTAGCAATAAAATACTAATTTACTTAACAATTAGAAGAAATAATTCCAATTGCTGCAATAGGATTTCAGTAGTGAATTTTTCACATGGTATCAGAGCGATTTTGATCAGACAAGGAAGCTCAGAAGCGGAAGTAGAAAAATTCGCTGTTCAGAGGGAGCAACATGACGATTTTTTTGCGGGTTGCGCAGTGCCTAGCATGGTAGTGCAAATTGTTGGGTAGTTCGAGTTTTTTAGTGCACGGTTGTAGAAAAATTCGGCTTGCCTATGTGAGTGGTTCCAGCAGGCAGAGGGGGTAGCAGCTTAGAAATTTTTCGTTGAGTAGATTCCTTGTTTGGGCGCAGGAGGGATTTGCAGCAGCAACATTAGCGCTGGGTGGAAGAGGAAGAGCACACACTGAGGGAAATTTCTCTCAGAGGGTTTCTAGCCTAGAAATCTGTTTTTGCTAGTTGTAATCGGCGGTTTCTGCAAGCATTTTTTCTCACTCCAGAAGGGAGTGCGAATAACAGGTTCAAAACCAAGCAGGGGGATAGAGGGAGTTTCTAGATCAGATTTAGAGATGGCCACAGGTGGGCTTAAAGATCAGGATAGGTTAGAGGGAGCCTCCAACTTTGTCATTTGGAAGGCTAGGATGTCCTTCCTGCTAGATGAATTTGGTCTAAAGATCTATGTAGAAAACGTTGTGGCAGAACCTCAAGATCCAGCTCAGTGGAAGGAGTTCAGGAAAGAGATGGCGAAGGCGAAGTGGTTGATCTTGGATGGAGTCTGGGACGATATAGTCTCACATATATCTGGCAAGAATACTGCCAAGGAGATGTGCGATGCTCTCGACTAGCGATATCAGAATAATTTTGAGCAGTGGAAGATGTTTTTGTAAGAAACATTGAGGAGCGTAAGGATGCAAAAGGATGAAGGCATAGATCCCTTCCTCACCAGGATTCAGGAGATCCGTAATCAACTTGTAGCCATTGGGGAGGCACCTCAACCGACAAAGCTTGTATGGTTGGCGCTAAATAGTGTCTCAGAGGAGTGGCAGGTCTTTGTCCAAAGTATCTTGGGCCGTGACACATTGCATAGATGGGACAGGATGTGGTTAGACCTACAAAAGGAGGAGTTGAGGCGAGCTCTATTAGAGAGCACCATCAGCGGGAGCAACAACAAGGGCACGAAGGGTGAGAAGGAAGAGGAGAATGTAGCCCTAGCATCAAAGGGTCAGGGGGAGAAGAAGAAGAAGGACCTATCTAAGGTCAAGTGCTTCAAGTGTGGCGAGTTTGGCCACTATAGTACTTAGTGTCCTCTCAGGAAGAAGGACAAGCAAGAGAAGCAAGACTAGGCAACAACGTCCGTAGAGATAGACAAGTTGTCCTCTAGGATGGAGGAAGATTTTTCCATGTTTGCATCTATACCTCCAGGAGAGAGGTGGGGCGATATGGAGTTATAGTCTTAGAGTTGCAGAGGTTTGGGCAGGATCCTTGAGGTGTCCTCCTCATGGATCATTACGTTTCTATAGAGGCCCACAATATTCAGTAGTAGGATGGATTAGTGTCTGATGATGCAGTCATATTCTAGAGTGACAATTGCAGAATAGTTGTAGTTAGGTGTTGAGGAGCACAAAGCAGTGTTGACAGTAGAGCAGGTGGTTCAGTGCGAGACCAACAGTAGCGCAAATTCCTTAGTGGACAATGCAGAGGCTAGTATTAGTCAGAGGCTCAAGAGATAGATGTGGCACTAAGATACAATTGATTCAGTATTTTGGATGCTTCTCAGTTGCAGTTGTTGCAGTAGCAGCAACAACAGATGAGAGGGAGTTGCAGTGCAGATGCAGAGTTGGCAGCAGTATATCAGTGTCAGCAGTAGCACAAATGCAACATTAGAGTTGCGGAGTGGTTGGTGGGCAGTGGTAGGCAGTGACAGTGGCTAGACATCAACAACGTACAGAGGGTGATACACAGACAGGGTGTTGTAGTAGTGGTGCAAAAATAGAACACCTTCCTCACTAAGAGGGAGTGTTAGTTTTTGTAGCATCGAAGGTGTTCTAGTTTCGAAACTTTGTCGGGAGGCTAAAACGTAGGAGGTCTCCATAACCCAGAAATCGTTTCTAGAAATTCCACCTAGAAGTGTCTCAATTAGATTATTAGCCTATTTTTAAATATCTCCTAAGTCTAAATTTAGGAAAATGGGTTAATTAATCAGAATTAATTGAGAAAGGTGTGAATCATCTAGAAACTCACACAAATCGATTAAGAAATAATCTTAGCCCTTGATTAAGTTTTAATCTTGGTGGTTGGAGTCCCAACAGAAGATTATAAGAAGTCAATGGGTAGATGGGGGACACACACTTGACACACTTGAGATCAATTTTCCTTGGGCAATTCGATTTTCCAGAGAGCAACAATAATTGCCGGAAGAGTTCGATCTAGAGAAAGGAAGCAAAGAAAGAGAGGGGCAGGGACAGTGAGTTCGGAGGAAGATTTCCAGATCCTGAGAGGGAACAACAAGTGACAAAAGTATTCCATGCTGAAGCTGCGTATGGGTTGCACAGAAGCTTCACCATAGTAGTTCAATTTGCTAGAGAGGGAGTCGATTCACTGTCTAGAGGCCGAGAAAGTCTTCCAAAGGTCCAAACAGTCACTTCCAGTAGCAGAGGGAGGCAAGACGGCTTGATTAGAGGCTGAACAAAGCCACACGTGTGAGAGGCAGTGCAAGGACTACGCAAAGGACCTCCGCAAGGGTTTGGACGACCAAATTTCTGGAGGAGACAGTGCCGGGATTGCTTGTGGAGTGAGATAATTTTCTCTCTAATTACTTTTGTCATATACTTGTTGATTGGATAGCCAACTGGGCATCGATAGATTGCACTAAAAAATCTCACTGTTGCTTGAGAATAAACACCCTTAGCTGCTACATCGGTTTTCCCAAGCTGGGTTTTTCTGGGGATTTTTGTCCAAAAATAACCATGTCGATTTTGTGTGTGTGCATATTTCTTAGTTTCCAATGCTATTATTTTCTGTTGAAGTTTCTAAGTTTACTTAGTTAGAAACCCTCCATGCATTTTATCTGATTTATTCCTTCCTACTTGTTATTTTACTTAACAAGTTATTTACAATGTAAATACTAAAAATAAACACTAGTGCATGCTCAACATATTACAAATCAGTAAATAAAGGAAATAGAAACAGTCACACCATATGATACCATTATTTTTGGACCATTGTCCCTGGAAAAACCTAATGTGGGAAAACTGGTGCAGCTATTTGAGGGTTTTCTTATTATTATTAAGCAATATCAGAGTACAATCTGGGTGCTGAAACTGGCCTACCCAATAGAGAATTTCCTTGGCAGTAATACCTCTTAGTTTCTGACAAATCTCCTGGCTGAAACCTCGGATAATCCTTTTGGTAGCTACTCAACACCATTCTGCCCCAAAAACCCCATCTGGACCACGTCAACCCCTCTTTGCCCAGCGCTGGCCCTGCGTTAACCTTAGGAGGCCTTGCGTCAACCTTAGGAGGCCTTGCGTCAATGTTACGAGGCCCTGCGTCAGCCCTTTGGCCCTCTGCGTCAGTAATGTTGGCCTCTCTGAGGCTCTGTGCAGCTCCTGGCTACCTCTGCGTAGCCCTGCGTGAGCCCTGGCTGGCTCTGTGTCACTCTCCTCGGCTGCTGCGCTGTTCTCCCGACACTATCTCTGCCTCTCTGTCTCTCTGTACTCAATGCCCCTCAGCTGCAATTCCCGATCACTAATTCTATCTCTCTTAGCAAACCCCGCTCTAGAGAATAGAATGACTGATCACTCTGGTGTGTTCTTCAAGTGACCCTCAAGCCTCCTCTTATACTTTTCCTGTTGACATATCAACGACGAGATTAAGTCCTTAATCAACGGCTAAGATTAGATTTGGCTTGATCCATGTCTTTTGGACCATTCTAACATAGTTTCATATTAATTCCCATTAATATTTTATTTTCCCTAAGTTTAGACTTAGGGACTCCATTAAAAATATTAATTATTTTAATATCTCCTGAATTGTTTAGAATCTGTCCAAACCCTTTTGGGGTATTGGAGATCTCATGTACCCCAACCTCTCCACCAAATTTTGTGGCTAGAAAACATCCGGTGCCACCCCAAATCAACACTCCCTCTTAGCAAGGGCTGTGCTCTAGCAATACTCTTCATTGAGTATTACTCTAATCATTCGGCATCAATCCCTGTGCCGATGCTAGGCTTGCTACCAACCATCCTCTGCACTGCTGTATCCTGTATTGCTGCCCATGGTTCTGCCACTGCCACTGCTGCATCTATACAACATCTCCCACTGCATCCGTGCTGCTGCTGGTCCTTTCTCCCAGCAATGCATCCGCACTGCACCTCCTCTCATCAAGTTGCATCGTGCTGCCCACTGTTGCACTACAACTCAGTTATTGAGAAGTAAGTAACTGATCTCCCAACTCTGACCTCCCTGTTGGGCTAGAGACCCTCCTGATGCTAAAGCTCCCTTTGCCACTGAAAAGTGCTCCCTCTCTGACCTCTACGTTGCTGCAATAACTCCCTACATCTCGCACCATTGCACACCTCTCTGTGCCATCCTGCGCTTGTGCAACACTCCTGTGCCTCTCGCACTGCTGTAGCCTATTAGCCTCATGTTGTCGTGGGACTCCTGCACTATAGCTCTCTCTGCCGCTCCATCCGCATCTGTCTCTACTCGACTCAGCCAGTCCTGCTACTCCTCTTTGGGGCTCCCATAGCAAGGTCTAATCCAAGAGGTTGGGTACCTCGAAGATCCTGCCCCTCATCGCCTGTAGTCCACCTGACTACAACTCGATGTCTCCCCACTTCCGATCAAGTGGCGTGTGTGCACTCATGGCACAGTCATCGTCTGTCAAAACTTCCTTCTCTGCCCGTGTTGGCGCTGCCTTAGTCTCGGAAGACTCTCCCTTACTCTTCTTCCTTGGACACTAGGTCGCATAATGACCCAACTCCCCATAGTGGAAGCACTTGATCTTGGAGAGATCTTTCTTCTTCCATTTTATCTACTTTCCCTCAGATGCTAGGGCAACATCTTCCTCCTCCTACTTGACTTTGATCCCCTTGTTGCTGCTACCCGTCTTCAACTGCCGTCTGATCTCTTCCTGGCGAAGAGCTGCCCATATCTCGTCCCAAGGTGGGAGGGTCCCTCTGCCTAGTATACTCTGGACAAATACCTCCCAGTCTTCTGAGACAACATTCAGCGCTGTCCTCACCATCAACTCTTGATCCAGTGTTGCTTCTATAGCAGTCAACTGATCTCGGATCTCATTCAGTCCTCTGAGGAAGGTGTCAATCGGTTCTCCCTTCTTCATCTGATATGGCCTCATTTGATATTCTCAAGTAGCATTCTTCTTTGCACAAAAGTATGTTGGTACAATTTCTTGAGAGCCTCCCACATCTCAAATGCCGTTTCCTTCTCGGCTATGTGTGGTACTACATGATCCTTGACCCCGTTAAGGACGATGCTCTTGGTCCTTGCCATTGCCTGCTCGTACTTGTCATTATCATTGGGGTCAACTGGTATAGCTATTACCTTCAAGGCGAAGTTCTTGACACGATTTCTGTCAAGTACGGATAAGATTTTAGTCTTCCAGACTGCGAAGTTTGACGCTCCGTCCAGTCTATCCTGGTCTCTTACTCCGTGTAGTGCCATGATGCTCCTCTACTTCCCTCTTGGAAGTTCTCTGTTCGACTCCTCTGAGTCTTTACTTCCCTTCTGGAACTTCTCTTCTGGACTCCCTCTGAGTCCTGATTTCCCTCCTGGAAATCCTTCTGCCGCTGTCGAGATGCCCCCTACTCTGATCGTCTTGTGCAACCGCACCACTGATCTAGGTTCCTCGGCTAGAAACCTTCGGTAGAAACTCCTCTTGGCCTTGCTCTGTCAGGTACTGTTCTGACTACAGTACCTCACCAGCTCCACTCTGCAATTTTCCCACAGCCTTCTAAACCCTAGCAACTTGAAGGTGAGAGCTCCCAGGCTCTACACAATCTCGGCACCAGCAACCTGGCCTCCTTAGCCAACTGCGTCAGCCTTCCCAGCTAGTGCGTGGCTCTGCGTGAGCTTCCTTAGCCTCTGCGCTGCCTCTTCTCGGCTCACCCTTGATGGCGTAGGCACTGCGTCACCTTTCCCTTGTTGTTGCTCTGTCAGAAACAACTTTTGTCACCTCGGGACAACTGTTTTCTGCTGCTATTGCTCTGCTTGGCTGATATCCTTAGTCCTCATGTGATTTGCAATCACGCTCTGATACCATGTTGAAGTTTCTAAGTTTACTTAGTTAGAAACCCTCCATGCACTTTATTTGATTTATTCCTTCCTACTTGTTATTTTACTTAACAAGTTATTTACAAAGTAAATACTGAAAACAAACACTAGTGCATGCTCAACATATTACAATCAACAACTAAAGGAAACAGAAATAATCACACCATATGACACCATTATTTTTGGACCAATGTCCCTGAAAAAACCCAATATGGGAAAATCGATGCAGCTATCTGAGGGTTTTCTTAGTAAGTAATATCAGAGTATAATCTGGGTGCCGAAACTGGCCTACCCAACATGTTGGCATTATGGTGCATGTGTTGTACTTGATGGCAACCCACTCATAGAAGAACATCTCACTTATTTATAATTGGATGAATCTTCAGAAGAGATATCAGATGTGACTAATGGAGGACAACTCAAAGGAATCAGATGATAGTTCTAAGTGTGACAAGTTAGCTTTGCCATCAAGTCCAAAGGGGGAGATTGTTGGCATTATGAGACAAGTGTTGTCCTTGATGGCAAATCACACAGATGACAGATTAGAGTGCAGCAGGTCAGTAGCAAAGAATTGATGATCAGACTACAAAGAATGAAGAAAGAAGAGTATATACGCAGGTTCACTATATACCAAGTAGGGAATACATGAAGGTTCAATATATACCAAGTCGCGTATACGTAGGTTCACTACATACCAAGTAGGGTATATAAGCAGGTTCACTATATACCAAGTCGCGTATACGCAGGTTCGCTATATACCAAGTAGGGTATACACGCAGTTTCATGAACGGAAAAGCGCGTACATGTTAGAAAGCTTACTTTTGGTCCGTGGTAGTTAGTCCTCGGTATTTGAACCTATGGTTTTGGACCATGGTATCTCGACAAGTGTGTTGATCCCAAGTATTGGGCTCTTGGTATTGATTTATTATGGTTTTGGACCATGGTATTGAGCAAGGCCTAAGACTATAAAAGGAGAAGAAGATCATTAGGCAATGGTATTCGAAAAGTCTTGAATATCTGAAGAAGTATGAGATCCAGGATGCAGGTTATGGGTTGATGATGCATTGCTTGATCTGAGCTGAGGAGGGATCTCACCGGTTGATGGAGAACAAGATCTAAGGAGAGATCGGGATCAAATGGTTTGAAATGAACTATCTTTATGATGCTTATTCTAGATCTACATACTGACACATGTATTGTTCTATAAGTGTTATGAGTATGACTGATGTCTGGTACAGCTGCAAGTTATGAGAATTTTTTTTTAGATCTATACGCGGGTTGTCTTTGGCAAAAGCGCGTATGTACGCGGGTTTGATTCATTATAGTAGCGTATACATTATGAAGGATAATATTTGAAGTTGCAGATGGATTTGATGGTTATGGCAGAGTTATGTTATTTGCTCTGTGTTCTGGTGAGTGTGTTATTGACAGGGTTTCAATGTTTCAGTGATTCAGAAATTGATGATGCTAGTATTGACTGTTTTGTGCTTCAATGATATTTATGAGTCTAGTATGAAAATTTGATGAAACGTGGCCTTCAGATTATGTGTTGTGCTTCAGGAGTATCCAGTCTGAAAATTTATGAAACGTGGTACCCAGAGGAGAGAAGATTGTAGGCCGGTGCCTACGTACTAGTATCTTAGCTAGTACAAGAGCAAAGGGGGTTGGAGTTCCCTTCCAGGAGAGTCTGGAGAACGAGAGAAGGTTGTAGCCTTCTGCAGGTAGTAGCCTGCGTGCTGGTAAAGGACTGCACTAGTACATTGTAAAAGAAGTTTCTTAATAAAGGAAGATAGAAACGAATTGCAGCAGGTGGTTTTCATCCACATTGGGTTTCCACCTTATATCATGGTGTTCATGTGTGTTTCTTGTGTGTGATGATCTGTTCTGTTTTTACTGCACCTGCTTACTGTTCATATGGTTAATGCACTAACTAAAGATCAACATTTAATGGATTAATTGAATCATAAGTATTTTGGATATACGCTAGTTGCTTTAGACACATCTGCGTATACACGCGGGTTCCCTTGAATGAAGTAGCGTATATGTATCTAAGTATGGAAATGAAAAAGTTTTATTGATCTGATAATACTGATTCACCCCCCCCTCTCAGTATTATTTCCAACAATTGGTATCAGAGCAGGTCCTTTGGTAGAAGCTTGATCGCTTGAAGGAGATCCGTGGAACTATGGGAAAGAAGCTTAAGAAGAAAGCACCTAAGAAGAAGAAGACATCTCAGAAGAACTATGACAGTGGGAGAATCGATTGGGGATTAGGTATAAGAAGCTCTTCAGATTCATAATCAGATTCAGAATCATTTCAGAATGAAGATGAACTATCAGGTATGAATTTGCTATCCTCTGATGTTCCAGCTATCTATCCATTTGGAAAAGATGAAAGTGATAGTGAAGCAACTGAATTTGCTTTTATGGGTGAGCAAGAAAAGTATCAAATAGAGGCAGTATTTAGAAGGCTTACAGACAAAATTAAAGATCAACAAGATCTATTGAACAAAAGGGAATGTGCTTTCAAAGAAGAAGTTACCAAACTAAAAGCTCAATCAGAGGAAGGAAACAAGGTAAGAAAGTTACTCAAGGACAAGGAAAATCAATGTCAAAAGTTGCAGGGTGAAGTGACATCATTAAGAGATGAAGTCAATGAAAGAAGCACAACCATCAAGAAACTCAGAGATAGATCCAGTTACTATGAAAGTCTTGAAGCCACGATCCGCTCACTAAAGGAAGATCTTGAAGAGTCAAAGAAGCAGAATAAAGATCTACTCCAAGCTATTGAAAAACAGGTAAACGAAGATATCAGCTTAAAATCTCAACTGGAATGTGCCTTCAGAATTCGTCAAATGCAGCAGGATGTGAATGAAGAACAAGAAAAGGAGATTCTCAAACTGAGGCATCAGTTGGAAGAAGGAAGGAAAGCGGAAGAAGACATGAAGAAGCAATGTCTAGAAAAGGAAGAACAACTTCAAGTTGAGGTAGATATCTTGAAAGGTAAAATAGAAGAAAAGGATAAACTGTTGAGATTTCAAGATAGTACTAAAGCATTGGATGATATTCTTAGTAGTCAAAGGTCTCCTGCTATCAAGACTGGTCTTGGTTTTCATGAATCTGTTGAAGGTGAATCTAGTTCACAAGGTGAGGCAAGGAACTCTAAAGAGAAATCTAAAATGATCAACAAGGAGATGAAAGGTCAACCCCATCAACAATCAAGGAAAGAGACTCCTCAAAGAAAATCTTTTACTCCTATGAATATTGTTGAATGCTATGTATGTCATAATCTTGGACATGTTGCAGCTAGATGTGAAAGAAGAAGGGTTCAAGACCATCATGCAGAAAGATCATCACATTCAAGGTACTTTAATGGATATTGCTTTGCTTGCAATATGTTTGGTCACAAAGCTGTTGATTGCTACAGGAGACAAATGAAACATGTAAGATGTTATGCATGTAACAAGCTTGGACATATAGCAAAGGAATGCAGGAACAAAAGACGAACATCACACCAAAAGGAGAAAACATCATCACACTTGAAGATATGGAAGAAGAAGGAAGTACAGTCAGAAATATGTGGCACAACACAATGTACTCAGATACAACACAACACAGACATATCAGACTCAGAGGGAGCTGAGAGTATAAAACCTCAGTATCCTGGATCTCATACGCAAGTTCCATAAAGGGAAGTCGCGTATATACGCGAGTTAGACACTGCAAAGTCGCGTATATGTCAGTCTGAGGAAAAACAGTGGGGACAGGGTCAGAAAAAGGATCTGATATGATTCAGTCTGTTATTTGCTCTATTGGTTAATTATTACAGTTTGCTGAGGATGTGTGGAAATGTTTTGATACTTGTAAGATGTCTAGAAGTGTTTTGATCCTAACTTGATGATGATGATGTCTTGATACTTATTGCTGATATATGCATGATCAGATCTAACAGATGGCACAGGTTGAGGGGGAGCATATGTCTTTAATAATTCATTGTTGGCATTATGGTTAATAGCCTTGGTGATGATGTGGCTAAATGATATATCTTGCTATGTTGTGGTTGTGAGTTGCCTATGATAAAATCTCATATGATGCTTGGGGTTACATAGTAGATATTTAGATCAGATTTATGGTTGATTCTTTGATGATGCATATATGGTGTTTACATCGTGATCTTCATAAGGTTAAGGAGAAGTACAAAGCTTGAATACACATCTTCCTCACTTGATGATGAGTCACTCATATATTGCTGTCGTCATATGCATAAAGATCATACAGTAATGATGCAGGCACTCATGTGAATGACTTTGAATTCTATTCAAAGGGATGAATTGATACAGACATACCTTGTTATAGGTTGATGACTTACAGGACATTTATAGGTTGGTGATCTGGAATTAGTTGTACGCAAGTTTCACTAGGAATATCCGCGTATATACGCAAGTTTCTGTGGATACAGTCGTGTATATGTTGGTTTGAATAAAAATCAGTGGGCCAAACTCAGAATGAGAAGATTCTGATATGGGTTTGACAGAGACCATCTGGCACAGGTTCAGGGGGAGCAGATAATCTTCCAATGATGCATTGTTGGCATTATCTTAGAAGCTTTTGGTTCTAGTTCACAGTTGTTGTTGGTTCAGGTGGATCAGCTGCAGAAAGGAGAACAGAAGGAGAACATGATATATACAATGATTGTCAGAAGCTGCTGATAGTAGTTATTGGTCATTTGCATAAGTCTTGTTCTAGATATTTCGTCTCTATGTTATGTATCTCTTTTGTGATATCTCTTTCATGGTGTCAAGGTCATGTAACGGCCTATATTGGTTTCCCCACTATGCCTGGGATGAAGATGTAATGTTCTTGCTTTATCATGTGTAAACTTTTGATGTATCCCCACTTGGTTGGGTGGATGAGTCAATTCTAGTATATCCCCACGTGGTTGGGTGATGGATGTATGTATTGAGTCTTTTGATGATAGGAAGGTCTTTTAAGATGTATAAGTCATGGTTCTTCTTGAAGAACACCTTTTTGCAGATCTTGCCTTCAGTCAGGAAGAGCATGAACAGCACACTTCAGCAGTACAGAGACTCGGCATGTACTCAGGGGGAGCATGGACAGATTGGTACACCTTGGCATATACAAAGGGGGAGCTCATTCAGAGATTTCAACAGATACTCAGGGGGAGTATGGACAGCAGAATGTTCAGAAAAGGAAGAGAATATCTTGGTCCACCCTTTGCCCTTGATGTCAAAGGGGGAGAGTGATTTGGTGTTGTTGCCATCAAGTCCAAAGGGGGAGATTGTTGGCATTATGGTGCATGTGTTGTACTTGATGGCAACCCACTCATAGAAGAACATCTCACTTATTTATAATTGGATGAATCTTCAGAAGAGATATCAGATGTGACTAATGGAGGACAACTCAAAGGAATCAGATGATAGTTCTAAGTGTGACAAGTTAGCTTTGCCATCAAGTCCAAAGGGGGAGATTGTTGGCATTATGAGACAAGTGTTGTCCTTGATGGCAAATCACACAGATGACAGATTAGAGTGCAGCAGGTCAGTAGCAAAGAATTGATGATCAGACTACAAAGAATGAAGAAAGAAGAGTATATACGCAGGTTCACTATATACCAAGTAGGGTATACACGCAGGTTCACTATATACCAAGTCGCGTATACGCAGGTTCACTATATACCAAGTAGGGTATATAAGCAGGTTCACTATATACCAAGTCGCGTATACGCAGGTTCGCTATATACCAAGTAGGGTATACACGCAGTTTCATGAACGGAAAAGCGCGTACATGTCGGAAAGCTTACTTTTGGTCCGTGGTAGTTAGTCCTCGGTATTTGAACCTATGGTTTTGGACCATGGTATCTCGACAAGTGTGTTGATCCCAAGTATTGGGCTCTTGGTATTGATTTATTATGGTTTTGGACCGTGGTATTGAGCAAGGCCTAAGACTATAAAAGGAGAAGAAGATCATTAGGCAATGGTATCCGAAAAGTCTTGAATATCTGAAGAAGTATGAGATCCAGGATGCAGGTTATGGGTTGATGATGCATTGCTTGATCTGAGCTAAGGAGGGATCTCACCGGTTGATGGAGAACAAGATCTAAGGAGAGATCGGGATCAAATGGTTTGAAATGAACTATCTTTATGATACTTATTCTAGATCTACATACTGACGCATGTATTGTTCTATAAGTGTTATGAGTATGACTGATGTCTGGTACAGCTGCAAGTTATGAGAAATTATTTTTAGATCTGTACGCGGGTTGTCTTTGGCAAAAGCGCGTATGTACGCGGGTTTGATTCATTATAGTAGCGTATACATTATGAAGGATAATATTTGAAGTTGCAGATGGATTTGATGGTTATGGCAGAGTTCTGTTATTTGCACTGTGTTTTGGTGACTGTGTTATTGACAGGGTTTCAGTGATTCAGAAATTGATGATGCTAGTATTGACTGTTTTGTGCTTCAATGATATTTATGGGTCTAGTATGAAAATTTGATGAAACGTGGCCTTCAGATTATGTGTTGTGCTTCAGGAGTATCCAGTCTGAAAATTTATGAAATGTGGTACCCAGAGGAGAGAAGATTGTAGGCCGGTGCCTACGTACTAGTATCTTAGCTAGTACAAGAGCAAAGGGGGTTGGAGCTCCCTTCCAGGAGAGTCTGGAGAACGAGAGAAGGTTGTAGCCTTCTGCAGGTAGTAGCCTGCGTGCTGGTAAAGGATTGCATCGGTACATTGTAAAAGAAATTTCTTAATAAAGGAAGATAGAAACGAATGGCAGCAGGTGGTTTTCACCCACATTGGGTTTCCACCTTATATCATGGTGTTCATGTGTGCTTCTTGTGTGTGATGATCTGTTCTGTTTTTACTGCACCTGCTTACTGTTCATATGGTTAATGCACTAACTAAAGATCAACATTTAGTGGATTAACTGAATCATAAGTATTTTGGATATACGCTAGTTGCTTTAGACACATCTGCGTATACACGCGGGTTCCCTTGAATGAAGTAGCGTATATGTATCTAAGTATGGAAATGAAAAAGTTTTTTTGATTTGATAATACTGATTCACCCCCCCCTCTCAGTATTATTTCTAACACAACAGAGAATTTCCTTGGCAGTAATACCTCTCAGTTTCTGACAAATCTCCTGGCTGAAACCCCAACGTCAGCCTCTCTATGGACTGCGTCAGCCCCTCTCTGCCCAGCGCTGGCCCTGCGTCACCTCGGATGGGTCTGCGTCAGCCTTAAGAGGCCTTGCGTCAGCTCTCTGGCCCTCCGCGTCGGCAATGCTGGCCTCTCTGAGGCTCTGCGCAGCTCCCGACTGCCTTTGTGTGGCCCTGGCTGGCTGCACTGTTCTCCCGACACTATCTCTGCCTCTCTGTCTCTCTGTACTCAATGCCCCTCAGCGGCAACTCCCGATCACTAATTCTATCTCTCTTAGCAAACCCCGCTCTAGAGAATAAAATGATTGATCACTTTGGTGTGTTCTCGAAGTGACCCTCAAGCCTCCTTTTATACTTTTCCTGTTGACATATCAACGATAGAGATTAAGTCCCTAATCAATGGCTAAGATTAGATCTGGCTCGATCCATGTCTTTTGGACCATTCTAACATAGTTTCATATTAATTCCCATTAATATTTTATTTTCCCTAACTTTAGACTTAAGGACTCCATTAAAAATATTAATTATTTTAATATCTTCTGAACTGTTTAGAATCTGTCCAAACCCTTTTTGGGTATTGGAGATCTCATGTGCCCTAACCTCTCCACCAAATTTCGTGGCTAGAGCACATCCGATGCTACCCCAAATCAACATTTTCTGCAATAATTTTGTGAATATTGCAGTGTGTTTATTTCATTGTTGTCGTAGCAATAAACTGCTAATTTAATTAACAGTTGGAAGAAATAATTATAGTTGCTACAATAGGACTTCAGTAGTGAAATTTTCACATTCTTGATAATTACTTGTGAATTATGTTGGCTTCTTTTACTTCTTTATTATGTTATCTTTCATCAAGCAATTTCCAAATAAAATGTATGTAGATCACAAGAACAAGGAACACAAGATATAGGCACTCAGCCAGGGTAAACCCCTTTCTAGGGGAATACCTAATCCAACACTTCCACTAGTAGATTCAAATCAAATTGAGACAATTCAAGACCCTTTTAATCTAAACAAAGACCTCTTCCAATCACCAATTCATCCCTTCTTTCAGGTATTCTACCAAAATCTCCAAGTGTCAGCTTCCCAAACGCAGCTTTAATACAAAATTTTGCCCCCCCAGCTACAGAATTTTGGATCTACAGCTACTTCAGAAATTTCGGCCCCTAGCTACTTGTCCAGAAACCCTATAAATCTTCGCATGTGTGAGGGAGATGCCCAAAAACTTCAATTTTTCTTCTTTCCTAAATTAGGTCTTCTCTTGCACTTCGCTCTCTTTTTCGTCCTTTTTTTCTTGTAGATCGAACTTATGTGAGTGTGCTTCCAAATGAGTCAAGCTGCCTCTATTTATGCTACTTCCATAGCGTCGAATTGCCTCCAATAGGGCCGACTTGGTGAGTAAGGACAAAATGATTATTTTGACTCAAATATAAATTTCTTTACATGATATAAAATCCCAAGAAGGATCTAATAAATATGACAATAACTCTCTTGACTCTTGACAAAACCTAAAAGCCTTCAATGGAGGTTGTGACCTAGAAAATAAATGAAAGAGCTTGAAACCCATACTTCAAAAATATTTTTCTTTTACAATTTTTTTTTTTGACAAATACAATTCTTCAATAAAATGCAATGGCAATAGGAGGCAATCAACACATCAACAAGAGACACTGATTTGGTCAAAGACTAGGGAAAAACCCCACAAGGGGGAAAACCCTTTGAAATTATTCTTCTATTAGATTGTATTCAAATGTTCAATAGAGAGTACAATGAGCCCAAATCCAAAAGTCAAAGTCAAAATTTGACTTATCAACAAATCAACTATCCAAGATCCAAATGCTAATGAAGAAAAGTCAAATCTTTTCAACTATCATAATCTGCAATTCTGGTCAATGGTCAACAATAGTGAACATGCCCTAACCAGTCCACAAATTTGCTGTCAAAGTGCTCCAATCAAACGCGGTCAAAGGTCAAAGAGTGCAACCTCAAATGTTGGTTAACCAAAGTGTGAAAATTCCTCATCTGGAATCCCTACTACAACAACTGATGATATTAATCCTATTTGTTATATTCCTTTAAACAAATTACGTGTAGTTTCCTATGGCAAATTTCATAATACATACACTGCAGCCTTCACTTAATTAAATATTATACGGAAATAAGAGACTGAGTAAGAAAGAAAATACAACACAATATACACCGTTATTTTTGGACAAATGCCCCTGGAAAAACCCATTGTGGGAAAACTGGTGCAACAGATTTGAGGGTTTTATTATTATGCAGGAGAAAATCTATGTACAATTCTTGGATGCTCAATTGGAAATCTGATACAAAGAGAAATTGGACAAAAGGAATGGTGAAATGATCTCACCCAGTCATTGGGAAAATTTGAGACTTAACATGCTGGATTGGAGCCTTCGCGTAGAACTGTGTCACCCTTGCTGGGTATCATGCTGCTCCTTCTTTGGACCCTTTGCTGGCTGGAAAATCCAAATCTCTGCCTCCCAGTCTCACACCTCGACTTCCGGCTACTAAAACTTGATTTCCTCAACAGGAATTTGATTTCCCACTAAGGCCTCCGCTGCCACTGCTTCAACTCTGTGTGGGCCAGCGTCTGGTTCTCTCTGGATGTCGTTTTGCCCTTTCTCTGCCTTGTACTCTCCGGCCTAGGAAAACTTCCTTCTTCTGGATACTCACTGTCCCGCTTTGTAAGAAGTGTCCTCAATCAGAATTTCCTCCTGAGAATTTCTCACTTTAGAAATTTGATCTCTTGATCCCTCGGTGTGTTTTCCAAATGGCCCTCAAGCTTCCTTAAATAATCTTCTCGTTGACATTCAACATCCCAGATTAAAAGTTAATCAATGGCTAAGATCATTTTAGCTTGATCTTCGTCTTCTTATAGAAGTTACACCCACAATTAGATTAATACCCATTAATATTTTTAATGTCCTAAGTTTAGACTTAGGGGCCAACTAAAAAATATTAATTATTTTAATTAAAATTGTTTCTGGGTGGAATTTCCCAAAACACTTTTTGGGTTCTTTGGAATACATGTGGCCAAGCCTCCCTGAAAAATTTGAGGCTTAAAGCACATCTGATGCTACCCCAAATAAACACTCCCTCTTAGTGAGTAATGTGCTCTAGCAATATATGTTGCTGCATACTGCTTTGACTTTGAAGCATCGTCCTCTACGTTGCTAATGTCTGACATGCTGTCCACCAACCACTGTGCTTTTGCTGCGACTGTACTGGTACTGACACTGCCACTGTCAACACTACATCCGTACTACAACTCCCTCTCAAGTGCTACATCTGTGCTGCTGCTAGCACTACCACTGCCACCTGCTACTGCACTGCAAATTGTTGCTGCTACTCTATCAAGAACAGAAAAACATCCAAAATTACTGAACTAAATGTGTTCAGTATGATACCACGTGAATGTTGGAGCCTGACTACTGCTAGCATTTGCGCTGACCCTCTGAATCTCCCGCGCTGTTGTTGACCTCTGCTCTGTGCCATCTGCACTACTTCCACCTCTGCTTTGCGCTGCTCAGTCTCTGACGCTCCTAGCCACTGCAACTCTCTCTTCGACACTCCTTGGCACCATCCAACACTAGTCCATCCTGCTACTTCTGATCTGGGCTCCCGTAGCAAGGAAATGATCCTAGAGTTGGACTCCTCAAGGATCCTGCCCATCTGTAGCTCTTTCGACCTACAACTCCAAATCAACCCACCTCCCTCCTGGAGGTATCTTGCTGTCATGGCGAACTCCTCGTCTTTGATCTTCGTGGGCGACGCCTTCGGATCGTGCTTCTCATCCTTGTCCTTCTTCCTAAGAGGACACTGTGTAGCGTAGTGACCCATCTCACCACACCTGAAACACTTGATCTTCGAGACGTCCTTCTTATGTCTTTGCTGCTCCTGCTGTCCTTTCGATGCAAGGGCTGCATTATCCTCCTCCTCCTTAGGCTTCAATCCATTGCCGTTGCTTCCATCAAGTTTAACCTTGACTATGTCTCTCCTCAGCTCCTCTTGTTTTAGAGATGCCCACATCTCATCCCAATTTGGCAATGCTGCTCTGCCCAGGATACTCTGGAAAAAGACTTGCCACTCATTTGAGACAAAATTAAGGGCCAGTCTAACTAACTTTGAACCTGGAGGTGTATGCCCCACAGTAGACAATTCGACACGGGTCTCCTTAAGCTTCGTGATGAATGGATCCACATGTTCCCCCTTCTGCATCTGAGCAAATCCAGCTTCTGTTCCAAGTACATCTTCCTTTGCTCAGAAGATCCCTTATATAACGTAGCCAAGGCATCCCACATCTCCTTAGCGGTCCCTTTGCTAGCGACATGACAAACCACATGATCATTTACTCCATCCAGGATCATCCTCTTGGCCTTCGTCATTTCTGTTCGGTACTTCTTCAGCAGATCTGGATTTGTAGGCACAACCACTACGCTGTCGACATATGTCTTGAGGGCATGCTCATCTAGAAGGAATGGCATTCTAGCCTTCCAGATGACGTAATTGTATGCCCCATCCAACCTGTCCTGATCCCTCAAGCCACTGGTTGCCATTTCTACCACAAATGTCGAAAATCTTCGCTCTTCTCTGTGCTTCTGCTGGGCTAGTCTACGCATTCCCTGCTGGAGCTAGTAAAACTGTTGCCCCTTGCTGCTGCTAAGCTCTAGAGAATTCAAATTCCTTGGCTAAGAATTCTTTGAAGAAGAAATTCCCTCAACCAGGCTTCTCCTCTCTTTTGGCGATTTTTTGCCCAATAAACTGCCTGCAGAAAAATCTGTGTCCCACCAGCGTCTCCTTACGCTGAGGCTTCAACGCTGCTCCCTCTGCCACTGTAAGATCTTGATTTGGAAGCCCTTCTCTTCGTCAACTCACTCGAAGAGAGATTGCCTCGAAATTTCAGCCCTCTGACTAGAACTGCCCAAACCCTCTGGGGTTTCGAATTGTTGCCCCTTGCAGCTTTTCGATCTACCTCTTCTGCTCAGCGCTGGGTTCTTTGGCACTGCTCTTCTTGCTTCACCTGCAACTTTGATACCATGTGAAAATTCCTCAACAGGTATCCCTACTGCAACTTCTGATGATATTACTCCTATTTTTTAAATTCCTTTAAACAAATTAATTGTAGTTTCTTACGGAAAATATCGTAATACATACATTGTAGCCTTCACTTAATTAAATATTATTCGGAAATAAGAGACTAAGCAAGAAAGAAAATACAACATAATAGACACTGTTATTTTTGGACAAATGTCCCCGGAAAAAACCAATGTGGGAAAACCAGTGCAGCAGATCTGAGGGTTTTAGTATTATGCAGGAGAAACTCTGAGTACAATTCTTGGATGCTCAACTAGCAATCCGATATAGAGAGAAATTGGACAAAATGAATGGTGAAATGATCTCACCTTGTCACTGGGAAAATCTGCGACTCATCACGCTGAACTGGAGCTTCTGCGTAGAACTGCGTCACTCCCATGCAGTTCCTGCGTCACCCTTGCTGGGTATCATGTTGCTCCTTCTTTGGACCCTTTGTTGGCTGGAAAATCCATATATCTTCCTCCCTATCGCACACCCCAGCTTCCGACAACTGAAACTCAATTTCCTCAACAGGAATTCGATTTCCCTCTAAGGCCTACACTGCCATTGCATCAACCCTGCATGGGCCAACACCTGCGTCTCTCTGGACGTCGTTCTGCCCTCTCTTTGATTTGTACTCTCTGGCCCAGTAAAACTTCCTTCTTTTGGATGCTCACTGCCCATCTCTGCAAGAAATCTCCTCGATTAGAATTTCCTCCTGAGAACTTCTCACTTCAGAAATTTGATCTCTTGATCTCTCGGTGTGTTTTCCAAATGGCCCTCAAGCTTCCTTAAATAATCTTCTCATTGACATTCAACGACCGAGATCAAAAGCTAATCAATGGCTAATATCATTTTAGCTTGGCCCTCGTCTTCTTCTAGAAATTACACCCACAATTAGATTAATACCCATTAATATTTTTAATTTCCTGATTTTAGACTTAGGGACAATTAAAAAGTGTTAATTATTTTAATAAAATTGTTTCTGGGTTCTTTGGAATACATGTGCTTAAGCCTCCCTGCAAGATTTGAGGCCTAGAGCATATTCGATGCTACCCAAAATCAACACAAAGCCCAAAACAACCCAAAAATATCTAGTCAAATTCGGTCAAAAGAGAGAAAATTATGAGGTCAAGTCTACAATTTTTCTTGCAGTCAACCCAAGTCAAACTCCTTCAAATGCCTTTGTTTTTTGTGCCAAAAGATGCGTCTTGCCCAAATAGAAATTATCCCAAAAGATCAAACCCGAAACCAGCGCAAAAAGTCAAAGTCAATGCTGGTCAACATTGGTCAAAGTTGTAGAAGACTTCAGATTTCAGCCACTTGTAATTTCATCCTCCTCCTTTTCACATGCGACAAAAACCCTGCAATTTTCAGATGTATCGAACCCAAGAAAGGATGATGAGATGATGTGATGATGATGTCTGAATGAGGCTCCCTGACTTGTATTTATAGCGTTGTAGGAGGAGAAATTTGTCCTCTAGGCCGACTTAATCAAATGTGACATTGTGGGCTTCACTTCAAAAATACACTTTCCCTTATCCAAATCTAGTGCTTCAAAGGTCAATTTTGGTCCTCTCGGAAAGAGGAATCTAGTCCAATGATTGGAATTTGTCACTGAGCTGCCAAATTAACACTCCCTCTCAGCTAGGGAGAAATTCCAACTGCATCATGTGATCATCGCAAGTATCCTGTCATCAAATCATGTCCCATCTCTGCTCAACTCTATTTGTTGAATCATTCTCGAATCTAAAGAAGAAGAATCATTGGGGAGTTTCAACTACAACTTACCGAGCAAGGATCACAAACATCCCATTATGCAATCAATGGGAAAGATACCACTTGCTATATAAGAGGTAAGGATCACATCCATCTTATTGCCTACTGATCTTCCCAACAATGACCCTCAAGAGTCATGTGGTAGAACACCTGCATCATAACTGAGTTTGGGTGAGATACCCGACTTACCAAATCTAAGGATCACACACCCCTAAGCCTCCTCAACCCGTTTGCTAGACGGGGAGGGACAATCCCAACAAGCCTGAATTATGGGTATGATGCCAACTGGGGTATACTCTATTAATTAGACCAAGATAGGGGGAGATACCCAACTTGTCAAAACGGACATGGATCACACACACCCTATGGGTGACAATAGGGGAGATATCTGACCTACTGTGAGAGTAAGGATCACGCACACCTATTGCCCAGAGTTCCCTCAACCCTCAGGAGCCTTTAACACTCCATTCCCACCTTGGGAGCTCAACCAAGGAGAAAGAGCTATGCTCCGTGTTCTCGACCAGCGAAGTCCCTTATATGGAGGGGTCACATCCATCAATCCAAGCTACTCTTTGAAGATTGAGAACTTCCCTTTCGGCAAAGCCTTGGTGAGAATATCAACTATCTGCTCATCTGTTGATATGTGATGGAGTCTAAGGGCTCCTATCTGCACCATGTCTTGAACATAATGACATCTAATCTCTATGTCCTTGGACTTGTCATGAATTACGAGATTCTCTGCCAATTAGATCCCACTTTTTGTTGTCGCAATATATCACAGTAGTGTCTAGGACCTGTACAAACAACTCTCCAAAGAGCTTTATCAAGCAAATTTGCTTCACAGCTAGCCATGTTAGCGGCAATATACTCTGCCTCGGTAGCACTCAAAGCTATGGACTTCTGTTTCCTACTCATCCAAGACATCATAGCAGATCCAAGGTTTAAACAACATCCTGAAGTGCTCTTCCTGTCAACAATGTTTCTTGGCCAATCAACATCGGTATATCCATGAAGTCTCATAACTCTGACAGTGTATCTCAAACCAAGGCATTAGAGAGATTTTGAGGTCTAAAATGGACCTTGAAACAAAAATGTACACCCGAATCAGCGTTATAAGAACCAATAGGATTCAAGATGATGATGTCAACCATGCAGAATGATTCATCATTTTTGGAGTAAAAAAGTAAAAAGATTAAAAAATAAAAAAATAAAAAACTACTTTTTCAACTTATCTCCCTATGGTTTTACTCAAATTTCGAGTGGGAGCAATTGTTAGATGCAAAATTTAATTCCTTATCTAAGGCATAGCCATGTTGCATACTTTCGATGGACCCTGCTACAAGAAAAATGAGAAATACATTAAAAATGTGATTGAAAACACTTTTTTCATGTATTTCTCAATTTTCGTGTAGTAGGATCCATTGGAAGTGTTGTCACCCGCATTGTATAGGCACCGTGACAATGCTCAAGGCGACGGTTGTCACTCTTATCCCTGCCCACTCTGTTCTAACTGTATCCCAATAGCAACCTATGGGGGGTAGTTCCTATGGAATGAGATGAAGGAAAACAAGTTGGAAACCAACTTGTTTGGGAGACACGGATGAGCGACCTAGCCACTTGGTTGAATTTAAGCAAGGTTATTAATTCCATTAGATTTTAAAGTATGAGACCAGTGCCTTAATGGAGTCACAAATTTTTGCTTATAGTAAAATGGAACCAAATGACCGGATAGACCCCTGCTGCTTGAGATGATTGACTAACTTATATGAGATGCAATTCCTAGGACCTATGTGAGATGCAGTGATCTTGGTAAATTTTAGTTATATGTCTAGTTTAAATGTAACCTTCTCTTAACTATTTTGAAGTGAGGCTCCAAGGTAGGTTGTGGGAAGGAGGCCAATAGGAAACAGGCTAGGGCCTGATTAACGATACCTTCTGTTGTGCTCCTATCACCCAATGCCTCCAGCACTACAGAGATTGTGGCTTTGATGACTGCGAGGTCATCGTGTTAACCACCGAAGAGTTGCCGAGGCCCCTCAAGCTAAGTGAGAAGGGTTGCCTTATGTTTCTATCAGCTTAGCTTATGCTAGGCAGTAAATTATTAGTGCAATCTAGACTTAGTATGCTAAATGCAATATGATGAGTGAAATTTATCTTGGATTAAGATTGTGTAAGTTACTTAAGTACCTTTTGTGAATTAGTTTTGAAGCAAGAGTACTCAACAATATTTAGATACAATCTTAAGAAAGATAAATGTTCCACAAGATGCCAAATAACCAATGAACTTAAGATGTTAAACTTCTTAAGATTATAACAATTATCCAATTAGATGCCACAAGATCAAAGACTTAGAACTTATGAAATAGTGCAAACTTAGACAACCAAGATGAGATAAGTCAATTTCAGATTTATGACAATTTATATCAGCAATAATAATTCAAAAATTTCAGACTTTATCAATGTTATGACAATAATGAGTAAACCACTTCAAATGATGAGATCTGCCCAACACATGAAACATAAAAATTTCCAGTGACCAACAAGTGTAACTTAACTTGTTTAAGCCCACTTTGTGATGATGTATTTAGTGATATTTCAGATATGAAACGTTTATTACAGCAACACAAGTAAATGACAGATCAACAAGCTATCATCTAACAGTGGCATAATAATTAACTTGGAAACATATTTGGCATTGGCATATCATTTTGCTTCATTGGGCTTGCATTTTTGGGTTTATCCTATCATTTTTGAAGGTTGTCATAAAAAATCAGAGGTCTGATATTTACTGCATAAGGTCTGATAGAAAAATTTCAGTGGTGTTAAAAGTGGTTGAAAGGCATCTAATTTCTCTTGGCTCTTATCTCTTGCATCTTGTGGATCTTGGATAAGTGTTTAATTGTGTAATTGGGTAATTTTCTTGTTGCTGCAATCATATGTTTAGTGGCTAATTCATATTTCTTTTCTGCAGCATTGACATCTATTTGCACTCTTGCATTAACACACAGAAGTGCTCTAATCGAATTAATAAGTGTTAAATAAAGTCGGCTAATCGCTCTAAGTAATATTGTGGATTAATGCTCATTACTATTGTTGTTTAAGTGGATATGTTGTTGTTCTTGGATAAGTGGCCCTTGTGGAAATGCTTAATCTAAGCTTAATCATAATTGTGATAAGAAATCTAATTGTATCCACCTAACTGGCATATTGGCTTTACATTGTTATGATCTTGGATATTGTTCGCTGTGCTAAGGAGCATTGATCTTGTTTCCATTGTTTACTTCATGAGCAATTGTATACTTGAGCACTTTCTTTTGTGGTGAAGATTGTTATTATTAATTTCTAAGTACTTCATTCTTTAATTTCGATCCAAATATAACTTGTCTTTAATGACTTAAAATCACAAGCAATCTCACCTTAAGGGCACTCTTCCACATTTTGCATTTGCATCTAAGGCCTAGTTTTGCATTAATTAATTAACCTCCAAGCATAAGCTTGGTTGATAAAGAGAGAGGACCACTCTTTCCTATTTTAGCTTGAGAATGATAGACCTTTTTTAGTAGTTAACAAGGTGACCTTGTAGTCGTCACAGCCACAGTGTCTGCAGAACCGGAGGCACTGAATGGTTAAATCTCAAGGGGAGGTATTGTCAACCAAGCCATAGCTTGCTTTCTCTTGATTTCTCTCCACAACTTACTCTAGAGACTAGCCTCAAAATAGCTAGGGTTAAGGGATTCACTTAGTTAGGCATGTTAACTAAAATAAACCAAGATTTTGCATCTCACGTAGATTGTAAGATTTGCATTTCATATAGGATAGTGAAGCATCCTCAAAGAAACAACTGTTCATCCGGTTGCTTGGTATATGATTTATTAAGCAAGTAGTTGGCTCCATAAGGCACTGGTCTCTCACAAAAATCTAATCTAATCCCCAAACTTGCTGAATTAGCCAAATTGCTAGGCCATTCAGTTGTGTCTCCCGGACTTGTTGGTTACCAACAAGTCTTGCATCTTTACATTTCATTGGGAATACCAGGTGGGCTCCAGTATTGCAGCAATAATGCTGCAACTCCTGGGACTCCCTTCTTTACTCTTATCAACCCGGTAGTTCGTAACAAACTTGGAAGCGACGGTGCTATATGCACAAGTACTAGCTCTTGCTGCAGCTGTCACTTGGTCAGCTGGCACAAGTCCGCTAGGGGCTCAAGCCAACTTCTATGAGCTCTTAGAAGAAGCTTTATACCTAATGGATGGAAGCTAACTCAAAGGAAGCTGATCTACTTGTAGAAAGAAACTAAAAGTCAAAGAGTAACATAAACCCTAGCAAACCCTAATTCTACCAGCTAGTCCTACTGATGCAAAGGAGAGGATGCAAACTATTGAAAAAGATGCCATTACTTCTACAAAGGTGAAATGCACATGCCTATGCTATCTCTATCTAAAGAACACATCTTTTTTGTATTTTTGATTACGTTATCAAAATTATCATACATGTACTTTTAACTGGCTTCTTACTGTGCAAGGGTGGATCAAGGAGAAGAAATGCTTGGAAAAGGTTGGGAAGGCTCAGAGAGGGTCTAAGGAGTCCCTAACACCCTTCCAGAGAGTTTCACCAAGTTTGGTTATCCATCAACCTCACTTGTGAGCTTCTACAGGAAGTCTGCAGGGGTTCTACAGGATGTTTCAGGGATTTCTACAGGATGTTCAGAAATTTCTACAGGATGTTCTGACATTGGATTTTGGAGGATGGGTGAGTGAAAGAGGATGCATGAATGGATAGGGAGGTAGGGTAGGGGTCTGAGATGACCCAGTGACTGATGGATGAAGTGATGAGAGGGTGTGGAGAGCTAACTTGTCTTAAGGAAGGCTAAGGCAATGGAAGAGCAAGAAGGTAGGGTTACGTGGACAGAAGAGGAGTTGTGAGACGAAGAAGCTGACTAGGAGATGGAGCAGCTGGCCTGGACGAAGCTTAGGTGGATGAGAGAAAGATGGATATGCCCTGCACGGTGTGCACTTAACTGAATCAACCAAATCCTGCATACAATCGAAATCTTAGCTAATCTATCCAAACTGTCAATGAAACAAATGAACAACAACTTTATTTCCAAAGAGAACCATGTACAACACTTAATCAAAGGAACATCTAAAAAGGTCTAAACGCATGACTAACTTCTACAAATGAAAAACATTACACCAATGATTGCATGGTCAAGCAAACTAGTGTTTTTGTTGAGCAGCACTGGCTCCACAATTCCAGCCCCTGATCCAATAAGGGAGAGGTGAAACTGAGAGTGCAGGCAACCCTTTTATGGAGCTTTTATCAATCTTTATCTTATCAATCTGTTCTACACATCTGAAGTAATTCTATTCCTCAACAATAACCTACTTAACCAACACAACTAAATCTAGCTCAACAAACTTCGTTTCAGATGCATAAAAGGAAAATCACAGTGCTGAAAGGAAAGATAACAATACAAATAAGGAGGCCCTAGGCTCTCAGGTTGGGCCCAACCCCGAGAGCTATGGCTCCTATAAAAACTCAGAGCTGATATCAAATCTGACTGCTTCCCATTATCAAAAAATAATCATAAGTCAAGAGTTATGCCAATAATGGCTACAAAAGAACAAAACAGAGCTAGCAGCACGTAGTGCAGAATATGCAAGAGTTTTTCCAAAAGTCCTTTTCGAAGGCTGAAGCCTTAACATTTATACACTACGAGGCCCTAGCTGGCCTCCTAAATCTATGGGACTTGGCTGCCCAAACTGTGAGTGAACAGCTCCTTCCAAGAAATCTGCTTGGCTGCCTTCTAGATCCGGTTTTGGTGGCCTTTGGAGCTCGGAGTTGGGGGTGAAGATCTCGAGGGAGGCTATTTAATGCCATAGACAAACCCCCTACGAATCCTCAACCCAAGCTTGGCTGTCTCCTAGCCCATGTCTGCTCGGTTTTGCTTCAACATGTGTCAAAAAATCCTGAAATGAGCACGTGTTAGCCACCTAGGAATAGTGACTACCCTTATTCGTACAAATGACATAAACATACTAGAAAATAATGCATAAGTTATGAAAAATGAAGGATTGAACAAGGGTAGTTAGGCCAAATGAGCCCAAAATGTTACCAAATTTGGGGCTCATCATCACCCCTTTGCTAAAATGATTGCTCATCCTTGAGCAACTAATCCAGCTCCTCGTCCTTCATTACTTTAACCGCCACTCTCACATCCCAGGCTTTTGTAGTATCCTCCTCACTGTCATGAAACCCGGCCTTCTTTTCCACCTCTTCCCATTTCTTATGTTCTTCTTTTTCTGTGCTTCCTTCTACCAATCCCAGAAGCAAAGGTGAGCTTAGCTTGAGGTCGATCCAGCTGGCTTGGAGGTTCTGCATGGACTTCTTGTAGAGAGGTACCCGTACTAGGCCCTCCCTCATTCTAGTTGGAGTGTGATACTCCCTGATTTTGAGGCTGTGGGACAATGTGTTCCACCTCTGGGTGCAAGCATGAACACAATTGTCCCCTAGTAGTCGCTCCATATCCTCGAAATGTGCTATAGCCTGAGCCTGCTGATCCATATATTTTAGTAAAGCCTGCGGGTTGGTTGTTAGGTGTTGGTGGGCGGATATCAATGCAGTGGGGTCCCCTGGCTCTGCTCTGATTAACAGTGGTTCATGTAACTCTCGGTTCATAACATCTTTGACCTTTGTCGCTCTCTTTTCTTCGTGGTTTAACCATGAGGTAAATGCCATTAGCTGCATATCTCCCACAACTGTGTTGGGATCCCATGAAGTTACATTAGGAAGGGCCAAATTATGGAGGTAGAACTCTGATAGCTTGGCCTTGTCCTCTGAGGAGCTACTGTTGCATAAATCTGTGAACTGCTGGGGGTTTTGGATCTGGGAGATACCCCTCTGTGCTAATGCATTAATCTGGAATTGCAGCCACTGGTCCCATAGGTATAGGCCATAAGATTTGGTCGACTGCCTACATTGTAGAGCATCCATAGCCCAACTGGCCATGCAGGCCAGTTGTGCCTCTTTTTCTTGCAACTGCTATTTGAGAGCTTGTATCTCTATGTTTGCTTGCAGTTCCCTTTCCTGTAGATGTTGGTTTAGTTCCTCAAGACCAGCTTGCATTCCTTCTTTGCCTTGAGGTTCTGCTGTAGTGTCCTCTGAGGCTGTGCCCCTTTCTTTCCTCTGTTCCTGTAGCTGCAGTTTGAGCTTCTCATTCTCTTCCTGTAGAAATACTCGCTGGCAGTTTCCCACGTGCTTGGCCATAGCTAATTCCCTTCTTGCCTCCTTGAGTTGTTCCTCCAAGGGGCCTATATCTGCTACTCCTTTAGATTTAGCTATCCTCATCCACGTGTGGGTCCGTACTCTTTCTTCTTCCAATGCAAAGAAGAGCGGTACTGTGAATTTTTGTGGGATAATTTTCCCAGCCTCCAAAAAGTTATAATAAGAGCTCAAGCTGGGCTGGGGGCTAGGCTCCATGATGTGTTCTACCTCTGCTTCCCTTTGTGGTGAGGTGGCTGCCTCCCCCTCCATTCTTTCGGTCTCCTTGAGCCTGGCTAAAGTTTCCTGTAGAACTGCTTCAGCATCCTGTAGAGGGGTTTTTGACGCTGACCTTTCCATTCTCTCCCTCCAGGTAGTTGTCTTAGGGCTCCCCCGCTCATAAGTGACTGATACTTTGGAGGGGGACTTCTCCCTTGGCGAGGTAGGGGTGTCTTCGACGGTAATTGGGTCTTTAGATGGAGGTTGGGGCCTGCCAGTTTTAATTCTCACACTTCTCCTCGCTTTGAAATACAGAGGAATCTCCCTTTTGCGTTTCTCCTTTGGCTTGGGAGAGGTACTTAGGGTGGCCAGCACAGCTGCTGCCTCCCGAGCAAGAATTTCGGCCGTCTTCTCCTTCTGTGTCCTTTTCTCAGGACTTCCTGTAGAAAGCCCCGTAGTGGCTGATTTCTGGCTTCCTGTAGAAGCCGTTTTCAATTTTCCTGTAGAAACAGATGGCACCGTTTTAGCCTGCTTGGCTGAGAGTGCTTTTTCTTTCAATTTTGCTGAGGCTGCCTTAAAGGTGCCCTCACTGACATGGACCTTTTCAGTCCTTTCCACCCTGCGCTGTAGTCGTTTCTCCCTGGGGGTTAATGTGGTTTTGTCATCCTCTGTTTTGGCATCTTGTTTTTCCTCTTGTTTTCCCTTGTGCTCTTTCTTTGGTGCTTTGGCCATGTTTTCTTGGCCTTTCTCTTTCTTCTCTGTTTGAATTGGTTCCTTCTCCTCGTTGCTGGAGGAGGTGAGCTCCTCAGCCAGCACTCGAATGTCATCATCCTTAGTTAAATTTCAGAAGGTTTCCCAGGAGAGAGGGACGGTATACGTGTGAAGTGCATCTTCCACGAGGAGCTTAATGAGCCCATGATGGGCTATCTGATTTGGCGTCCCCTCTCTCAACTTAGTGGCACACTCGGTCATGGAATGCAGGAGGAAGTAAGGGATGCTCAACTTTTTCTCTGAGGGTAGGTCCATTTGGTGCCTAAGTTCTATGAGCGGCCGAAAATGGTATCCATACACGATGCTGAATCGCCCCTCGCACTTGATATACTTCATAATTTGGAGGCTGACCTCACTCCAGAACGGCTGTAGGCTGGTTCTTCGCACTCCATTCTTGTCTTCTGAGAATTGCTCCTCCGGCAAAAAGAATTCCTTCTTAGCCTTCTGGCCTAGTTTTCTCTCCTCCTTATCCCAAGGTACCCCCATCGGTAGATCAGTGACCCTGCTAATGAACTATGGGGTAAGTCTGAGGGTCAAACCTTTGAAGTTGACAACAGCCAACGTTTTGGACTTTGGTTGCAAGGATCGCAAGAATTCCTCTGCAACCTCGTCATCGTGACCTTGAAGCTTGTCACAGAATGACATCCACTATGCACAAGAAAACAGGTCTACCACGTCAGGGGTTCCCGTAGCTTCTTTGAATTTGTAGGCTCTTTCCTGATGAACCCACCCGGCATGGTAAAAGCTTGCTGTGGTGGCCTGCGCTGGCTGGCGCGTATAAAAAGATGGACCTTTGGGATTTCCTCAGACAGAGCGCAGAGTTACGCCTCTATCATGCACACAGTTTATAAATTTACCACTGTCTACAGGTGAGCCTTGACAGTGGCTCAATTATGAACCAAACCCTGTAGAAAATCCTGCATATACACTACGACGACAATTCTCATGTAGAAATAAGAAGACACTTGCAAATTCATGCACAGACTGAAATTTACGGTTTTCTACCCCTTTGATACGTCGACTTCACCACCTTTCGAACCAATTGCATGGGAGGACTATGTTCAGGCTTACCTCGTTCCAGACTTGCCACCTTTGACGTGAACAGTTTAATTTCTCCGTAACGTTGAGCTTCCTGTAGCACAGCTTCCTGTAGGAGTCGTGCACAGGTTCTGGGGAGCGCTTCAGTGGTTCTGGGCCTTTTGTGCAACAACAGGACGTTTGAACAGGCCGAGAACTCGGAGTATCAACCTTCAGGAAATTGCGGATGCGTACTCGGCTGCAAAGCGGTTGGAATAAATGAGTGTAGTGCGCCATACGCGATCTAGCCGGTAGATTTGAATCTCTGCGGAACTTGTGGCGCGGGGGTGAGCTGTCCCCGTCGGCCCATTGGTCGACGTCACCTGTGATCATTCCACTGCATGTCTGCCTGACCGCCGAATCATTCCCTACATATCTACCGCCGCCACTCTTGTTAGATCGCCGCTTCTCTCCGACTGGACTCTTCCCACGTGTCCATTTCTTGCCTCGTCGACACACCCAAAGCTTTTCGGATCGGACGAGGCCATCGGGCTGGTTGTGGTGGCCAGTTGAATGGCTACTCGACTTGCTCAACCCATTCATTTTCATATTTACACACATTTTAAAGCATTATTCATGTAATTTGACGAAACAGGGTGAGGCACTTACCTGTGCGGCTGTGACGTTATTTTTCTCATGCTTCAGGACGAGGGTGACGGATCCGCTTGCTGCCGCTTCGTGCACAGGCACGGGAGCTCCTTTTCGCTGACTGCTGCTGGTTACGAGACTGGTTGCTTGGATGTGGATGGTGCATGCGCCGGCTCACGAGTTTCAGGTATCTTCATGACGTGCGCTCTAGCCGGATCAACTGCTACAGGATTCCTGTAGGACATCCTGTAGCCGTTTCTCCTCCTCAGGTGCATGCTGAAACGGTGGAGTCACGTTCACGGTTGCAGGGTCTTCGGATTGCCTTGACAGGTAGCGCAATGGCCTCTGCATGCTTTGTTTTTCATTTGAAAATGATTTCTTCTGAGAGTCCAACGTTCTGGTTTGACTGCGCAGGTATTTCAATCGTATGGCAGCAATGGTGGTGGAAGGAGGCGACAACAGTGGGTGATGGAGAAAAACATTGGTTGCATGCCTCCTTATTGGACTTCGGGCTTCAAATTCTTCTACACAGTCGGTCCTGGCCCGTCCCAAGATTCTACAGGAAGTTTCCTGTAGAAATACAGAACTTCCTGTAGAAAGTCCTGTAGCTTCCTGTAGGAGGTTAAACTATGACTAGACCGTGCCCAAACCTTGGAAGAGATGAGTGTTTCTGGAGGGAGTGTTGGTGAGGTCACCTGGTAGCATGGTAGGGACCCTTATCCTTGAGTTGAGAGGCCTCCTTTTCTGCATGGAATACCTGCAACCTGCATTAATTTCCAAAGCTTGAGCCTGTTTTTCTGTTTCTGCCTCTTTTTTTCTTTTCCTTGGTTTTTTTTCCTTTTTTTTTTTTTTTTGAGGAGACAACACGGGTGCCTCAATGAGGTTTTCACCCCTACTATCTACCTTGGGTGCCTCAGAGAGGTTTTCACCCAAGGGTCTTTTTTGTTTTTATTCCAATTTTTTCAGAGAGACAGCAGGGGCGCCTCAATGAGGTTTTCACCCCTACCATCTGCCTTGGGAGCCTCATAAAGGTTTTCACCCAAGGATCTTTTTATTATGATTTTTTTCTCGTCTTTTTTTTTTTTGGATGCTCAAGGTATGCCCAAAACAGAGGCATAACCCTTCTCTATGACCAGCACTGGTTTTTCCACAGTTTTGATGAACTCTTGCCTCGAAAGAGGTTTCCTGTAGATCTTTAGTCGATGCCCATTGACGAGCATGGGGATGGCTTCCTCATCGATGGTCCAGATAAGAACAGACCCATTATCATTACACTTCTCCACTACATATGGCCCTAACCATCTTGTCCTCAGCTTCCCCTTGAAATCCTTGTGTCTGGAATCATACAACAGCGCCCAATCTCCCAGTTGGAATTGCTTGTCATTGAGGTGCCGGTCATGCCATATCTTCCTCTGAAGTTGAACCACTTCTGAGTGGAGAAGGGCCTGCATTCTGTGTTCATCTAGCCCATTCAGCTGCAATAACCTTTCTTGTTGGGTGTGGCTGAGATCTAGGTCCAGCTGAGCTGCCATCCTCAATGTGTTGTACTCGAACTCAATTGACAGCAAAGCTCTCTTCCCATAGACCAGTTCATAAGGTGTGAAACCGGTTGTGGTCTTCCAAGTGGTGTTGTAAGCCCAGGTGGCCTCAACCAGGCGATCTGCCCAATCCTTTCTGCTGCTGCTCACTACCTTAGTCAAAATCCCTTCTAATGCTCTATTGGTAACTTCCACCTGCCCATTTGCTTGAGGATGATAGGGGGTGGAAGTGCTATGCTTGATCTTGTGATGAGCAAGCAAATCTTCAATTAAGTTGGAGGTGAACTGGCTTCCTTGATCGGTGACTAGCTCTCTTGGGTAGCCAAATTTGTAGAAGATGTTTTCTCTTAAAAATTCAGCCACCTTTTCTTCTTTCGCTGCTTTGATTGCCTTGGTTTCTGCCCACTTTGTCAGATAGTCTGTGCACACAATGATGTAAGACCTTTGCCTTGAAGGAGGATTGATAGGACCCACAAAATCCATGTCCCACTTCTCGAATGGTTCAAGAGTCACTTGAGGTTGGAGAGGCATTTCGTCCCTTGGGGTTGGCTTCCCCATCCTTTGGCATCAGTCACATTGGCTGATATATCTCTTGACATCTTGATGAAGCGTGGGCCAATAGTAGCTTGCATGTAGAATTTTGAAGGCAGTCCTCTTGGCTGCAAAATGTCCTCCACAAGGCCCGTCATGACAGGTTAGGAGGATGTCAAAGACTTCCTCCTCCCTTACACAACGCCTTAAGATTTGATCGGGGCCAAGTTTGAACAGGTTGCCCTCGATCCAAGTGAACGAGGCACTCTTCCTTACAATTCTGCTTTTCTCTTTGGAAGATAGATGCGGAGGGAACTGTGCTGAGACCAGATAGTTTGCTATATCAGCAAACCATGGGGAGAGTACTAAGATAGCAAACAGATGTTCATCTGGCATCTGGTCGTCCACTGTTCCATCTTCACCTGCACGTAAATCCAATCTAGACAAGAAGTCAACAACAACATTTTCTTTACCTGGTTTGTCAACGATGGTCAAATCAAATTGCTACAACAGAAGTAACCATCTAATAATACGAGCATTCACATCTGGTTTATTCATTAAATATCTAATTGCAGCATGATCAATATGTTCAAATGTTTGATAGCCAGTGATGTAGTGTCGAAACTTGTTCAGGGCATGGACCACAGCCAGGAACTCTTTCTCAGTTATAGTATAGTTCAGTTCTGCCTTGGATAAGTTTTTGCTGACAAAGTATATGGCATATGGGAGTTTTTGTTCAACCTGTCCTAAGGCTGCCCCTATGGCTTTGTTCGAGGCATCAGTGTGGATGTGGAAAGGTAGGGCCCAGTTTGGACCTCTTAATATCGGGGCGGACACCAACTTATCCTTTAATTCATTCAGAGCCCTTTGACAGTCGTCCGTCCATTTGAACTCAACATCTTTTGCTAAGAGGCCAAACAGTGGCGAGGCTAGCTTACTGAAATCTTTAATAAACCTTCTATAATATCCTGCTAAGCCTAGGAAACTCCGAACATCTCTTACTTTCTGAGGAGGTGGAACCTTTTTGATGAGAGCAATTTTATTAGGATCCACCTGCAATCCCTGGCGAGAAATGGTATGTCCTAGCACGGTCCCTTCAGTCATCAAGAATTCACATTTTTCCGGACTAAGGGACAGGTTCATCTCAATGCACTTGGTTAGGACTTTTCCCAGATTGGACAATGCTTCTTGGAAGTTGGACCCATAGGGAGTGAAGTCATCCATATAGATTTCCACTGAATCATGGACCAGCTCAGAAAAGATGCTCAATACTGCTCTTTGGAAAGTGGCAGGAGCGTTGCATAGCCCAAAGGGAAGGACTCGGTAAGCAAAGGTACTGCAAGGACAAGTGAAGGTGGTCTTATCTTGGTCTTCCGGGCTGATTTGGATTTGGTTATACCCGCTGAACCCATCTAGGAAAGAGAAACTTCTTCCCCGCTAGTCCATCCAACACTTGATCTATGAAAGGCAGAGGAAAGTGGTCTTTCTTGGTGGCTTTGTTCAGTTCTTGGTAGTCCACACAGATTCTCCACTTTTCATTTTTCTTGGGTACCAACACCAGAGGGGACACCCACTCGCTATCCGAGATGGGGTAGATGAATCCTGCATCCAACAGTTTTTGTAGTTCTTCTTTGACAATGTCCTTAAGGGCTGGATTCATTCTCCTCTGAGGTTGCCTGACCGGTTTACAATCTTCTTTGATGTAGATGTGATGGGTACAGACCGAAGGGTGGACTCCTTTCATCTCCTTATAGCTCCAAGCGAAAGCATCTAGATGACTGGCCAACAGACTATACAGCTCCTTTTCCTGGGAGGGAGATAGGGAGGAGTTGATCTTTAACGTTCTCTCGGGGCCAAACTCCACATTTTTGACCCTGGGAGAGAGTGGATCGGTCACACAAAGGTCCACTAAGGTGCTGGCTTGAGTATCTTCCACCAATTTCTCTAAGGACAATGCACTGGGAGGCGGATTTTGAATCAAGGTCTCAATCAAATCATCCTCAGTTTGAGGACCTCCCCTGGTGGTCTCTAAGGTGCACAAGGGTGCAGAGTACACCTCATCCTCTTCTCCTTCTTCCAACCAAAGTGGTAAGTCATGCTCTAATAGAGGTTGGGCAGGAGGGTATAGGACTAGCTGCTTGGACATAGGACCATTTTTGATGGTCATGTTTCCTGCTCGGCAGCTTATGTAAGCATCCGCAGTGGCTAGCCAAGGTATTCCCAAAATAAGGGGGTATCCAGTAAGCTTTGCCTTTGGCTGAAGAACCAAGAAGTCCGCAGGATACTCCCAAGAGTCAACAGAGACCAAGACATCCTCCACAATCCCTTCGGGAGTCACGGTGGAGCGATCTGCCAACTGCAGGACTGTCGAGGTCTTCCTTAAGGAACCCTGAAGGTTGAGTTTGAGCATGGTATCCTTGGTCATCACATTAATGACAACCCTTAAATCATCAAAGTGTGGGGTATGATGGTGCCATTGATGTGGACATCAACTACAGGACTCCCAGGATCCAAATACTTTGGACAGATTACTTGCCCCAACATAAGATCAGACAGTTGTCCTATGACATTGATGGTTGAGGCATCTCTTTTTCGCCTGCCTGGGTGCCTGAAACACTTTTCCTTAACCAATTTGTTGTATATCGGTACATCTTTGATGGCTTGGAGAAGTGGTATTCTTACACACAACTGTTTTTGTTCTCCCAGAAGCTCATTCTCCTCTGGGTCGGGTTGTGTGGTCACTGTTAGTCTCTCAGGAAAGGGTGGAGTGGTCTTGGGTTCACTTTCCTGTTTGTCTTCCTCGTCCTCTAGGGGAGGAGGTTGGCGATCCGGAAGAGTCTTCCCGGATCGCAGGTTGATCTCCTAGATCTCCACAGCATAGGTAGGGCAGGTTGTTTCCCCGGTATATACCTGCTGGGCCTGTCGGTTGTTGGGGTTCGGGTTTGGTTGAGCAGGCATTTGGGGTTGTCTCGGAGGAGCAGGAGGTAATGGTTGTGGTTGAGCTGGTGGTGGAGGCAAAATGGCGAGAGGAGTGTTGTACTGGGGCCTCCACCCCAGTTGAGGTGCATTCCACTGAGGCTGTGGCTGGACATGTGAGTGAAACGAATGAGTAGTGGGCTGAGTATGGTATTGAGGTGGGTAAGACCATGGAGGAGGCACAGACCAGGGAGGATGAGCAGGGGGCCCCCAAGAAGGCATAGGAGCAGATTGGTTGGGGCTATAATAGGCTTGGGATGTCCCTTGCATCCCCTGCTGGTAAGGTCTAGGTCCATGCGACCTTCTTTGGTTGAGGAAGTAGAGAGGTTCAGTGGGTGCCTCAGTTCCTTGGTACATGGCCTTAAACCCAGGTAAGGTTGGGCATTGGTTTGTGGGGTGGTCCTCCTCACAAACGAAGCATACCTCTACCGAGTGTAAGGGACACTCGTTCTTAGGGTGCTTCCTTGTACACCTAGGACAGAAGATGGCCAAATCCCTCTCAGCATCCTCTTTCTTTTGCTGGATTTAGAATGTATCAAGTTGCATGGAAATGGTCTGTCTCACATCACTTTTGAGGTCCTCCAGCTGATTAACAAACTCATGCTTGGAGAAAGTAGCACTAGATGAAAGGGAGTTTCCCCTACCTCTTTTCCGGGCTGCCCTAGAGTGGTTTCTAAACACAGTCTTTATATCCTCGTAAGGTAGTTGGTAGATGTCTCCTCCAGCTAGCATGTGAAGGGTATCTAGGAGGTCTTCAGGGACTCCTCGGAGCAGGACCAATTTGAGAGATTCAGGGTCAAGTGTGCACCTGGCCCGTTTATAGCTAAGTTGGAATCTTTCATCATAATCTTCTAAAGACTCCTCATTTCCCATGGTCATCCGAAAGATCTCTCCCTTGGCTTCCTTGGACCTACAATAGTCCCGGTATTTGGTATTGAAAGCTTGCTGCATCTGAGCCCAAGTGGTGATACTGTTTCCAGGTAATCCCATGAACCAGCGTAATGCTGCATCCTTGAGAGCAGAGGGAAAGAGTTTCAGTTTTTGCTCATCTTCTGTATAGTCATAGGTTTGACAGAGGATAGCAAACTCAAACAAGAAGGTATCAGGGTCTTCAGTAGTCAATCCATGGAAGTGAGGTAAAGCGGAGGGGCTTATGTTTTTCATTTTCATGTGTCCATTGGTCTCTCGGATGGGAAAGGCACCTTCTATTCTCTCATCTTCTCTTCCATCTTCAGCCATGGCTTCAGGTGGGATGGTTTCTAACTCTTCTTTTGGTATAGGATCTTCGTATGTCTCAGGAGGCTCGCCTATAGGTTCTTCTGGATCACTGTCACCAAAGAAGAGAGAAGGGTGACTCAGTGAAGTGGTGGGGGTGTTGGGTAAGAATTTGCCGGTTTTATCTTTGTTCTAACTTCCTACGAGGCATGAAATGGAAATGCTTTTGATTGCTTTTTGCTTTTTCTGCTTGTACATGCAAAACTAAAATAGATTGAACTGCAACTAGCTATCTTGCTGGAATGAAGATGCGGAATTGAAATGAGACTAAGCTACGTTGCTCAAATGAAATTGCAGGAATGAAATGCTAGTCTACGCTTGCAGAATTGAAATTGCTAGTCTACGCTTGCAGAATTGAAATTGCTAGTCTATGCTTGCAGAATTGAAATTGCTAATCTATGAAAGCAGGAAATATCTATTTTACTTTTGCGGAAATGAAATTGCAGAATGGAAATGAAATGAACTATTTAGCAGAAGGCGAGTGTAGAAAAATAGAAGAAAAGCAACAATCACCAATACTCTGACGCTTCCCCAGCAACGACGCCAAAAAGATGGTGGGCTCCAGTATTGCAGTAATAACGCTGCAACTCTTGGGATTCCCTTCTTTACTCTTATCAACCCGGTAGTTCGTAACAAACTTGGAAGCGACGATGCTGTATGCACAAGTACTAGCTCTTGCCGCAGCTGTCACTTGGTCAGCTAGCACAAGTCCGCTAGGGGCTCAAGCCAACTTCTATGAGCTCTTAGAAGAAGCTTTATACCTGATGGATGGAAGCTAACTCAAAGGAAGCTGATCTACTTGCAGAAAGAAACTGAAAGTCAAAGAGTAACATAAACCCTAGCAAACCCTAATTCTACCAGCTAGTCCTACTGATGCAAAGGAGAGGATGCAAAATATTGAAAAAGATGCCATTACTTCTACAAAGGTGAAATGCACATGCCTATGCTATCTCTATCTAAAGAACACATCTTTTTTGTAATTTTGATTACGTTATCAAAATTATCATACATGTACTTTAAATTGGCTTCTTACTGTGCAGGGGTGGATCAAGGAGGAGAAATGCTTAGAAAAGGTTGGGAAGGCTCAGAGAGGGTCTAAGGAGTCCCTAACACCCTTCCAGAGAGTTTCACCAAGTTTGGCTATCCATCAACCTCACTTGTGAGCTTCTACAGGAAGGCTGCAGGGGTTCTACAGGATGTTTCAGGGATTTCTACAGGATGTTCAGAAATTTCTACAGGATGTTCTGACATTGGATTTTGGAGGATGGGTGAGTGAAAGAGGATGCATGAATGGATAGGGAGGTAGGGTAGGGGTCTGAGATGACCCAGTGACTGATGGATGAAGTGATGAGAGGGTGTGGAGAGCTAATTTGTCTTAAGGAAGGCTAAGGCAATGGAAGAGCAAGAAGGTAGGGTTACGTGGACAGAGGAGGAGTTGTGAGACGAAGAAGCTGACTAGGAGATGGATCAGCTGGCCTGGACGAAGCTTAGGTGGATGAGAGAAAGATGGATATGCCCTGCACGGTGTGCACTTAACTGAATCAACCAAATCCTGCATACAATCGAAATCTTAGCTAATCTATCCAAACTGTCAATGAAACAAATGAACAACAGCTTTATTTCCAAAGAGAACCATGTACAACACTTAATCAAAGGAACATCTAAAAAGGTCTAAACGCATGACTAACTTCTACAAATGAAAAACATTACACCAATGATTGCATGGTCAAGCAAACTAGTGTTTTTGTTGAGCAGCACTGGCTCCACAATTCCAGTCCCTGATCCAATAAGGGAGAGGTGAAACTGAGAGTGCAGGCAACCCTTTTATGGAGCTTTTATCAATCTTTATCTTATCAATCTGTTCTACACATCTGAAGTAATTCTATTCCTCAACAATAACCTACTTAACCAACACAACTAAATCTAGCTCAACAAACTTCGTTTCAGATGCATAAAAGGAAAATCACAGTGCTGAAAGGAAAGATAACAATACAAATAAGGAGGCCCTAGGCTCTCAGGTTGGGCCCAACCCCGAGAGCTATGGCTCCTATAAAAACTCAGAGCTGATATCAAATCTGACTGCTTCCCATTATCAAAAAAATAATCATAAGTCAAGAGTTATGCCAATAATGGCTACAAAAGAACAAAACAGTGTTAGCAGCACGTAGTGCAGAATATGCAAGAGTTTTTCCAAAAGTCCTTTTCGAAGGCTGAAGCCTTAACATTTATACACTACGAGGCCCTAGCTGGCCTCCTAAATCTATGGGACTTGGCTGCCCAAACTGTGAGTGAACAACTCCTTCCAAGAAATCTGCTTGGCTGCCTTCTAGATCCGGTTTTGGTGGCCTTTGGAGCTCGGAGTTGGGGGTGAAGATCCCGAGGGAGGCTATTTAATGCCATAGACAAACCCCCTACGAATCCTCAACCCAAGCTTGGCTGTCTCCTAGCCCATGTCTGCTCGGTTTTGCTTCAACATGTGTCAAAAAATCCTGAAATGAGCACGTGTTAGCCACCTAGGAATAGTGACTACCCTTATTCGTACAAATGACATAAACATACTAGAAAATAATGCATAAGTTATGAAAAATGAAGGATTGAACAAGGGTAGTTAGGCCAAATGAGCCCAAAATGTTACCAAATTTGGGGCTCATCAATACCCCCGATAGCCTATGTAGGGAGACAATTAGAATGGAGGGGGTGGGGATCAAGGTGACAACCCCTGCCCTGAGTCGTTGTCGCACCGTGCCTACACAATTTGAGTGACAACAAATCCAATAGGAAATAGAGATCCAATAAAAAAAATGAAAAGGCATATGCTTGCATACTAGAGCCACATGGAATGCGACCATGTATAGTGTGTGGAAAAATCACATGGGAAATAGAGATGGGAATTTGGCTAGACAAGGATGTAGAGCATGAAGATGCAGGGGTAGGGCAATGTGGTCTGGGGGAGATGGACATGTGTTATGTGGCTTGTGAATGTGTTGAATGAGCTTAACAAGGATTTATGTTGGTCCCTCTATGTGCCACACATCACATGGATGAGGCAACACAATGTGTGAGGGAAAGGTAAGGATCATCTAGGCCCCATTACAAGGTCATGTGGCTCGTGTAATGCTAACAATGCCACATACCTAGCATTTAGACAAAACAAAAACTCATTCTTTGAAAATTCAAGAATAATAAATCAAGGAAAAATAAAACAAGGCTGTAAATGCCATTGAAAAAGAATCATTTAGGAAAGGGGAGCAACTTTCTTGAACAGGAATAGGACTTCATAGATATTTTTTTGTTATAGCTATGAAAAATATGTCAACCATTGTTCACATTAATTCCCTACTTTCTAAGCCAATCCATGCCTATCTTATGCTGTTGTTTCTCCTTTGTTTCTATCCTAGCTTGATATGTGATGTAGTTATTCCCCATGTTAAAATTTTCCTATGTATGTAATTATGTGACAACGTTTCTCAAAAGTAAGCACACTTGTTTTTGCTAAAAGAATTGGTTTGGGCGTCCACAATCTGAATCCCAATTCTTCTTGGATAAGCGGCCTTTGTGGAAGTGCTTAATCTAAGCTTAATCATAATTGTGATAAGAAATCTAATTGTATCCACCTAATTGGCATATTGGCTTTACATTGTTATGATCTTGGATATTGTTAGTTGTGCTAAGGAGCATTGAGCTTGTTTCCATTGTATACTTCATGAGCAATTGTTTACTTGAGCACTTTCTATTGTGGTGAATATCGTTGTTATTAATTTCTAAGTATGTCATTCTTTAATTGCGATCCAAATATAACTTGTCTTTAAGGACTTAAAATCACAAGCAATCTCACCTTAAGGGCACTCTTCCACATTTTGCATTTGCATCTTAGGCCTAGTTTTGCATTAATTAATTAACCTCTAAGCATAAGCTTGGTTGATAGAGAGATAGGACCACTCTTTCCTATTTTAGCTTGAGAAGGATAGACCTTCTATAATAGTTAACAAGGTGACCTTGTAGTCATCAGAGCCACAGTGTCTGCAACACTGGAGGCACTGAATGGTTAAATCTCAAGGGGAGGTATCGTTAACCAAGCCATAGCTTGCTTTCTTGATTTCTCTCCACAACTTACTCTAGAGACTGACCTCAAAATAGCTAGGGGTAAGGGATTCACTTTGTTAGGCATATTAACTAAAATAAACCAAGATTTTGCATCTCACGTAGATTGTAAGATTTGCATTTCATATAGGATAGTGAAGCATCCTCGAAGCAACAACTGTTCATCTGGTTGCTTGGTATATAATTTATTAAGCAAGTAGTTGGCTCCATAAGGCACTGGTTTCTCACAAAAATCTAATCTAATCCCCAAACTTGCTAAATTAGCCAAGTTGCTAGGCCATTTAGTTGTGTCTCCCGGACTTGTTGGTTACCAACAAGTCTTGCATATTCACATTTCATTGGGAACACCCCCCATAGCCTGTTGTAGGGAGACAACTAAAATGGAGAGGGTGGGGATCAGAATGACAACCTCTGCCCTAAATCGTTGTCGCATCGTGCCTACACAATTTCAGTGAGAACAAATCCAATAGGAAATAGAGATCCAATAAAAAATGAAAAGACATATGCTTGCATACTAGAGCCACATGGAATGCAACCATGCATAATGTGTGGAAATATCACATGGGCAATACAGATGGTAATTTGGCTAGACAAGGATGTAGAGCATGAAGATGCAGGGGTAGCACAATGTGGTGTGGGGGAGATGGACATGTGTTATGTGGCTTGTGAATGTGTGGAATGAGCTTAACAAGGAGTTACGCTGGTCCCTCTATGTGTCACACATCATATGGATGAGGCAACACAATGTGTGAGGGAAAGGTAAGGATCATCTATGCCCCATTACAAGGTCATGTGGCTTTTGGAATGCTAACAGTGCCACATACCTAGCATTTAGACAAAACAAAAACTCATTCCTTTGACAATTCAAGAATAATAAATCAAGGAAAAATAAAACAAGGTTGTAAATGCCATTGAAAAAGAATCATTTAGGAAAGGGGAGCAACTTGATTGAACAAGAATAGGACTTAATAGATCTTTTTTGTTATAGCTATGAAAAATATGTCAACCATTGTTCACATTAATTCCCTACTTTCTAAGCCAATCCATGTGTATCTTATGTTGTTGTTTCTCCTTTGTTTCTATCCTAGCCTGATATGGGATGTAGTTTTTCTCTGTGTTAAAATTTTCTTATGTATGTAATTATGTGACAATGTTTCTCAAAAGTAAGCACACTCATTTTTGCTAAAAGAATTGGTTTGGGCGTCCACAATCTGAATACCAATTCTTCTATAAGAAAATGCCTTTGGATCTTTTCAATTTTATTCAACACTAAAGCGGATGATCACTTTCGTATGTGCTCCAAACCTTAGATAATTAAGGATTGGGATGTATGCCCATAATTTGGTAGAAGGTTTCTCTTCATAACAATAATTTCTTGCTTCCCATTGACTAGATTTTCTTGTTTCCCACCCTCCTTATATCTCATATATCAACTATGGGAATTATTTGATAACCCTCCAAAATATAGATAGGAGACTACACATAAAAAAGACTTGTCTTTGAATAATTAATGAGAGAGACAATCGGGTAATGGACGAATAATAAATTTTCATGTGGCTATAAAAAGCCACCTAACGACCTCTTGAATAATGGTTTGTAACATTCATAGTGGTGTATTACCAATAATCAATTTTAGGCCCATGCTGGTTAAGGGAGTTGTTGCAACCAATATGAGCCAAATAAATTCCATGTAACAAATGAAAAGATAATTATTTTTCATGCAAAACAATTACCCAATATCCAATCCCACACTCGTAGCCAAATTGAAATTTTGTGATTACGCAAAGGGAAAAATTTCCTCTAGGGATTTGATTACAAATTGTTAATTTTAACATGTTCTTTGCTTGAACAATTACATCAATGAATCACATGAGACCCAAGATTCATTTCATAGCAATCACATAAATTATTACCCATTGATAGTAAAAGAAGAAAGAACATGAATAGATATAAGCAGAAGACAAGCCAAGACAAGAGAACTCAGAAATTGGCACAAGCCAGGGAAAAACCCCAAGATGGGGAAACCCCTTGATCAGATCTTCTTATTATTTAAATCAAGTGTTCAACAAAGAGAGAGAGTACAATAAGTCAAAATGACTTGCCAATTTTTGTAGATCCATTATAGTTGTCTTAAACACACTGATGACCCGAAGATCACCGTTGTCCCATTAGCTGCCCCAGAAATTCCTTATTTTAGTTGCAGCCTTACAAGGAATGCATGGTGATGCCTTTCACTAGCCTTTAGCACTGATCTGAACCCTTACTAGGCTTCTCGTGCATTCTAACTAAGCTAATGCAGCATGCGTATTTCCCTAAAGCAGGATCTATGAAGTGTGGTCACATAAAAGGGGAAGATCTTCCTCGAATAATACCCAAACTCAGCCTGACATCAAAAGACTGAATTACCCAAACAAATGGCCAAGTTCCGTTGCTGCTTAACTGAGGAATCTCGGCCTGTAACCTAACTGCCTCGACCTCCTGCCAGAAGAAGATAACCCAAAACACCTCTAACTGCCTCAGCCTCCTATCAGAAGAAAACAACCCGCTATGCTTTCTTCCTTCGTTGAGGATCTCCTACGGTTATTTCAGAGAGAA
Organism: Pinus tabuliformis; assembly: GCA_031772625.1. Classification (NCBI taxonomy): domain Eukaryota; kingdom Viridiplantae; phylum Streptophyta; class Pinopsida; order Pinales; family Pinaceae; genus Pinus; species Pinus tabuliformis. Next base: position 1,445,424,647 of record CM062819.1, read on the forward strand.
GAATCATGAGATAGGTGATTCAAATGAAGATGGAGGATGCCTCTATATATATGACAAGTTGTCCTTTTGAAGGTGAAGCCGACCTTGACAGTTGGAGGCAAATTTGAATTTCAAATTTTCAATTTTCCCACTTTAATAAAGTCGTGATTTGTAGAATTTCTTTTAAATAAATAAATATTTTCCCTTATCCAAATTTGGTGTTCTATAAGTCGATTTTGGTCCTCTCAAAAAGAGGAATTCGATGCCACAATTATCTTCTTCAAAGGAGTTGTCCAAAGTGGGATTTGGCCTTAGTTGCCAATTTTAACACAAATACAATGGATTCACCATTTATTTTATGAACAATTACCATTAACAATCCTCTAAATAACTTCATACATGATTCAGTGATGCGGTATGAGGCAGATTTATATAGCAGAATAACAAACAGAAGTAGAAGATAGAAGATAGAGTAATGAAAGAGGAATGCCAATCTTTTCTTAGATTCATACATCAATAATTTAACTAACTAAACCCTTGTGTAGGTCAGGGGAATCCACCAGTGGACCAAGATATGCTATACTCTATAATCGACTTCCAATCCCTAGAGTGCAACAAATTTATAACAACATTTACAAACCCTTAATTTAGTGTTTTAGCATCTTAAAAATCAGACAGGAATAAAGTCCCTTGTTGACGATAGCTTCACTGGTCCAAAGGGCATGAAAAGGCAAGTCATTGACCTTAGATGTAAGTCGTTATCTTGTAAGCACTGACAGTCAAACCTACATGATAAATGTGTAGCAGAAACAACAATGGTAGGTGAAAGAAGTGATGATAATATCGGCAATATATCGCCGAATATTGGAAATATTGCGATATTTTCGGCGAGCTGAATATCGTCGAGAAAATATTGCGATATTTTGGCTCCCGAAAGTATCGCAATATTTCCGAGATATCGTGATATCTCGACAAAATATTGCAAGACGACAAAAAAATCACCGGGAGCCGAAATATCGCCGAGAAAATATCGCAATATTTTGGCTATCGAAAATATCGCAATATTTCCAAGATATCGCCGATATCTCGGCAAAATATCGCAAGACGACAAAAATATCGCCGAACATGTTATGCCGCGGCTAGAAAAAGGGAAAATCGTTTTTTTCTTCATTTTTGTTTTTGAGTGTTGGAGAAGGAAGGGGAAGAGTTTTGTGGTGGTTGTCAAGAAGGATTTGAGGATCAAACAACAATTATCACCACCAACTAAGATTTTGTTGTGGATCAAAGATTGAAGAATTGTGAGACAAACTTCGTTTCTTCCATTAACAGGTATGTTCTTAAAAACCCCTATGTTAATGATTTTTTCATAGATTTAGGGTTATGCTTGCTTGCCTCTTTGCCTACCAACATTTTGTTTCTTTTTTTTTTTTTTTTTTTTTTTTTTCCATTTGCTATGATTTTCATGCCCATGAGCCAATGCAAGGGTTTTCTCCATATTTGGACAGCAAGCTTCCTTTTTTTTTCAACTTTCTTATGCACCCTCTTATTGCCATTTTTCATTCACATCGCAAAATGTAAATAATGTAGTAATTATTTTTAAATGAGGTGGTTATTACTTATTATTTTTTGTGTTGGGGGGTTTAATGCCAATTTTTTTTTTTTTTCATTGTGCCCTAGGTTTGAATTAGTTCACTACAAATGTCAAATATGCCAAAAACCTTGGACCCATTTTGGGAGTATGGGGAGGCTGTTGGTGGGGCAAATCGGGAATATATATCATGCAAATTGTGTGGGATCAAAATGTCAGGAGGGGTTACACAATTGAAATACCATCTGGCTAGATTCCCTGCACATGATGCAGATGTAATGCCTTGTATGGTTTTTAGTGTGGAGGTTATACAAAAAGCTCTTGAAGCAATTGCTGAACAAGACAGAAATAAAGCTGCTAGGGAGTGGCCAATGGTCTCAGATAGGTAACTGCTAGTTTTATTTGTTTTGCAACTTTTGCTACATATAAGTTTATAACTCATGATGATGAAATACTTTTGAAGTTTTATATATGTGATGTTATTTTGTTTGAGTCCTTGATTGGATAATTATCAGGGATCAACAGGTTATGTGATGTCATTTTGTTTGAGTCCTTGTATGGACAATTATCAGTGATCAACAGGGTTTGGTATCGCCTTTGAAGTTTGATGTATCATTTCTATTTGACATCATATATCTCAGTGATTTCTTCATATTTATGTGCCAATGTGTTTAGTTCATGTTGTTATTGCTTTATATGTTTAGAAATCTGAAAAAAATGAATATATTATGCATTTTTTATGCTTACCGATATTTTCGCCGATATTGATGATAAGATGTTCTCTGGACCCTCACCGATATTTTGCCGATACTGATATTTTCAACACTGGGTGAAAGATGTGATCAAGGGAGATTACCTTGGTGCATATATGTTTACCCTGCCTTCCATTTGACAAGTCTCATGCAAATTTTATGCAAAAAATTGATACCAAAGATTGTTATAGCAAAAGGTGGCAGTCCACATCTTAAGTTCTTTTTCTCGTCTCTTATTGATGATGAATCTTACACGAATTGATTTTTTTTTATATTTTGCCGATACTGATATTTTCAACACTGGGTGAAAGATGTGATCAAGGGAGATTACCTTGGTGCATATATGTTTACCCTGCCTTCCATTTGACAAGTCTCATGCAAATTTTATGCAAAAAATTGATACCAAAGATTGTTATAGCAAAAGGTGGCAGTCCACATCTTAAGTTCTTTTTCTCGTCTCTTATTGATGATGAATCTTACACGAATTGATTTTTTTTTTCTTCTGATTGGTGATAACTTGTTTCAGAAGGCCTGTATCCCTTTTACCTCTTTTTTGGGGTTTTCTTTGTATTATCTGCTTTCTTTCAATCCCACACAGCCATTTTTTAAAGGTCTCACTCAAAATTTGCAATAAAGAAATTGGAATTCAATTTTCAACGAGTTTATGACTTTGCTATCTAACTTTAACGTAAACGAGGTTTTATGGCAGTACCTACATTAAATATTGATGGCTGGCAAATACGGATTGGAAAAGGAAAGTCTGTCGTTCTACACTTCAAGAATAATGAATTTGTTAAAAAGGATGAGGGTTCTTTCAATGGTCTCGTGTACGTTGCGGAGGACAAATTTCGGATTTTATTGCAAGGTTCGAGTGTTCGTCACTTTTTTATTGCATCGTATTTTTGTTTTCATTTTTATCTTAGTCTAAACATTTATAAAAATTGTGGAGTGAAAAAGATGGTCATATTTTCCATTGTCTGATTGAATCATATTTGACCATATTTACTGCAGAGTTGAAAATGGCAAGATCAATGATGAGGGAACTGACCTGATCCGTTATGTCATTACTTTTTGGAAATCTTTTTGTGAAAGAGTGAGCTACTTATTCTTGCGCCTATAGCTTGGAGTCACATTTATGGATACTTAGAAATAAGCCCTTGCTGGACTAGTCTTCTTGGTTGAGGCATAATCTAATTGTACGCTTAGATCTATAAAACAAGGTAGAGTAAATGCCACTTCATGTAGAGGTAAGAAATGTCCTTGTTTACCCTTATGTTTGTCGGGCAATCTGGATCAATAATGATATTTCTGCAAAATTTAGTACCACCAATATGGCCATACATTTTGTAACTATCAGTTTAAGTTCTTAATAGAAATATTGATATTTTTCTCCAAAGGTTGGATAGTCTTTTATATTTATGCTTATGCTAAGCGTAAACTAAGTTACTTTTCTACTTGGATCTATTGTGAGTGCACCGTGCAATGCCAAGTAATAAATATATTATGTTAAAAACTGTTTCACCTTAAGGAAACGAGGCTCGTATTGTTTTATAACTTGGATCAATAGGGGTTAGACATACCGTTATATAGCTAATCTGTTTAATGAGCTTGCAAACTATGAAAACAACTTTAAAGTATTGAATATATGGATCGGGGAAATAATAATGAATTTATGATAACTTATTACTTCAATCGAGGTGGTTTATCCCGCATTCATTATGGTGCATGTTTGTCAAGCATTTCCAAGTGTGCATCAAACTAATTTTTCTAAGAGCTATTCATATATTTTCATTCACAAGTTATCAAGTGTATATATTGTCTTGGCTATTTGTTCTGCAAGAAGGAAAACACATACCTTTACTTTGACAATTTTATTCATTTTAGTTTTATGATTTTAACATTGATATTGTAATCAATGTTTTATTCTTGTTGTGCGAAGGAACCTGGAGTATGTAGCCTTTGACTAATACTTTTCCGAGCAAAATCACAAAAGTGTATACAATGAATGATATTTTGTTTTTTTTAAAACAACTATGGTATTAATGCATTTATCTTGAATGTAGTAGATGCTATGACCATGGGTGAGTTCATAGAATTGAAAAGAAAAATTAAATGGTTAAATAGGAAATTGAGAGATTTCTTAGGGAATAAGTTTGTATTGAAAAAATCTAAATGGAATGTACTTGAAAGAAGATCCCTTAAGTATAAACAATAATTTCAACATACTATGTGGACTCTGCTAAAAACAATGTAAACTTTGAAATGGGAAGTATAAACTCAAAATGGGAACTCTGGTCGAAAAACCCCGAAAAAACATAAAAAATAGTGCTAAAAACGAAAATTGTGTATACTGCAACGATGTTTTTATTTTTTAGGCGTTAATTTTGAACATGCTTTAAAAATGGCAGTGACTACGAAATTTACTATGAAATTTTCGTTCAAAATATAGCTTCAAAACAAAAGTGATGATATTGGAATATTGATTTTTTTTAGGGTCAATTTTCAAATTTTTTAAAAAATGCTAGTAAAACCAAATTTTTATGTGCCAAACAAAGTTGTTTATGAGGAAAAAACACATTAATGTTTTTGGTAGAATATCATTTTTCTTTCTTAAGTATAATTTCAACATGTTTTCAACCATAACATGTTAGATACAAAAGAAATTGAAATTTTTTCAGCTATAAAATTAGAAAACCATGACATTATGAACAAATTACATTACTAAATGAATTCAAAAGTCATTATTTGTATATTGAATAAAACATACATTATATCTCTAATTTAATATTGCATTGTAGATATTTTAAACAATAAAATTTATCATAATTAAGACATATAATCCAACAACATAAAAATGCCTCATAACTTTTCATTTAACACCATATGGAAATCATTAATTTTATTTGAAGATACGATGCATACATTAGTTATATAAATTGTCTTAAACAATTAATCACAATCACTCATATTTTTTTGCACGTCATCAGAATTCACATTTTCAGATGAGTCACTGGATGCTGACAAAGATGTTCCATATTCTTCTTTTTCATCAACTAGTGTCCCATCTGAGTCCATATGCATGCCCAACATTTTAGGTTTCAAAATTCTTCTAGATCTACGACTGGTTTCAGCAGACTCCCATCTCAACACTGTTCCTTCTGGTAACAACCTTTTTAGAATCTCTATCGTCTTGAAGCGAAGAGTTCCTCTCTTTGTTAAATTGAAGTCATAAACAAGTATGTCAACATCCTCCAATTTTAACATGTTTGTGCGACGGTGATTTATATTTGTACCTTTTCTTTTTCTCTTTCCGCCATTTTTTTTGTCAACTACCATCTCTGGCTTATACACACCATTGAATGGGTGTGTATCTGTGACATACCAATGTAATTCAACACTTGTAATATCCTCATTTTCTGTAAAGACTTTTATAACTTTAGCAACTCAGAATGGATAGCCATTGGGATCTCCATCTGCTAGCACTGCAATCATGCAACCCTCATTAATATCCTGTACTGAACCCCTGTAAAGGTCTTCCATGGCTTCATGTCGTGCACGAGATCTTCTGGAACCAATATACATTTCTCTTTCCGCTGCCTGTGAAGAATTAATAATACCTTGAGATTGTTGCTGTTCAACAATGTTTATTTCCTCATGTTCATTCGCCACATTTTGTGGCCAAATAAATGGATTTTTCAAAGGTATATTTTCATTTGTTGTTGTTGAAATGATATCACTTTGATTATTGAAAAGTGACTCCCACCAAACTGAATCAGCAATGTCAAAGTAATCATATGTATATCTAATACATTTTTTAATTTCTTCCAGGCAATCAGAATAATTTATATCTCTATTCTGTTTGCGCGCATTCTGAACATCACCAACTGATTGTAATAACAATATTTTTGATGCAAATGTTGGATGATCTGGAATGAAATTCAAAAATTGCAAACATGATGACGCTGTCCATTCTGCAGTAGTTGAATACTTCTTGCCCCATATTAGTGTTTTCCCATCAATTTTTTTGATAAGAAATTGATGTTGGAAGCTAATGTCATTAAGTTGTTCAATGCATTTCCCCTCACCATATGATCTCAGAATAAACCTTTGCATGTCAACAGTTTCTTCCAACACATCAAAAGTAGGCTCTGGCATGTATGATTTCTTAATACATTCAATTAGTGATGGCAAGCTCCCAACTTCCTTCCTCCTCAATGTGACTGAAAAATGACTAAACATTTGATCAATATGGTCATGAGTGTGCCCAACAAGAAGGAAACCAACCTTTACCTTTTGAAAAATTCTCAATTCAACAAGCATGTTTAGATATCCAAAAACAACCTGATTTTTGTTTTTACGGCGAGTGTTGTCCAATTGTAGATACAAAACTTCTGGAAGATTACCAGACCAATGAGAAATCACATCATGAATTATGGTTATGGTCAGATTTGCATCATTATGAATATTTGGAGTTGTGAAGTACACCCTTGGCAACATTTTCCCATTGGAGACCATACAACCGACCAAGTGAAACTGAATAAAATTTTCCTCCTGCAAATTTTTGGGTGTGCGAACAAAATGTGGTAAAAGTGTTTTCTTCTGGTCCATACCATCAATTATCAAACCCAAATATTTATATGGATTATCATAACACTTCTTTCGATGCTTGTACAACTTCTTCCTTTCGTTTGTTTGTTGTTCATGATGATCTTAAAGTTCTTTGACAATTAAATCTACACAACATAAAATTTTTATTAAGAAATATGTTTTCATAGTTGTTGACTATACAATTTTAAAAGTTAAAGTTATGAATGCTTACCTCTTTCTGACCCTTCACATTTGTCCCTTTTTTATTTAAGAGAAGCACATGTACTGCAAATCCCTATCATTGTCTTCTTAGGAATATGGACATTGTTGAATTCTTTCTTCCATACTTTTACAAAATATTGATATGTAATAAACTGGCCATGTCCCTCAGCACCTTCTGCATATTCTTTATATAAGTTGTAGATTTCTAATCTTGAAAAATTATCTGGAATATGTATTGTCTCTTTATTTGGCATACACTCTCCATGCTTTGAAAAGAAATCTTTCATCCATCACATTGCAGTGTTTGATAATGGCCCAAATTGTGTTTTATGACGTATATCTGAATAAAATGTGGGATCCTTTTCCAAATTTTCTTGAATTCTTGAGAGATGAAAATTCCCAATCGAATGAAACATTTTGAAAGCTTTTCTACAGATAAATAAAGTTCCAATATGATAATCATAACTTGACAATGTAGATTGCATGCACCCAACTAAATATGAATTTTGCATGCTTTTATTCATTGACAAATATCTCTTCCTGCTTTCTAATGAAAATTTGAAATCCGTATGTTTCAAGCAATCTTTTTGGCAACATTCACTTGAAATGAGAGCGCTGATAGAACTTCTTTTTGTTAGATATTGTACTCTACCCCTTGTATAACTAGAACAACTTGCATTGATACGAAAAGGTCTGCTCCTACTCCTTGATACAATATTTTTTGGCAACATCTCCATCATTGGATCATCATTTGTATAAGGATTTTCATCATCATTAAGAGGAATGTTATCCACACTATGATCAACTCTGCTTTTCAAATATTGACTTGGAGGATATTCTTCATCTTCCCCTTCTTCAGTGCTACTGTTGTAGTCCTTAGAATTCAGACTGAATGGAAAATCTGACTCGAAGTTTAATGGATATTCTTTCTCATGTGCATTGTCAGTTCTACTCTCATAGTCCATAGAATTGGGACTACGTCGAAAATGTGACTGTTTACTTTTTGAAGATGCTACATCCTGTCCTTTGTCACTACTACCTTTATACTCATTAGAATTAGGACTAAGTGCATCATCATGTCCTTTATCACTGCTGCTCTCATAGTCCTTAGCATTAGGACTAAGAGAACGCAGTGACACTCCATTCTTTTGAAATTCATCATCACGCTCTTCATAACTATTGCTCTCATAGTCTTTAGAATTATGACTAAGTGGACACCGTGACACTCCAATCTTTTGAAATTCATCATCCCGCTTTTCATCATTGCTGCTCTCATAGTCCTTAGAATTAGGACTAACTGGACACTGTGCCACTCCATACTTCTGAAATTCATCATCATGCTCTTCATCACTATTGCTCTCATAATCCTTATAATTAGGACTAAGTGGACACTTTGACACTCCATTCTTTTGAAATTCGTTATTACGCTCTTCATCACTGCTACTCTCATAGTTCTTGGAATTAAGACTAAGTGGACACCACGACACTCCATTTTTTTGAAATTTGCCATCATGCTCTTCAAAATTGTTGCTCTCATAGTCCTCAAAATTAGCACTAAGTGGACACCATGACACTCCATTCTTTTGAACTTTACCATCATGCTCTTCAAAACCGCTGCTCTCATAGTCCTCAAAATTAGGACTACGTGGACATCGTGACACTCCATTCTTTTGAACTTCACCATCATGCTCTTTATCGCCGCTGCTTTCATAGTCCTTAGAAGTAGGACTAAGTGGAATCTGTGACTCTTTATTTATTTGAAATTCTCCATCCCCACTTTCATCAGTGCTGCTCTCATAGTCCTTAGAATCAGGACTAAGTGGAAGAATTGACTTTCTATTCATAGTGGAAGAATTCCTGCTATATTCATCAATATGGATAGAGTTGTTACGCGATAAAGATGTTGATGGTGTATAAATCGAAACTTCACTATCAGAACAATCCATCCCTTTCAAATATAAAATGTTGAATGATACAAATGGAGAGTCTCCTAAAGATATTATATAGCTTAAAGAATGAAATTTTCCCTCCAAAAAGTTTCGTGAAAATATTTCCCTCCAAAAATTTTCGTGAAAATATTTCTTTCCAAAAAGTTTGTTAGATTTATTTACCTTCATTATTTTATTCTACAATTTATTGAAAACTGTAAACTAACTTTTTTTATGAAATAAATCATTAAAATTAAAATTGTAAACTACAACTTCTACATTAATTATTTTAATAGTTAAAGTATATAATATTCACTAAACAATTGAATATTTTTTTTTTTTTTTTAATTTTTATAATCTAAAACAAATTAATCCCACATTCAACTCATTGTAAAACAATTCTACAATATTCGCTTTATAATATTTTAAAACAAATTATCCCAAATTAATCATACAGTAAAACATCTCCATAATTTCACTTATATATTAAAATTTCATTATCACTATTACTCACATCACATCCAGGTTTTCTGAAAATCGTTAAAAGAGTCGTGAATTTGTGGAGCAGCTACATTGCTATCAACAAAATATTCAACGAAGAATTCTCGCAATTGAAAGGTAAGTTAAATTTTTTTCCTTGAAAATTTTCATATTAAATTAGTTTAATGATTTTTATTTTTTTTTGAGCCAAAATAACAATTACGTCCGTTGTGAACATGGTGGGCTTGATCAAATTCAATCATCCAACAGCCGTGGGTGGGCCGCCGTGGTTTCGCGGGGTGGGCGAGTAGGTCGGGCGAGCGAGCGGGGTATGAGGGCGTGGGGGGGCAGTAGGGGGTGTGGGGGCGCCCGGCCACTCGCTCGCCTGTCGCGGGGTTGGGCGATTCTGATAATCACCCAACCCCCAAGACAGGCGGGTGAGCTGCCAGGGTGGGCGTCGCAGCCAGACTCGCCCCTACCTCACACCCCCCTTCCCGACACCCTCACTCCCTTCACCCACACCCTATGCGCTTGCCCCCTTAACCTCCCCTTCACATTCCACCCCCTCAACGCCACCCTCATCCCCTACCACCAACCCCCCAGACCCTTCACCCCAACATCCCCACATGATTCGCTAACTCTCCCATCCCCACCAGCACCACCCCGTTCCACCTCCACGCGCCCACATCGCCCCTATCCCCTCACCCACACCCACTCGCCGTCCCCCTCACCCTCATCCCCCCACACCCACCCGACTGCACCCCAACCACGCCCCCTCACCCTCACACCCTCCCCTTCATGCACCCTCGCCACCCACGCTCTCCCCACCACCTAACCCGCACGCCATCCCTCTCACCCACGCTTCCACCCACGTGTCCTCCCCCTAAGCTACCCTCCTCACCCCCTTACCCACATGCCCTACCCCTGCACCCTCCCCCTCACAACCCCCTCCACCTCCCTCTCCCTCACACACTCCTCTCTCCCTCCTCCTCACACACTGTCCCGCTTCCCCCTGCCCTGCGCCTTGCCCCTCCGCCTTCCTCGCCCCTACCTCTCACCCACGCGCCCCCCCCCTCGCCAGCCCTGCCCCTCTGCCCTTCCCTCACCCCCCCCCCCCACGCCATCCTCCTCCACCCCTGAAAACTGTAAACTAACTTTTTTTATGAAATAAATCATTAAAATTAAAATTGTAAACTACAACTTCTACATTAATTATTTTAATAGTTAAAGTATATAATATTCACTAAACAATTGAATATTTTTTTTTTTAATTTTTATAATCTAAAACAAATTAATCCCACATTCAACTCATTGTAAAACAATTCTACAATATTCTATTTATAATATTTTAAAACAAATTATCCCAAATTAATCATACAGTAAAACATCTCCATAATTTCACTTATATATTAAAATTTCATTATCACTATTACTCACATCACATCTAGGTTTTCTGAAAATCGTTAAAAGAGTCGTGAATTTGTGGAGCAGCTACATTGCTATCAACAAAATATTCAACGAAGAATTCTCGCAATTGAAAGGTAAGTTAAATTTTTTTCCTTGAAAATTTTCATATTAAATTAGTTTAATGATTTTTTTTTTTTTTTTGAGCCAAAATAACAATTACGTCCGTTGTGAACATGGTGGGCTTGATCAAATTCAATCGTCCAACAGCCGTGGGTGGGCCGTCGTGGTTTCGCGGGGTGGGCGAGTAGGTCGGGCGAGCGAGCGGGGTGTGAGGGCGTGGGGGGGCAGTAGGGGGTGTGGGGGCGGCCCGGCCACTCGCTCGCCTGTCGCGGGGTTGGGCGATTATGATAATCACCCAACCCCCAAGACAGGCGGGTGAGCTGCCAGGGTGGGCGTCGCAGCCAGACTCGCCCCTACCTCACACCCCCCCTCCCGACACCCTCACTCCCTTCACCCACACCCTATGCGCTTGCCCCCTTAACTTCCCCTTCACATTCCACCCCCTCAACGCCACCCTCATCCCCTACCACCAACCCCCCAGACCCTTCACCCCAACATCCCCACATGATTCGCTAACTCTCCCATCCCCACCAGCACCACCCCGTTCCACCTCCACGCGCCCACGTCGCCCCTATCCCCTCACCCACACCCACTCGCCGTCCCCCTCACCCTCATCCCCCCACACCCACCCGACTGCACCCCAACCACGCCCCCTCACCCTCACACCCTCCCCTTCATGCACCCTCGCCACCCACGCTCTCCCCACCACCTAACCCGCACGCCATCCCTCTCACCCACGCTTCCACCCACGTGTCCTCCCCCTAAGCCACCCTCCTCACCCCCTTACCCGCATGCCCTACCCCTGCACCCTCCCCTCACAACCCCCTCCACCTCCCTCTCCCTCACACACTCCTCTCTCCCTCCTCCTCACACACTGTCCCGCTCCCCCCTGCCCCGCACCTTGCCCCTCCGCCTTCCTCGCCCCTCCCTCTCACCCACGCGCCCCCCCCCCCTTGCCAGCCCTGCCCCTCACCCCCCCCGCCCCCCGACCCCATCCTCCTCCACCTCCCCCTCCCCCTCCCCCTCACACCCCCCTCTTCCTCCCTCCCCCCCATCCCCCTCGCGCCCTCTCCCCTCCCTCATCCCCGCCGCCCCCTCCCCCTCCCTCTCCCCTCTGTCTCCCCCTCCCCGCCGTCCCTCTTGCGGCCGGCCCCCCGGCCCTCCCACAGCTGAGCGATTCCCCCACCTCGGCGTCCCTCCTGCGCCCGCCCCCCCGCCCTCTCGCAGCCGGACGATTCCCCCTCCCCACCCTCCCTCCCGCGGCCCGCCCTCGGTCGGCGCCACCCCGGCGGCGCACCCCCTCGCCCGACTAGTGGCCAGGCGATTCTCGGAATCACCTAGCCGCTGGTCGGGCAGGGGGGCGGGCCGCCGGGGTGGCGTCGACCGAGGCCAGCGCCCGACCGTCGGTCGGGCAGGGGGGCGGGTTGCCGGGGTGGTGCGACCGAGGGCAGGCTGCGGGAGGGAGGGTGAGGGACGGGGAGGGGGACGGGAGAGGGCACAGAGTAGGGGAGGGGGCGGGGGCGAAGGAGGGAGGGAGCGGGGAGGGTGAGGGCGCAGGGGTGGCGGGGAGCGTGGGTGAGGGGGAGAGTGAGGGGGTGCAGGGTGAGGGAGGGGGAGAGCGGGGAGGGCAGGGTAAGGCAGAGGGAGCCGGGTGAGGGGGAGGCCAGGGGAGCGTGGGTGAGGGGGATGACGCGGAGGGGGGACGGGTTGGGGTGGCGGAGGGGGGACCGGATGAGGGGGAGGGAAGGGGAGGATGGGTGGGGGTAAGGGCGTGCGGGTGAGGGGGCGGAGAGTGAAGGGGAGGGCGGTGGAGGGTTGTCGCTCACGATGGTTGTTACTCATTTTGAATTAATGGAAACTTCTGTTATACAATTTCTGTTTACAAACAATTTTATTCACTTCTTTCATGGTTAAGTTTTCGAAGATTTAAAATGTGCATGGTTCATTTTGTTTCATGCCTGACTGGGTGATATATTTTTTATTTAAAATCTTTGGCGGTATATTATAATTACTTTTGGTCAAATATTTTTTCTTTTCAATTTTTTTTATTCATTACATATATTTTTTTGTACTTATTAAAAAAATTAGACATATGTTAAATGAAATATTAAAATAAATTGTTTTAAATTTGAAAATATTAGATTTTTGGGTTAAGTAGATATCAAGATGTAAATATCATTTTGAGCGTAAAGTTTAAAAAATATTTACATGATTTTTTATTCTTCTACATTTTTATTAACTATAGAATCAAGATAGATCTATGAAGGTTTCAAATAAAAAAAAAAAATGTAAGAATTTTATTATTTTCACTACTTTCATATAATATATACATAGTTAAATTTGGAATGTTTTATTTGTGATTTACTTTTTCTACATTAGAATGTTAATGCATACCCTTTTAAAATGTGGGGAGGATGGGGAGGTGGGTGGAGGGTGAGGAAGGGGGAGGGCGTGGGCAGGTGGAAGGGTGGGCGGAGGCCGTGCGGGTGAGGGGGCCGGCGTTGGCGGGCATGGGCGAGGAGGGCGTGTAGGTGAGGGTGTGGGCAGAGAAGGGGAGGGCAAGGGAGGGCGAGGGCGAGTGGAAAGGTGGGCAGGGAGGTAGAGGCCGTGGGCAGGGCTGTATGGGGATGTCGGGTGGGCGAGGGTGTGCAGGAGTGTCTAGTGTGTGAGGGGATGTGTGAGGGGGTGGGAGGTGTGAGGGGGTGTGGGAGGGCTCGGGTAGGTGTGGGGGCGCGAGGGGTGGAGGGGAGGCAGGTTTGTGTGAGGGGGTGTGGAAGCGGTCGGGGTAGGTGGGGGGCGCGAGGGGTGCGGGAGAGGTAGGTTTGTGTGAGGGGGTGAGGGAGTGTGAGGGAAGAGGGTTGGCGTGGGTGCGTGGGGGTGGAAGGGGGCCGACTGTAGGTGGGGATCTGGAGGTTGGTGGGTCAAGGGGGCCAGGTGCGGGTGAGGATGGGGAGGTTGGGGGCTGGCCCACCCCGCCCGACCCCTCTTACACGCTCACCCCCACCCACCGCCTGCCCGTCCACACCTGTGCACCCCTCTCGCCCACATCCCCCTGGCCCGCCCGCTGACCCCGCCTGCCCTCACCCGCCCGCCTGCCCACCCCGCCCCTCCGTTCCTCATTTGACCTCCGACCTGCCCACCGATCCGCCCGGCGCTGACCCACCCGCCGGCCCGTCAGGGGTGGCTGAGCGATTCTGATTGTACAAATAAAAAATTTATGATATATTTTCGTTGTTAATTTAAGTTAATATGTTTTTTTGTTATTTATTGATTTATGTGTTTCTATTTTTCAGGAAAATAGCATCAAAGAAAATTTCTATGAATCTTTTTGGACCAAAGACTCTTAAAGGTGTATCTTTAAGAAACATTGGTGAACGAACTCCACCTGAGCTTATGGCTACAAATCTTTCAAGTGCCTCAAGTGATAAGAAGATGATTTCAGACTGGAAGAATTCCAAAGAGGTGAAATTTCCATCAAGAATCTGGTATGTGAAAGAAAGAGAAAGCACAAATGTGAATATATATCTATATATTGATATACCGAATGATAATGGAATTTTTGATGTGATGGGAAGAGTCATAGATATGTGTTCGATACCGGACATTGAAGTTGTTTACATACTTACAAAAGCTCCCAAGTCACATGAAAGGATTAAATATCGACTATCATATTCATTGTATGACACGAGAGAGGTATCTAAAAAGTTGTGTAAACAAATCGTAAATGAGATGACACAAAACATCGTAAGTATTGTTATTTATATTTGTATTTTGTGTTCTTGAAAGTGTCTCGGTATATTTTTTTAACTTTGTTTTTTATTGAAATATGATATTTTGTTTGGCAAAATTTTGTTGAAAGTTGTTCAATTAGGTTGGAAGGCATTCATTTCATAGATCATGATATCATGAAAGTTGTCAGCAGTTTTTACTCAGTGTCAGAAGAAGATATGGAAAACAAGCAAAATGTAGTAATTGATGATTCTACAAAACTACATCCAAAGAATTAGAAAAAAAGGCCTCTAGCAGATAAATCTAGCAAGGGTAAACAAGTTACTTTTGAGGACGATGAAGTTGAAACTGGTAGTGAAGCGTATGTTGCCATTACTGAAGATGACATTGGAATTGAGAAGAGTCGTAAAAGACCAAAAGTAACAATGCCCAAGAATAAATCTGTTGGGAATGTTATGACGAAGAAAAGTAAAGTTGAAGATTTTGAAGAAGTTATTACTAGTAGCCAAGAACCTAGTAAAACTTCAAAAGAAAGCAGAGAAATCATTACACCGGGCGCTGATTTAGAGGATGGCATTATCAAAACAAAACAAAATGCCATTGGAGAGAATTTGACAAGAGAAACTTAATTAATGGTGGTCGTACATTTTAGCTTAATGTCAGGCAAACCTATAAGGTAAGTGAAGGACAATGTTAATATCAAGTTAGAAAGCCACATCATCTGCATGTTCACAACTTGAAGACATTGATGAGGTACAATCCATATGCTCATGTGGTTAGTTATGTGCTTCTTGTTGATCCACTTCAAGTTCCCAACAAAGAAGCATTTGATAAGTCAAAATGTTTTGAATACAATTACTATGTGCTTAGGGGGAACCATTCTGTAGAAGCTCAAAGACGATTGATGGAGGAATATCCTAATAACCTACGTTTTGAAACAATGAAATGTATCATTTACGCTGGTTTATCAGATACAAAAGCAAAGTTAGTGGCATGGGATCATAATTCAGGTAATGAATATAGGATGTCTATGAATTTCATCTAAAGGGTTAGATTTATTCATAGTGAATTTGAAGAAAAATGTGGTGGGGATAGGATAAATGTTACTGCAGATTTCTGAGATGAATGTCGTATGGAAATATGATATCAAATTGAAGAGAAAACCAATTCAAAAGGTGGAAAAGGCAACAAAAATAGTGATTTATTCAGAGGTGTTGATAACATTTTCCAATTGGCATTTAGAACTGGAGATGTTTGGAAGTTGATTGATGAGATTTTTAGCATGTGGGAAGACATTGCCATTAAAAAATAGAGGGTCAACAATTCTAAGCCATTGATATGTAGCAACAATAAATCAGCGCCTGAAATGAAGCAGCTTCCAGAAGATATGACTATCACACCTTGGAGGGCGATGCAAAGAGTGAAAGATGAAAAAATTGTCAAAACAATATTATCTCGTGTGAGGTCAAGGGAATTATCATTGAAGGAAATGCCTGAAGAATTTCAGATGTAAGTTTGTTGAATTATTTTTATTTATTTTTAGATTATAATTGTATTTTAAATAAAACATGTTGTTCTTGGTAGTATTTGTTATACATATCATTATATTAACTTTTTGTTACTTTATCTATGCAGTCACAAAGTTTACATGAAAATTCAAGAACAAATGGTTAGATTGTTGAATGAAGATAGTTGGGATGATGTTGTACACAACTATCCAGATTCAAGTTCTACATCAACATTAAAAGATTTTTATCTTGCATTTAAAAAGTTATCTTGATTTATACATTCATTTTTATTCACTTATATACTATTTTTAATTTATAACTTACACATATATTTGTTTATTTATAAAAGATGAAGAAGGATGATAATGGAGTGTCAGATAGTTTCAAAATGCTTATTGAAAAAATAAATATCGAAAGACTAAAGAAGCGACATATTAAGAATGTTCAACTTGATCCAACTCTTAATCATTTCATTTGGAATGGGCTAGACACTATTCAATATCAAGTAATACAAGGAAACTGTAAAGACATTGTTAAACTCATACCTAAAAGGGATTATGCCCTAGTCATTGCAGATATTCCCCATGGTTTCAATATTCCAAATATTGACTATGATAGTGACCCTTATATTTATCAAGCTCTTAGTAAAGTGGTTGCGGGATTTGTAGAAGTCACGTCATCACTATTATGGAGATTTGTGTCATTTCATTCAGACACACAATTGGAAATGATATTGTCAAGCTTCAAGGGGAAAACAAATTCAAGGATGCAGATTACATGGTAAGACGTTTAAAATGTATATTTGATTAATGTTGAAAAATTTATTTATGTACAAGTTAATTGAACTTTTACTATTTCATGTTACAGGCAAAAGTCAAATCTTCTTAACAATGAAGATCAACAATTTATAAATGATTGTGAGTTCATTCATATTGATAGTTGGGCAAAAGATGATAGCCATATGTCTATGATTTTTAATTGGGTAGACAGAAAGAGTCATAACCAAATACTGACTTATGATGTTGTTGTGAGAAAACTAACATATGAAGACAAAGAAGCAAAATGAGAGATAGTAACATTTATCAAAAACCACAATTATTGATTAACTTTCTTATAGACACATGTTCAAATGAAGGAGATTGGGTTTTGGATTTATTTTCTAGCTCATGTAAGTTTTATTATATGGAATTGAATTTGAATATGTTATTTTTTAATTAATATGTCGTTGTATTAATTTAGTTTATTATTTATTTTGTGCTTGATAATTAGGTACAACACTAGCATGTTGCATTCAAAAAGGAATAAACTACATTGCAATTGAAAAAGGTCCAGTACAGTGCAATTTCATTCAGCAAAGAATTAATGCTCTTCAATTTCTTCCAGATGCAATGCAAGAAATTGGGTTGAAGAAATGGGACTTTAGTAAATCACGTGTGGCAAAAAAGGCAAAGGAACCCCAACCACCATTACATGGAATGTTTGGAAAGACATATATTGAGAGATTCACAGAGATCAAAGATCCATTAGAAGAGGAAATTGAGTAAAAGAAAACAGAAAATATTGTGGAAGAAGACAATGATGAAACTCTAGAGGATGAAGAGTTTGGATTACGTGACATTGTTGATTAAATTTAAGTTATGCTTGGAAATCAAGCTTTGCAATGTTTTGACTTTGACATTTTATGAGAAGAATAAACACTCAATTAGGGTTGTTATGCGTTCAATATTTGTAATATGTGATTTTCGCATTGATTTTTAAGTTAATCATTATTTTTTGAAAAAAAAATGATTATTATTATTTTTTTGACATGAAATTCATAAAAAAAAACTATTATTTAACCATTTTTAGTTAAAATTTTCGTATAAAAATTGTGATTTTGACATGTCAATTCTAGCAAAAAATTATCAAAACGTGTAGTTTTTTAGTTATATTTATGTTAAAAATGGTTATTTTTATGTCCATTGTTAAAAAATATTGTTTTTTAGAAACAATTATTTCATGTGCATTGAAAAATTAATTAAGGATGTATAAATATGTAGAATATCGAAAATTCAAAATATCAACTTTCTAATTTAAAAATGCAAAACAATACAAACTTCACTACAAAAAAATTAAAATTAATATAAAAAAGAAGAAAATATGAAGAAAATGACCACTTCAAAAATTATCAAATTTACAAAATAATTATTTACATTTTATACATTAGAAAATTTAAAGCCAAAAAACAAGTCTTTTAAAAAAATGGTGTGATACAAAATACCCACTTTTTAAAATTAGCATGAAAATCACTACCATTCTAAAATGTTATGTACATAAAAAAAATTAAAGTGCTAAAAACTATGCTCTAAAAAAAACATGTGTGTTTTGCATCACCCATTTTCAAAATCAGGTCACTTTTTTGCTATCTCTACGAAACGGGTAACAGTATCAATTCCCGTTTCAAAATTTACATTGTTTAAAATTGTGATAATGCTACATGCATTTATTTACATACTACGATTACAATAATGCATCCATATTGAATGTAAAAGATAAATTATGGTCATAGATTAGAATGTTTATAGAATTGAAAATATGGGTTTAAGTCCATCTTAACTCTGGATCTACCAAGCGCCGATAGGGATCAAATAACTTGACGTGCAAATTTTTTTTGGAGTGAAAAGAGATTTAATCCTTTTGGGCACTTGGTAAACTCGTAGTTAAGATGGATCTAGAGTGGTATTATATAAATTTCACATCTCTCTATACACAAATATTCGCATTCTTCATTCTCATAGTTAAGATGGATCTAGAGTGGTATTATATAAATTTCACCTCTCTATATACAAATATTCTCATTCTTCATTTAATTAAAATCTTGATTTAATCTTCATGGAATATCCACAAAATATTTTTAGTAGTAGCGAAATATATTGTTGTATTGCAAGTTTATTGTAAGTATTAATTTTTTATGTGCTTATTAATTAACTTTAAATATGGTAATAATATAGTAGTAGCGAGATATATTTCAAAAGTATAACCTTCTTTCTTTAAGATTTAATTAAAACAAATGTTATATAATTAAATTAAATTAAAATATTTATAAATATTTTGATTTCCAAATGAATTATGGTTTTTGGGCATGTGGTATTGATAAGTCATGGTATTGGCTCATGGTATTATAAAAAGCCTTATTTACAAGTTAATAATATCTACAGTAAAGTGGGGGTGAATATCCATGGTTAAGAATATTGTTGTATTGCAAGTTTATTGTAAGTATTAAATTTTTATGTGCTTATTAATTAACTTTAAATACAAAAAAAGAAAGAAAGAAATTATTTTAAAGTCCAAGAGGCTAAAGATAGCCTATGGGACATATTGCTTCTTCATATGCTTGATGTATTCAGCCCTTTTTATGTGAAGCTTCAAAATAAAGGCTCCCAGCTTCTGGACAAATTCCTCGCTAAATAGATTATCCCAAGAGTTAGCTGCAATATTATTATTAGTCACTGTCAATGACTTTAACAAGCAATTATTGACCTTTATTAATTTAGCATTGACCAATGCAACTTATAATGTTTAACTTTGGAAAATATTTTTTATGTTTCAATATTGTTAAAAAAATATTTTTCAAACATTTGATTGGCCCATAACTTGAAATTATTATTGTAGTCTTTGCATTATATAATACCATGTGGAGAAGTGCATCACATATTTTATGCCATAATTTATTGATATGGTTTCAATATTCATGCATGATTTTTAGAAATTTGTGTAGAGATTTTTTAATCCAAAAATAAAATCCTTGAAAATAGTTCATATTCATATAAATAATATATTTACCATTAGTTACTTCCTACCAAAGTTAAGCAAGCCTTTACATAAAAAATGACTAAAGAAAACATTAAAATAAATATAGTTTCAACATATTGAGTTGTAAAGTGCCTAGGTGCAATAACTTTATTGGTCTAGGATGAAGCTTTGAATGTACGTATTGTTAGAGTCGGTCTAGTAGCCCTCCACCAGAGATCAAAGCTCTTTGCATTTCATAGTTAGGTGTCTCATCAGTGTGATCATGTTGCATTCCGTTAGGCATGCCATAATCTCGGTGGAAGGAGTTTATGTCGTTATTCCCCTCTTGTTTGGCACTGCTGGTTCAGGTTTGTTCAAATAAATAAAGTCCTCAAAGGGTCATTCATTTTGCTTTAAGTTTTTAGGTTTTAGGTCTAGGGTTGAGTCTAATTTTGTCTTGAGAGGTCATCAAGGACCAGTAGGCCAGAGGGATGTCCTTCATTAAACATTTCTTATCATTGTACAACTAAATTTTTTCCTTGTTCTCAAAAACTCTGTTTTTGAAAACAAGGTCATTATCTCATTTTTGTAAAATTTCTCAAAATTTCAAATTCTTCAAATGTCGAAGTGCAGCCTTGGTCTCCTTTGCCAAAGCATCCCAGAAGCTAACCCTGCAAAAATTTTCAGAAGAAATCATCATTTCAACCAATTTTTCAAAGAAATGAAATTAAAGGTCAGAGCCAATTAAAGCAAAAAGTGTCAACATTCAAACATTACAAATTGGGTTTTGGGCAAGTAAAAAATTAAAAGGAAGCCTATAAAAGCATGCCATCCCTCATTGGTAATTCATTTGCCTCTCAACACTCCAAGAGAATAGTTGTCAAGTCGATTTCAAAGTTCATTGGGCGAATTGAGCAGTTGCAGCAGCGCGCTACGCATCAGAGGAGGCGCGCTACGCGTTGGGGAGCGCGCTACGCATCAACGCGCAGTTTCTAGTTCAATTTAACTCAAGCGCTACGCGTTTGGAGGCGCGCTACGCATCAGGCTAGGCGCGCTACGCGTTGGGTTTCTTGCTCAGGAAATCGCCAGCAAGCCACCAAAACTACTTTTCTCTCCAAATCTTTTCAGGTAGGCCTCTAGTCATGGTGATTTTTGGTTTGGCTAAGATGAATGAGCAATGAAAATGAAAAAATGCCATGCTAATATGGAGTAAAATCCTACCTTGCTGTATTAAATATTAAAAATGCAAATGTGTTAGGGTTTCATTGAAATTTGCTGCCCAAGGTTACCTATTTTCCCATTCTTCTTTCCCCATATTTTCCTCACCATTTTTCTTGACATTTCCCATGCAAATCATATAATTTCCCTACTAAAAATCATTAAAATCCCTAAACCCTATTAATTCCTAAAATCCTATGTAAATTTCCTAAACCCTACTTCCCATTACAATCCTACAAATTATGATTGTATATGTTCCATGTTCCTTTCCTAACATTTCCTTCCACATTTGTTTTCCCTAATCCCCTCAATTTTCCCTTTTCCCTAACATTTCCCATGTGTGTTTGTCCCCTTGGTAACAGCTTTCAAACAAGTCAAAACAACAGTTCATTGGGTGCACAGTTAGCATTATTTTTCAGTCACTTGCCTCCAAAACCATGTCAGAAACCGAAAAAGATTATGATCAAAGTGATGACCGTGAATCAACACCAGAGGTAGAGGTGCCAAGGAGGCATCACACGGGTGGTAAGGGTGGTCAGCATGTCAGGGAGGAACCCACCTCTTTGGCTTATCTACAAGCTTGTCCACTTGCAGTGTCATGTTTCCGATATCTATCATGCTATGAATATTGTGAAAGAATCTCCCAAATTCAACACCACAAGGAATTGGCCCGCTTGTTTGTCCTACATTTGCACAATGGGCATGTGAATCTTGAAGGAGTGGACTTCACTTTGTGACCTGAAATTGTTGCTCAAGCAACAGGGATACCCAATATTGGAGAAGAATGGAGCAAGCGCCAGCCGTTGGACAGATTTCATTATGATCCATATATCAAACCTGCATATATGAGGTACCTAACTGGTGTTTTTCCCTTCAGATTCTTAAGAGACGAGTATGCACCTATGATGAATATCATCATTCGCTATTTCACTTGTGAAGGCAGATTTTCACGGTTGTATTCGTACCATATCCGTTTGTTGATGCATTTCACACGGGTACGAATGATGAACATTCCATTTTTCATGTGCCAAAATATAGAGAGGATGGTGCCCTTGGTGCAAAGAAAGAGCCCAGCACAGAAACACAAGAGCATTTATCATTATGCACTGATCAAGATTGTGGTCATGCATCAGTTGGCACAACAGGGTATTCCATGGGAGGATTTCATTTCTCGTGACTTGTTCACAGTGCCACAGCCACCTCCTGAGGTTGTCCATGATGAGGGAGGGCCTTCACATCAGTTTGATATTCCAGAGCCCGAGCATGTCAACACTCCTCCTTATGTTACATATCAGAGAAGCCACAGGGTCTTATTTGCGTCTGCACGACGAGTATTATCTCCACATCAGGTGGAAGGGGTATCGCCTTCTTCATCAGCACAACGAGTGTTATCTCCACATCAGGTGGAAGGGGCCTCGCTTTCGACAACAGCACAGGTACCAGAGAGAGGCAAGCAGCCCAAGATTGATGAGGGGCCATCAGGTGTTCCAAGCATAGATGTTGTTGATCTTGATATCATTTCTCCTAGCCTAGAGTCAGAGGAGATCATCCAGCAGTTAAGGGCTGAAAATGACTTGTTGCAGCAAAAATTGGAGATGGCAAATTGTACAATCACTTATTTAGAGCAGCGCAACAAGAAATTAGAGGATGAACACTCTCTTGATGAGTTGCAGAGGATCCGAGAAGACCGGAACTTGGCTCGCAAGAGACCCGGTGATTTGACACCTAAGGAGCAAAACTCTATGCTCATTCAGGTGAACACACATCTAGAGAGGTTGATAGCGAAGGCAAACAGGGACAAGGACATGCTCCGACACATGAAGAATCACTATTGGGCTCGAATGCATGTGTGTAAAGCAAGAATGAAGGTGCTCAAAGGACGGTTGGCCAAGGCACTAAAACGGAGGAAAAGGCCCGATCCCCTTCATATTTTGGCTGAGGCTACCTTGAAGGAGCATGGTGCTCAATGATGCACTTCCAGCTCAAATTTCAGGAAATTTTGAGCAATTTTGGTCAATTTTGACTTTTTTGTGCCACACACAGGTTTTTGCTCTCAACGCGTAGCGCGCCGCGCGCTACCCTGAAGATGGGCAAGTCCATTCCTCAAAAACTCAGCATTTTTGGATTTTTCATGACAAATTACACTTGCTCAGCAATTACCAAGACATTTCATCAGGTTTTGAGCCCTCAGAAGGTCAAAAAACATGCAAAAAATGACTTTCTGCCACTTTTTGGACACACAGGGAGCAGTCTTGGGAGATTTCAATTTTGGAGGGGAAAATGACCACCAAATTGCGAAATTCCACTTGGGCTGGAAAGTAGACATCCAGACCTTTCCAACAAGCCTACTTTTGCCTCATTTGGATGCCGGGAAGTGCCTCAAAAGTTGGCTCAAAGGCGCGCTACGCGTTGAGGATTGGGGCGCTACGCATCAGGGAAGTTTGCCAGATTTTCACCTACAGCTCAACAAAACGCAAATTTGACTAGTTTTGACTTTTTGGAGTGATTTTTCATCCTCCTTGATGTAATTAATTTAATTTTATGATGTCATGACACTTATTTATCTCTTCTAGAAGATTCATTCATAAAAAGTCAAAAATTTAATGAATGAATTGGTTTCCTAGCTTATAGAGGCAAGTTGTTTTGACTGCCTAGATTGTAGTGCTCAGTTTAGAATTGGTTGAAATAGCTCCTAGGATGATGAGCTCGACCCCTAGAGGCAAGGAAGTGTGTTAGCTTTCCTATATTATGTACTTTCTTAGTCATTTTCATGGTTGGACTCTGGAGGGATAAGCTTCTATTGTATTACACTTTGTATCTCTGCAATTTTGGCAAAGGAAAGACCAGGGTTTTGCAGCACTATTTGGGATTCCTGTGGTTATTTGTGTTGATGGTGTGTTCTCTCATGTAATTGTAAGATTTGTTATGTGTATCAATTTCCTATTTCTCTTTTCTGCACATTAAGTAAATGAAGTGTTAAGGTAGAATTCATAATTTATATGCTTTGCCTTTAAGTTTGCTTAATATCTATGTTTTCCTCTGTCTAAAGAGAACTCTTGAAAGTTTCTTGCTCTCTTTAGCTCCTCACCAGTCATTCCTATCCACTCACTTAAATCAAAGGCATCAAGACAATCTCCTACCTTGCCCCAAAAAGACCTCTGCAAAAGTTGTGTCCCATCCCCGCACCCAAAATGCTCTCCCCCTGTTTTCCACCAAAACCCTAAAAATCTGAAATCAAACCTTCTCAATCAGTTTACTAGCCTAAAATCAGTGTTCTTTATTGGTCATCTCCGCCCTTTGAATACCTTTTACCGAGATAGACCTGGAGAGAGCCCTCTCCTGCCCCGTAGGGCTAGCTACGAGGCTAAGTAGTTTGATGTTGCCTTGGATTTTGTCTTTTTCAGCCTGAGGCAAAATTCAAGCGCTAACACGTATATGAAAGGAGATCCCTTGAGTAGGAGGTTAAAAATTCCTTAAGATGCAATGTGACCTCTTCTAATGTTATGATAATGCTACATGCAATTACTTACATGTTGGGGTTCGATACCCTACACTTAATCTATTCTTGGTGATCTATATTGGATTGTTATATTACGTGCCATCCATTAGAATGCTTTTATAGTGGAAAAGTTGGAGGAATAAGCTTATAGGGCTATTTTTACTTGTGGGTCATGTTGGGAAATCAATAATATTATGTATTAGGGTTGATTTTTCTGTCATGATAATTGCTTGTGAGTGTTTGTTAGATTTTTATTAATTTTATTATGTTCTTTTCATCAAACAATTACCAAAAACATAAACATGAAGATCACACAAGACAATGAACAAAAAATATAGGGGCCAAGCTAGGGCAAAACCCCACAAGGGGGAAAACCTAGACAAATTCTCTTATAGAATTAGATCAAAGTGAGAAATCCAAGACCTAGGACTAACACAAGAATCCAATCTATAAGATGCCAAGTCAAGCCCTCCAAATTCATCACAGAAAATAACATCAAACTTGGTCACAATAACTAGCACCAACTTCAACTCATATGCCACAGGGAATTTGTTCTTATCTTGGATTATCTGTCACAAAGAACTTGCACTTATCTTAGATCATCTACCACAAATGGCTCACATCATCTTTCATAGGAAATCTCACATCATTTGAGATAATATCCCATAAAAAATCACACTTCTTTGCAGATGTATCACCTCAGGAACTCACACTTCTTTACAAAGATGTCGCCTTTGAAATTCACATCTTTTATGTTAGAACTCACAACAAAAAGCAATGATGTGCTTTCCCTTTTGGTGGAGGATGTATGCCAATATATAGTTGTTCTAACATGCAAAAAGACACCTTTTGAGTGAGTCGACTTGTCATCCTAAAGGGCTTACTTGGCTTCTTTAAGTGAATTGACCCAAAATACATTTAAAATTTTATTTTTCTCTTTTTCTTTACAAAAATTCCAAATAGGAATATGACTTTTTGACTTAATAAATCTTAGAAGCATGAAGAACATGCATAACTAATAATAATAATACTAATAATAGTAATAATAAATTCTTTGTTTTTTTTTTTTTTACATAAAATATAAGATAATTATGAAGATCAAACTTAGTTACATTTTTCAATGCTCTCTCTTAATTAGGGAGGTATTCATAATTACACAACGTGATACAAGGATATTCTCATAAGAAGAGTTCGGATTGATAAGCATCAGCAAGCATCAACATCATAACCAACACTGTCAATTACAAAATAGCAAGGCCTTGACCAACGAGCTTTAACTCTCCACTAGATTAGAGCATAATGATGAGAGGCATACATTTGGAAACCACCACAACCACCTCTCAAGGCACATACCCCATTCGAATGTTCACCAGGTATGTCCTTATAGGACTATTCTTATCTTGGATTCTCAATCCTCAATATTGATCCTCTTCAACTACTCTTATCTTGGACACCTTGCTCTATCCTCAAAGAGTATCAGTCCTCGGGACTACTCCTATCTTGGATTCTCAATCCTCAAAGAATATTGGTCCTAGATTCTTATCTAATCCTTTATTAGCCCTACCAACACCTTCACTAGACTTATGGTTAATTGAATTTAGGCTTTTGTGATCCATATTATGAAAAGTAAGAAAAGTTTCAGTAAAAATCACATCATCAGAGTTTTGTCAACACGTTTGGAACCATCTAGTGTGGTTCATCATCATGACAAAATGAAAATCAAGATCTTGACATCAAGTTAAATTGATGAAGATACAAAAATTCTAGTTGTTATAATATAACGGTTAGATTTGACTAAATAGATAATATTATTAATAAATAATATTTTCATATAAAGAAAATTGTTAGATTTGACTGAATAAAAAATATTTTAATATAAAGAAATAATTGTTAATATTGAATTAAGGAAAATAGTTAATCAAAAAGGAAAATTTTAATGAAATGAATATCTCAAAATAAAAATTAAAATAAAAATAATATTTAGGTCAAACCTTATGGTTGTCAGTCCTAGCCTAGTGCATGACATATGGAGAATATAGTGTCCACCATCACTCCCTCTCAATCAAGGAGGATATCCTTACTCCCTCTCAACCAGGGAGCCATAGCCATAAGCTTCAACTTGTCTCAGTCATCAGCTATTTGTTCTTCAGTGTAGATCTTATTAGTAGCTTGTAGAGATTCTAGATCTTTGTAGGGCTCCTCCTTGGATCTTAATAATCTTTATGCGACTTTGTCATCAAATGGTTCATATATCATCCTCAAGGAGCCAAAATTCCTCACAGTTGCTAGCACATGCCTTCTATCTTTCATAATAGATTTTTTCCTCGTCAATAAGTCATCAACTTTTCAAATATCAATTCTGCCCTCATGCTCTCCCAAGCCATCATCAATGTTGTCCACACAATCCATGTGCTTTTGAACCAAATCAAACAACTACTGGTACAATATCATCAATTAAGTTCTCTCAATCGCTAGCTTTCTAACCTCTTCACATACTTCTGCAAAATGCCCTTTTAGGGAGCCAAACCATATCTCATCATTATCATAATAGGCTCTAATCAAGGTGTGGGATTTTTAATGATCAACATTTCTTTTTAAGGTCTAACAAAGTTTTGTGTCATGCTCTTCAAATTTTAATGATCAATCAATGTGTTTCGAGATTTAATTAATATTGTATCCATCAAGGTCTTTACAACTTCCTCTTTCCATCTATGGTAAGTGAACTTCTTGCCCTCTAATTGACTTCATTGATTCAAGCTTCAAATTGCTCCCTTCATCTTCATTCTTTGCCATGTTCTTCCACTTCTTCCTTCTATTAGTCAGCTTTTAAAGAAATATTTTCTTGACCTATAAAATTTATTAGAATACCATGAAAAACAAAAGGGACAAAGCACAGAGATAATAAATAAGGAGATGTAAATTACTTATCTATTGAGAAGGATTAGCTCCCCCTTAATCTTGGACCTATTCACAAACCTTGTTCTCACATTAAACATCAAGGGTTAGATCTATTTTTAACAATGGATATGATTAAATGGGTTTTTCTCCTAGGGTTCTTCTTGATCCAAACTATGCTAGGGTTCACAAACCCTAAATGCTAAAAGTCTTCAAGACCTCACAAACTGCAAGTTCTACAAACCCAAACAACTTTATAGTCATCAAGACATATTATATAGGAATTTCAAAACACTACAAGCATGTATCTAACTGCGAAACCCTAACAATACTATTGGCATGCATTTTGTCGATTTCATTTATAGCTTTCATATGCAGTGATCTTCTTGGTGTGCTACCAAATCAAGAATTTGTTACTGTCTCTAATCTATATTTATGCATGTCCTTTTACTATTACTCAAATGATCATTACCATGATCTAGTGAACTAGACATAAATCATGAAATGCACACATAAATTATACATACCTCTGTGGCCTTACCTTTTTCATTATGAGTGTTATAGGTCATTTTATTACATTCAACCAAATGGACCTGAACCCAGATTAATCATCATCCATTGACACTTTGCAGTCATCCCCTACAAAGCCCAAAGAATGTCCTTCCCAGAAGTTCTAAGAATCCTAGATTACATTGGCTGAAAAACCCATTTTTGTGGATCAACACACTTCCCTTTAGGGAAACCTACGATGGCGAAGTTTGCACAAATGCAAACTGTGTTGGTCAATGCAGGGTGCTTTCCCAAAAAGTCCGATGATAGCTGGAAATGAGTAATAATAAAAAATTAATTTCAAAGTTTCTCTCTCTAGAAGCTTTAGGAGTGGTTTTAACAATTTATTGTTGGATCATATCTTAAACTCATACTATTGAGGTCTTATCTCTTATCTCCTTAAACTTACCTCCATCTAAAGTGGAACTAAGCCCTATAATGGTAAATCCCAAACCATCTCTTTTACCCTATAAATTCACTGCCTCCCATAGAGTTTTGGTTGGCTTTTGGAGACTCTTAATTATGACCTTATGTTGCTCATTTGTGTCTACAGGTCCATAATCCATCTATGTGTTTGAGGTGTGATTAAAGGCTTGCTATTGTGGCAAAGGAAGGAAAAGATAACTGAGAGAGATTTACAAGGCTAAGGACTTCGCCTTTATTAATACAAAAGTGATTTGTTTCTCCTATATGTAGAAATGAATCAGTGACTTCTTGTTTAGTGTTGTTTATATATGTTATTTCTATGTTTTGGCTCTCTTGCTTCTTTTGGATGATTTGCAAGTTCCACTTTTAGTAATTGGAGTTAGAGCCGAATTTTACAAGTGAGGAGAAGAAGAGAGCTTGAATTGGATCCAAGTCTTTCTTCTATATTTCAAACATCTCTAAGGAAAACATAGAAGTTTTGTCTTGGTTGTTTCTAGATCAAGCCACTAGGTCTAAGGAGATTGCTTCTGTTCACAAAAGGAATTTATCCACAAAACAAATTAGCGACCATACTAGGGAATGAGATGTTCTTTAGTGGTTTTCTTTGTCTAGCCTTTTAGGACCTTTGAAATTGACTCAACTTGTCTTGTCTAGATTATTACTGGACTTAAGAAACCCTGATTTCAAGCTTGGTTAGGGTTTGATTTGCGTGTTTTGAGTGAAATTAGCCCCAACACACTTTTTGTTCTGAGACAAAGCATCATAACACACTCATGCCTTTCTGTAAGTGCGATGATTTGCACTGGTTCCCATATAGTACCTGCGTTGATCCTATAAGTGGAAAAAATTGCATTTTCCTTGCCTTGTTTTGAATTATGTTTTGTTTACAGTGACTTCCTAAGATTTTGGTTTGCCCAAGGTCCCTGTAAAGCCAACAACTTGTTTGAAATTGATTGTGATTGTTTTTTGATTTTCTTTTTGTTGCTTCTTCTTGTTAATTAGGGTTTTTTTTCATTTGATTTGGTTATTGATTTATTAAAGGACTTTGCATAGTACAGTTCAATCTGTTTGCATTATGCCTGCTTCAATAATATTGTCATATTTTTTTTCTTTGTTTTAAAAATTGAAAAAGAAAGAAAAAGAAAAGCTTCATTTCTTCATGCATTAGGGATTTAAATCTTTGGATTGGAATAGTGAATTTGGAGATCTTGTTTGGAAGTTCTAGTCTTTTGCATTGTTATTTGAAACTCCTTCCCTTCTTTAGTTGGATCTTCATTGAATGAAATAGTTCTTTCTCATTCTAGTTTCATTATAGGAGTTCAGGTGAATTCATTTTGATCTGTGAAACTGAAACCTTTATCAAGATCAACATTAAAGTTTAACAATTAACCTAAGGAGCATTTGAAACATTAAAGACAAATTTAGTGGTCTAGGCTAGAATATGTGTTTTAACGTCTCTAAACATGGGAGATATCATTACTTATCAGTGTTACATGACGGGGATGATTGGCTTTCCATGTAGATCAGAGTATATCAAAATGTTCTTCCATGTACCTTTTGGTATACAGGACGATACTCCATGTACAACAAGTATATCAGAATTCCCTGATCATATGATTACGTATTAGACAACACTACTATGGACTGTGCTTCCGTGTACCTCAATGTATATTTTAGATGTCCCCACTAGGTTAAAAACTTGTGATAGGTAATCGAGTTAGTTGCCTTGTTAATTGTGATACACCGAAGACAACATTAAGGGAGATTGCCCACACGTACTTAACTATATTATGCAGTTCACAATGGCTTGGCAATCCTTATATGCCTAGTTACCCTTTTTATTTTTATTTTTGTTTTTACTTTTCAAAATTAATTAATTAACAGTGGAAAAACACCCTTTCCGTTCATGTAGAATGCAAAGATTGCCTCCTTTACCTCCAGATACTACACTTGGTTGTTGTAAAAATAAGAAAACGTCGAAAATTACCCCATCTAGAACCACATCTGAGATTAATCAACCAGAACCATCACTTCCTACTGGACCCAAAGTTACATCTTTGGAAAGTGGTGAGTTCGAAGCAGTGGAAATCTCTCAACCAAAAGTTGTTGAGACATTAGAACTCGACGTTATAGAACCCAAATTTGTAGATTCAGGAATCTTACAAACTAAGGTAATTCAACATGAGGAACAACAAATTACTGAGTTGATCACTTCAAAAAATTATTCTTCCATTTCTTTGCCTTCATCTCATCCATTAACTTTATTCTTGGGTACTGGCGAGGAACCACTTCCACCTGGTTTATTGAGTATCAAGGATATTACTGAGAAAAAGTCTTCTCGACCTAAAACTCCTATTCAAATTCTCAGAACTCCTCTTTATCAAGCTATTCCTTTTGTTACCCCTGATACTCGACCACAAGCTTCTTTACCTTGAGCTCCTCATTATAATTGTCTTTTGAACTCCCGTCACTCACACACTCTTTTGGGAAGTCTAACCATGATAGTGTCAGCTACAATCACCCAACCTGTATCGACCGTTATGAGTGAATCAAATCAAGTTGCGGTGACCTATATGTTCGCCACTTCACCAAAAAATCACCTATATGGTTGTCAATCCATACCATCCGGGTACCAGTCGTCGTTTGGAACTTTTTCTGGTGCATCGACTAGTCGTTGGACTTCTCATTTACCTTCATCATCTAGAATACTATCTAGTTTATATTTACTGAGCGCCTAACAACTCTTTCCACCCGTTTCACCCCAAATTACTTTGGAACAATAGTATGGTGTGTTTCTTAATGGATTAGGACATCCACAACAACCCACTCCATCTTATATTCGGTACCCTCCAATTGGGGGGAAGTTGCCTCCTTTTACTCTTTATCCTCCAAATGGGAGGTCACTTGTTGCTAGAATGTTCCCACCCGTTGATTAGATGTTATAAGTTGGGGAACTGCCTTATGCAAGTCCTCTTCTTACTAGTGCCCCATTTCTAGAAATGACCACCAATCCTTGAAAGATTACCCCTCATGTTTTAGGCCAACTTGGTCAGGTCTTAACTCAAGTTCTGACATGTCAACTTACTCAAGCTATGCTTTAGGTTCCTACTTTTCACCCATCCAATATATACCTCTGATTCCCATCAGTCAACCTGTCTAAGTCACACTTACAAGTCAACCTGTTCAAGTTGCATCTCAAGTGAAAAGTAGTTAAACGGTACAAAGGATCTCTCAAATCACATATGCCTAGCCTGCCTAGGGGACACTACAAACTTCATCTAACCCACTTGGTCAGATTATACCACAGGTACAGGCAAGTCAACCTATCCATAACATGCCATAGGTACAAGTCACTCAACCTGGTATAGGATTGATGAAAATTCAATCTGGAAAAATTTTCCAAGCGATACTACAAAATTCTATTGGCCAAAAAACAACCGATACAACAACATTATCAAGGTCAATATATCCAAGGTCAACCTTTCCAACCTTGTTGTTAGGGGAAAAAATATGTTTCACAATAGTGGATGAAGGTGCCTCTACTTGCATCATGTCGATATCATGTTGGAAATCCTTAGGTTTTCCACAACTTAACCAGTCACCAACCACACTTAAAGCATTTGATGGAAGAAAATTTAAACCTTATGGAATCCTAAATTATTTGCTAATGGAATTAGCCGATAAGGTAGTCGCGGTAGAGGTAGAATTCATTGACGGACCATTAGATTACAACCTCGTACTGGGTCTTTATGCCATGGCAGCTATGATCTCCCTATTTTCAAATGATTGTTTTCCCTCATCAAGGGGGCATTGTGGCCATTGATCAACTCACCTTTTTTTGCCACTGATTCTCAGGCTACTGGTAACATACCGCTTGTGGGTAAAGCTCCATTTCCTTTTGATAATGTTGGGTTAGGATTATTAAAAGACTCATATTTAATGGGAACTTTCTCGATCCCTCTTCCCAACATTTCCACTACTGTCACCCCAATTAACATGCTTTCATCTACTACTATTCCATATGATGCCTGGATTGAACCTTTTGGTGACCGCATGCCACTCAGTCCTTTTTGAGTTAGCTTATGAGGCTACTCTCCTATCATGTTCGATAAATTCTGAAACAAATGACTTATTGAACTTGGTTGACCATCCTTCTCAAGATTCAAGTTCAGTTTCACACTCTAACCCTTTCCAAGATACCTTTACCACAAACGAAAGCATAATGGATATCATGATGTCAGATGAGAAATCCTAGGATGATAGTTATCATCGTTCCTCTTTTCTACCCCAACCTGAAATCCTTGAGAATAATTTTCACCCAAGATTACTGAGAATCCTCAGAACCCAATCTACATTCATGAGGTTATTTCTAAGAAAAATTTGGCGAATATTGATGAAATTGTTCCCCTCGATATTTCAATTAAACTCGAAATTGTTGAAAACGTCCATATAGGTGCCTCTCATTCTTCAGATGAGATTGAACTTTACAAAGCCCCCTTTCAAGAATTTTGTGATGTGTTTGATTAGACCTACAAAGAGATGGCAGGCATTGATCCAAATATAGTAGCGCACGAAATCAAAACAAAGCTTGGATGCCAAACCTGTTAGACAACGTTTCCGTCCAGTGCACCCAAATAAATATACCACAGTCAAAGTAGAAGTTGAGAATATTTTGCGATCTTGTTTCATTTATCCCATTCCATTAATTGATTGGGTCTCAAATATAATTTTTGTAATGAAGAAATAAGGTACGATTCAAGTGTGTGTCGATTACTGGGATATTAATCGAGTTTGTCCAAAGGAAAACTATCCAACCCCCTTCATCGACCAAATTATTGATGATTATGTTGGAAGTGAAGTTTTCTCATTCATGGATATATTTTCTGGATACAATCAAATAATTATACTCTCTTCAGATCAACACAAAACCGTGTTCATCTGTTCATGGGGCGTGTTTGCTGATCAAAAAATCCATTTTGGTCTGAATAATGCATGTGAAACTTTCCAACGGGCTATGAATTATGTTTTCCATGAAATTAAGCATATCGTGCAACCAAATCTTGATGATTTATGTAGTGCCCTGCTCTAGTTGTATGACAATGATACAACATTAACATTTATTTTAGCCCTAAGGCCCACACTTTATTCTTTGAGGAGCTCAGGTTGAGGATCCAGACACATGACTCTACTATTAGTGGTTGTGATGTGTGTGTATGTTCTCTATTGATATTATGACGAAGATAACATTAATGGTTATGCATGTTATCTATTGGTATTATGATGATTGTGGAA
Source organism: Pinus tabuliformis (assembly GCA_031772625.1). Taxonomy (NCBI): domain Eukaryota; kingdom Viridiplantae; phylum Streptophyta; class Pinopsida; order Pinales; family Pinaceae; genus Pinus; species Pinus tabuliformis. The sequence continues at coordinate 1,445,458,597 of CM062819.1, forward strand.
TTAATGGTCATGCATGTTCTCTATTGATATTATGATGATAGTAGCATAAATGATTATGTTTAGTATCTATGAATTCATGCTAATGGTAGCAGTAAAGGATATGTATGCTCTCTATTGATATCATCATGATGATAGCTTTGATGGATAGGTATGTTTTCTATTGATATTACGATGTTGATATTTTTGATGGATATGTATTATGATGATGATATCCATGATGGATGTGTCCCCTATGTTACCTACTTGAATTAGTTCTAGTTCACAATGAACAATGATGCGAATGAATAGGTGATGTTGATGATGCTATTATGACAATGAATAACACTGAGAAACCTTTTTATTGATGATTATTGAGTATGGAAGGAAACCACTGGAGGCACTCGCATATGACGAGTTGATGAGACCTGGTTTGATGAAAATTGATATTTTTGTCTTCAAAATTCTAAGTCAATTTTGAAACTTGCTATATATGTTTATCTACATTCTGATGATATGTTAGTGGTTGCAGGCACAAATTAGTTGCTTGACCGAATGACTCACATATGGGTGATGGGGTTGTACAATTGGATGGAACTACATGGGAGGGGAGGGACAGTGTCCTTGATCTCACCCACTAGCACTCCCGTCGCGACTTGGGCTGGAAAGGTTGAAACACCTTCACCTTGAAGATCATGATGTCATGAGGACAAGTCCCAAAGTTGGGTCTCTCATGAGGATTTTACTGGGGTACGCACATCAAGGCAAATTCCTTGATCCCCGACACCATTAGTCTCACTATAGCAGGAAACATAAGAGATGATAGTGGTCTCTGCCGTTGCACCTATACTTTCCCTTCGTAGACATTGAATTCTTGAAGGGAAAGTGGCATGACACCCTTGGAACTTCAAGGGAATTTCTTGAATGGCATGACCAACTTGGTACCCTTGGCATCACACATAAATTGTTAGGTGCGGCACCCTTGGAACTTCAAAGGAAGTTCTTGAAGGGCATGACCAAACTTGGCACCCTTGGAATCATTAAAAATAAATTAATTAATAAATATAATCAAGATATGAAAACCATGTAAATTCACATCAAGTGGTGAATGATGATTAGAACTGAGGTAATTAAATCAAGAACAAAACTTTGGTTAAGGGGATCATAGGAAGAAATAAAATATTTTACCTTAAAAACTCTACCCTTCCCATGTTGGAAAATTTTAGGTAGATAATGTAATTTAATTAGGTAAAAAGGGGAAAGAGGAACATAAATGTAAAGGATAAACATTAATCCTAAAATAGTTAAACCTAATTAAGAGAAGAGGATGGTGAATTAAAATAATATTAATAAATTAAATTTTAGATAAATTTAGAGAACCTCCATGTGGAAACAACCAACATAAGAATAATATCCATCTAAGAGATAACTTGAGTTAAATTAGGGAGTAGATAGGGGATCAAATCTTGACTTATCAATTGACTTTAGTAATGAACACAAATTAAGGAGTAAAAAATTGGAATCAAGAGACAACTAGGAGAAAAATATGAATCTTGTTGAGGTGAGGAAAAATATTAGTTTTAAATTAAAATTTAAGTGAATAATTTTGGAGACACTTGATGAGAGAGTGACACATGGGTGGGTGAATAATTAAACCATTGAATTATAAAAAATAATTAATTATGCATGAAATTATAAGTGTCACCTATGAGGACTCCTATAAAACAAGGGGCAGGCCATGGGAGAAGGGAATTTTTCTTTACCCTATTGTTGGATGGATGAGACTATGTCAGAGTAGCGACTACGAGCTATAGTGAGTTTGGTGAGGTAGAGTACTTTAGAGAGAGGACTCTTGAGCCAAAGAGTGCTCTCCTCTACCAGCGAATACATTCCTTCATTGTATAACCCCATTGCAGCTCGAGGGTCCACAGGGAAGGAGAGTACCCAAGGAATAGGCTGGGAGGTCAACAGGTAGGTCATTCCATTTGGATTAAGCACGTCAACATTCACACTTGGAGGCGACCGAAAACAAAGGAGGGCAAATAGCGGCAAGCCAAATTTGAATCTCATCTCCTAGTGAACGATACCTATGTTGTTATAATACTCCTTTGTATGATTTCATTACGGTTTTAGTTAATAACAATTAAATTAGATGATATGTTCAATAAAGTGAAATTTAAGAAATTTTTATATAATGTTTAATCATTTTTGAGTTCCCAATGCTATTTTCTTATGGTTGTACTTTTATTATTTAAAAAAATAAAAATAGAAATTAGAGGGCTGGTCCCTACAATTTACTTGCTCATTCTAAGTGTTCTTTAGATCATCCCATGCATCTCAGAGAAATCTTCTTTCGATGTTTCTACTATAAGATATGCTTAAAGCCATAGAAATGTGTCTTTTGTGTAAAATTTGGTCACCTCTTGGGATTCATTGTGTCCAAGCAAGGGATCTCTATTGATCCGTTAAAAGTCCAGGAAATTCTTGATTTGCCCGCTCCTTCCAGTCTTGTTTAGTTACAATGATTACAAGGGAACGCTAACTTTCTACGTCGATTTATCGCCAATTATGCAGAACTCACTAAGGTTTTTACACGATTATTGAGAAAAGGGGTTCCATTTCATTGGGACGATATTACCCAAAAATCCTTTGATGCCCTAAAGAATATATTGGCTCATGCATCATTGTTGCTTTCCACTGGCTATCACCGAGATTATTTCCTATATCTTGTTGCGGTTGTTACCAATATCGCTATGGTATTGGTACAGGAAGATGACTTAGGTGATGAAAATCCCCTTTACTATTTGAGTTATAATTTAATGAATACTAAAGCCAAGTATTCTCACATTGAAAAATTAACTTTGGGAGTCGTGCAAGTTGTCCAAATATTTCGCACCTATATCTTGCTTCACAAGACTATTGTTGTTTCCGACTGTAACCCCATGAATTGTTGATTTTAGGTAGCATCAAATGTGCTCTAGCCTTGAAAAATGATGGATAGGCTAAGGCACATGAGATCTCCAAAACCCATAATCGTTTGGAGAAATTCCACCTGGATGAAGAGTTATTAAAATAATTAATATTTTTTATGAGTTCTTAAGTCTAAACTTAGGAAAATAAAAATATTAATGTGTATTAATAAAATATGGGTGAGAAAGTTATAAGTGATGAGGATCAACCCAACTCTAATCTTAGCTGTTGATTAGAGACTTAATCTCAGCTGTTGAAGACTCAACAGGAAAAGTATAAGACGAGGCTTGAGGGTCAGTTGGAGACACACCAAGTGATAAAAAATTGATTTTTTGGGACGAGGTTTGCTAAGGAAATCGAGTTAGTGATCAAAGTTGTAGCGTGGGGTAGTTCAACAAGGGTTTTTCATCCGATGCTGAATAATACATCGCAGAGAGGCAACACAGTGCTGGGAGAGACAACACACACTCTAAAAGGGCTGACACAAAGGTCGTAAAGCTGATGCAGAGGACACAGAGGGTTGACGCAGTGAGACGCAAAGGCCGCAGAGGCTGATGCTGGGTCTTAGAGGCAACGCTGGGGAGATTCTGTGGGGAAGACTGGGAGAATATCATCAAATTATGAGCTGGGAGAGGGTGACACAACTCCTGAAGGATTGACGCAGTTCCAGAGCAGTGCTTGGAGCAGATTTTGTTGTCCAACATAGGGAACAACCGAAGTCATTGTGGGGTTTGATCATCCATTTGCTGATTTTCAGGAATATCTGTCTACGGATAGAGGTACTACTGTCAAGGATATTCTCTGTTGGGTGAGCCATTTTTGGCATCCTAGTTGTATTCATGAATCTGCTTAAAAAAATAAACCCTCTACATGCTGCACCGATTCTCCTGAATTAGGTTTTTCCAGGGAAAATTGTCCAAAAATAACGGTGTCCCTCGTGTTGTTGTCTTAGTTTATTTCAGTTCATGATCTGTATATTTGTGAAGGCTGCAATAGTGTTTACTTCGATGTTTATGGAATTAAATAACTTGTTAATGTAAAGAAAAAGTAGGAGATTGTAAACCAGTAATTGCAGTAGGGGTTTTTGATGTGTTAGATTCAAGAATTTTACATGGTATCAGAGCGATTGCAGATCGTAGATAACTGAAGAAACCAGTCGAGAAATTTGAGAATTTGCAGCAAAGAAGCAACTATCCCAAGAGACAACATTGTTCCAGATCCGGAGAGGCAGAAGGAGGAGTGATGTAGTGTAGAAGAAGTGACACAGAGGCTCACATAGTGCATGCATAAGCTTTCGAAGCCGAGAGAGGAAGACAGAGTAGCTGCGTTAGCCATCAGGGCCAACGCAGAAGCAGAGGAGGGTAGATCAGGCTCACACAGAGCCACATCATCCTTCTGAGCTAGGAAGGATTGACGCAGTTGGTTGGGAGGAACAGATTCAACCCACACAGAGATTGTGTAGAGCCTGAAGGGTTTAGATTCTTCGAGTTGTCGGGGTTAAGGGAGCTTTGTAGATTTTGACTTGAGGAGTTGGTGGGATGTTTTTTGTTGGTGCAGAACAATGCTAAGGAGATTGAACCAAGGTAGAGGGAAGCACTACCTCGATAGATTTCTAGCCAAGAATTCTAGATCTGAGTTGTAGCGGCAAAGGAGGATTGGAGAGGATTTATTCAATAGTTGGCCAGAGGATTTCCGAGAGGGAAATCAGGACTCAGAGGGAGTCCAGAGAAGAGGAGTAGAGATGGCAGTGAACGAATAGAGGGATTAGGATAGATTGGATGGGGCTTCCAATTTTGTCATCTGGAAGGCCAGGATCCTGGAAATCCTCGATAAACATTGCATCAAGGACTATGCCTTGAGAGTAGTAGCTGTTTTGGTTGACATTGATGCAGCCAATAAGTATGAGGAGGCCCAGGCAATGAAAAAATGCATGATCCTAGATGGAATCAAGGATCATGTAATACCACATATTGCTGAGAAGAACACAACAAGGGAGATGTAGCAGACACTAACCACCTTATACAAGGTATCTTCCGTGCAACGAAAAATGTTATTGGAGAATCAACTGAGGAAATATCTAATGCAGAAAGGAGAGGAGATAAATCCATTCCTTCTTGGGTTGCAAGGGATTCATGACCAACTTACTTTCGTTGGGTCTGCATCAGATCTAGAGTTCATGGTCATGAGTTCCCTAAATACAGTCAATGAGGATAGGGAGACGTTTGTCCAAATCATTTTGGGCAAAGTGACTCTCCCCAGTTAGGAGGAGATGTGGGCAACTCTTCGACAAGAAGAGCTCAGGAGATTGACCAAGGCGAGGAGTAGTAGTAAGGGAGTTCGAATCAAGCAGGAGGAGGAGGAGGATGCAACTATCGCATCAACGAGACAATAGGGGCTACAGAAGAGGAAGAATAAAGATATCTCCAAGGTCAAGTGCTTGAAATGTGGGGAGCTGGGACATTATGCCTCTCAGTGCCCTAGGAAGAAAGGGAAGGGAGAAGCTTTCGACTCAAAGGCTAATCCAGCAAAGACAGAGAAGGATGTCAAGAATAATGATGATTATGCGATGAGTGTTCATGTGCCTCTAGAGAAGAGGTGGGGTGATCTGGATTTGTAGTCGATAGGACTACATACACAAGCAGGATCCTTGAGGTGCCCAAAATCTTAGATCACATATGGCCACGGGAGACCTTAACAACACTAGAATGAAGACAAGTGCCAGGTGGAGCAAGGTGTGATGGAGCAACAATGGCAGTGCTAGAGTGCCAAAGTCTATAGCAGCGCAATGGAGGTTGTAGTAGTGCGAGAGACACATAGGTGTTTGCAACAGAGCAGGGGCAGCAGAGGGAGCACATGATAGAAGCAAAGGTGGCTTCAGCATCACGAGGCTTCCAAATTGACCAGGATGTCAGTGTTTGGGTGAAGTTAGTTACTTACTTCTCGGTAACTGAGTTGCAGTTAGAAATGGAAATGCTATGTGCAACTTGATGTAGCATGTTGAGAGGGAGTTGTAGTACATATGTAGTAGTGGCAGTGGAAGTGTCATGGGCAGTAGTACAGGAAGCAACAGTGTATTGGATGTGGGACAACAAGCCAAGCATAAGTACAAAGGACCAATGTTGAGGATCAGTGTGATGCTTCTATGGTGAAGCATTGCTAGAGCACATTCCTTACTAAGAGGGAGTGTTGATTTTGGGTAGCATCGGATGTGCTCTAGCCTTGAAAATTGGTGGAGAGGCTAAGGCACATGAGATCTCCAAAACCTAGAAATCGTTTGGAGAAATCACCCTCAGATGAAAAGCTAATTTTTATTATTATTATTTTTAATGAGTTCCTAAGTCTAAACTAAGGAAAATAAAAATATTAATGTGTATTAATAAAATATGGGTGAGAAAGTTCTAAGTGACAAGGATCAACCCAGTTCTAATCTTAGCCGTTGATTAGAGAATTAATCTCGATCATTGAAGACTCAATAGGAAAAGTATAAGAGGAGGCATGAGGGTCAATTGGAGACACACCAAGTGATCAAAGAATTTGATTTTCTGGGGTGAAGTTTTCTCAGGAAGTTGAGTTAGTGATCACATTTGCAGTGAGGGGCAGTTTAATAATGGTTTTTCATCTGAGTCTGAAGAATACATCGCATAGAGGCAATGCAGTGCTGAGAGAGACAACGTAGGCCCTATAAGGGCTGATGTAGAGGTTGTAAAGCTAACATAGAGGATGTAGAGGGTTGATGCAGTGAGACGTAGAAGCCGCAGAGGCTGATGTAGGGCTTAAGAGGCAGCGCTGAGGAGGTTCTGTGGGGAAGACTGAGAGCAGATCAACATATTCTGAGTGGGAGAGGGTGATACATCTCTTGGAGGAGTGACATGGTTCCAGAGCAGTGCTTGGAGCAGCTTTCGTTGTCCAGCATAGGGAAAAACTAAAGTCACTATGGGTTTTGATCATCCGTTTGCCGATTTGCTGGAATATCTCTCTCCGGATAGAGGTACTATTTCCAAGGATATTATTTTTTGGGTGAGCCATTTCTAGCATCCTAGTTGTATTCATGAGTCTACTTAATAATACAAACCCTCTATATGCTGCACCGATTTTCCCGAATTGTGTTTTTCCAGGGACAAATGTCCAAAAATAACAATGTCCCTTGTGTTATTGTCTCAGTTTATTTCAGTGCATGATATGTATATTTGTGAAGGTTGCAAAAGTGTTTACTTCAATGTTTATGCAATTAAATAACTTTTTAATGTATAGAACAAGTAGGAGATTGTATACTAATAATTGCAGTAGGGGTTTCTGATGTGTTATATTCGGGAATTTTCACATGACTTACATCCTTTCATGTCAATTGCTTGGGGGAAAATACTCGAAGTGGATCGTCATTCTCCAAGAGTTCGAATTGGAGTTTGTTAAATCCAAGTCTAAGAAATCCTTATTCTTTGCAGAACGGATCCGCGACCTCCCCTCTCCTAATTCAGAATCAACAACTAGCGATCTTATTCCTGATGAAACATTGTTTATGATCAATCCCTCTAATCCATGATACTACTCATTCTAATAAACGTCATTTTTGATACCAGGCTCACCACTATATCATAATCGATGACACTCTTTACCGTCATGGTGTCGACACAATTTTTTGTCATTTCCTCACACATGAGGAAGATGAGAAAGAATTGAATGAGTGTCATGTTGGAGTGTATGATGGACATATGTTGGGATATTATACTGCCCAAAAAATCTTACGTGCCGATTACATTTGGCTACCTATGTTAAGAGATTGCATCTTAGCAGTCCAAAAGTGTCATGCATGCCAAATTTATAACCATAAAGCATTTGCTCCATTGCATCCTATTGTTGTTGTTGGCCCATTTGTTGAATGGGGCATTGAGTTTATTACATGTAGCCCACACTCTTCCGAAGGGCATGATTATATAATCATTTTAGTATATTATTTTATTAAGTAGGTAGAGGCGATGCCTACATATGACAACAATGACAAAACTATCACGCTCTTTCTTTTAACCTCATTATCGCAATATTAAATATACCACAAGCTATAGTCATGGACCATGGGAAACATTTCCATGACTACATAATGTCTGAATTGATTTCCAAGTTGGACTTACTGTATGACAGCTCAACTCCCTACTATCTACAAGCCAATGGTCAAGTAGAAGCCATCAACAAAGTTTTGAAAATGATGCTTCAACGCATGGTAGGGATTCATAAAACAAATTGGCATATCATTCCTTTTCCAACTTTGTGGGCATATTGTACCTTTGTTCAGACTATGACTGAATTCACACCTTTTTAGTTGGTGTATGGTCTTGAAGTTGTTATCCCAATCGAATCTGAAATTCCATCATTAAAATTAGTCGTCAAACTTCTTCCAAATACATCTTCTGAAGAAGAACATTTTTTTGCACCTAGCTTGTTTAGATTAGACTTGTCGTGATGCCACAATGGTCAATGAGGCTCATAAAAAATGTATCAAAGCATAATTTGATCAAAATGTGAAACCCCATGTCTTCTCAGAAGGTGATGTGGTCCTCGTATATGGCCAAGAATATGATAAATTAAGAGCTAGGAAACTTGAATCAATGTGGTTAGGTTCATACATAGTTAAACACATACTTGCAAAAGGGGCTTATGAGCTTGTAGAATCTAACAAAATTCCCTTGGTGCAACCTCAAAATGGGTTGTACCTCAAAAAATACTATGATTAGAATCTTTCTACATAATCATTATGTACACGCTGTATAGGTTTTCTAGTGTGTTTGCAATGTAGTTTTCTTGAGATTTTTCTATCGCTTATACTTATGTTGGATTACATTTGATTTGCAGATGTCGGCATTCGCTCAGCCATATGTTGGTTATGATGATGGCGCTAGCAGTGGTACCCGAAACCTTTCCTCCGTAACATGGGAAATATATGCTTCTAATGATGAGTTAGTGAGTTTGCAAGGAATATGCATCAATCGCTCAACTAATAATATCGTTGAGTACAATGTTGTGATCAAACTATTATCTGATGCCATTTCACGTGGTATCCACCATTTAGTTATCAAACTTGATTCACAATTTGTGGTGCTACATTTGAATAACATTTATTTACTGAGAAGTATAACTATGTTACGCATGTTTTTGAGAGTTTGTCTACTAGAGAGACATTTTAATTACATTGAATATCAACACGTTCCATGAAGTCTAAATAAATTGATAGATGTGTTAGCTAATTATGTTTTAGATAGACATTTGCAACATTTGTAAATATAAAATTATCATCATACATTGTAAAAGATAGTAGAATAAGTAGAAAACATCCATAGATAGATTTATAAATAGTGCTTTTAGTTTTACAAAAATTATGTCCGATACAAATATGGCCCATGACCAATAATATATGAATATATGTGAGATAAATTGTGTCTTAAGATCCCCTAGGTGACTAATCTTGATGACAATCATGGTAATATATGACCGCGTGGGCATCCTTGTGTAACAATCAACCAATCCAAGATGGTACCCCTATGGTATATCTCTGCAGACAAATAGGGACTTCATCAATCCCTGTGTCTGGAATGGTAAGCCCTCCACATGAGCTTCAAACTCGGCCAGTGCCTCTGCTATGTCCGAATCAACCGAATCTAGTACTCCCTACCTAAACTGTGACTGTGCCCATCGATGAAGTGCTGACATGTCCATTGGTTGCATTGGTCCGATGTTTGCATGAAAAATAGATAGATAGTCTCTAATACATATTTTTTTTATAAAACTTAAAAACCAACAATATCCAAAATTACATTGTTGTTTTCCTGCATCATTCCATTACTCGCCCTTAGGTAGGACAAGCTTAGGATCGCCTCTGAAGACTACTCCCGCATAGGGATAATCCTCAATCATGATTAGCTACAATTTTTTCCCTATTGAGTTGTTCCTTCAAATTGGCCTAAACCTCTTCGTAATAATTAAAGATTGTAGGGGCCAAACACTCTAATGCATACTGCATCTGAGACTTGGTAGCCAAGTGAGGAGCAACACTACTAGCCAATTGTGTAATGGTGAATAGAATGGTTTTGAGAGGAAGATGGAAAGCATATTTTATCTTGATATTCCTATCCTTACTAGGCTGAGAGGTAGGCTACAATGGGTAGCTACATAATCCTTTACTATTTCTCCACCTCTCCTACATCTAAACAAGGAAATAAGAGTGCATTTACATGAAATCCCTGTCAACAAATAGATGTCTTCAACATCTGTTGTGACCATATACTCACCAATCTTAAATAATTTCCCATATGTCCTAGTCTCTAACTATACACTGTAGCAACTCCATTTGGACCCTCATGCTCGAGATTTGAAAAACTTCAGCAAACCACAATTCCTTAATGCATTGATTGTTGTTGGATCATTTGCTATTGTTACATCTTGCATTCCATGTTCCCTTTATCTCCAATATAACACCATTTTCACTTTAGAAAATACCTACAAAATGCAAGGAAAAAACATATATGATCACAAGAACAAAATATTTTGGGAAAAATAACTCAAAATATATATTTTTTAAACCGTTTTTCACTTATTGCACTTACCCTTCTTGGTAATTGCATTGAGCCGCACTTTTCAGTGTTAATTAAACTGCCTCATCACACCTCTCGATATAGGATGCCTGCGATGGGACAAGGGCAAAATCTAGTCCTAAAAATTGATGAAAAATTCCCAAAAAATGCTTGAAATTGAAAATGGAAACCATGAAAATGAAGAGAAAAGACAAATATCTTACCTGGAACTGATGACAATGAAAATCGTCCACGGAATTGGCCACAATCATCTATTCAAGAATCAAGGTAAAAACCACATAGATCTCTCCAAAATGGTAAAATGGCAAATGGTAATAAATAAGTTACTTTTACTTCTTTTATGGTGAAAATAAGTCATTATTTTACTTTTATATATATATTTTTACCATATATCATATATTGATGATGTTTTTATGGTTTTCTAAGCAAGTTAAATGACAACTGAAGGATGTGGTGCAGGTTATAAATTGGATTTTTAATAAAAGTCATTTTGGTAAATGAGAACACTTTTATTGCTTTTTAAGGCTCATTAAGCTTACAGAAAAGGAACCCCCCGGAGTCCTCTTTAAGCTCTTTTCAGACTCCCAAAACATGAAAATATTGTTGCGCACTTGTCTTTTCGAATTCGATAAACTAAATGAAAGGATGTCTACCCAGTATAAGTTTACCCCTTTTCTGGAGTGGATAAACTATTTACAAAAAAAAATACTTTAGTCTAACATGGCTAAAAGGTTCTCTTGGGTATTATTTTATGCCTTTTCAGGCCCAAGAGACTAAATTTATGAAAAGGGAGCTTTTAGAGTTTTCTTCTTCGCCTCTTTTTCAAAATCTCTAAACATGAAAATGAAGTCGAGTTATATCTTCACTAGACTCGTAAAACTATAAACAATGTAGGATTCGTCAAGCATGACGAGACCAAACCACTCCTTCTCAGGGTTCGTTAAAAATACTCAGAAGGGTTCATCCAAAGGATGAACTTATAGGCAAAGCATATGCTATCCTCCTAAAACTTGTTAAAAAATAAAGGGGTACTTGCCATAAATGGTTGAGAAATTGGGGAAACAGGTCATAAAACATATTTATGGTAGCGAGTCACTCTTAAGCATGACACTCTTTCACCTCCATGATTGTATTGGGTTGGGAAATCCACTTGGCTCTATGTTTATCACACCTCAATGAAAGCCTTCATGATGGGTCTTTGAGTAAATGCTACTAACTTCATTAAGTGTCGTCGATATATTCAAGAGAATTCCACCCTTAGTTGACATCTTCTACAATACCTTTAAGCCTCTTTTCATGTTTTCCAACCCTGAACTAGCTCTGCATCATCATTCTGTCTCAAATATTGATACTCGTTTTGTGTCATTGATGAGGGATACATTAAGACCCTCATACTATGGGTCACTTCCTATTGACATCAACACATTATCTAGGAAGTTGACTTAGAAACTCCTTTTAGTGCCCTAGATCTTGCATACCTCAATGCAAGTGTCCTCGCTTTCGGTAAGAGGTTGGAATCATTGGCCTTTAGTCAGAAGATTATGTGTGGTGTTTGACTTCATCTCATCCATTCACACCTCATAGATTTCACTTTAGTACCTTAATAGCCATTATCATTATCAGTGGTTCCTCTCACATCTGTTAACGATTTTCATCATTGGGCGGTAATTAGATGGTGTCTAACATGTTTGACTCCAACACATCTATTCACATGGTTATACTTGTACTATCACATGATGAGGTAGAAGACCCCGGATCTAGTTTCATCCATTCGGGCTATGATTTTAGGATTCATACAAATATTTACAAAGTATGATGGTTATTGTCATGCAGAAATCCATTCAAGGAAGTCATCAAAACCTAACACATCAGAAACCCCTACTGCAATAACTGGTTTATTATCTCCTACTTGTTACTTACATTAACAAGTTATTTAATAATATAAACATCAAAATAAACACAATTGTAGCCTTCACAAACATACATATCAACAACTGAAGTAAATTGAGATAACACAAGGGACACTGTTATTTTTGGAAACTCATCCCCGAAAAAACCGAATGCAGGAAAACTGGTGCAACATATAGAGGGTTTTATTATTAAGCAAATTCTAAATACAACTAGGGTGCTAGAAATGGCTCACCCTTCAATTAATATCCTTAGCAGCAATACCTCTATCTGGAGACAGATATTCCGGCTGATCAGAAACCGGATGAACGATCCCACAACAACTCCGGTTGTTCCTTGTGTTGGACAACGAAATATGCTCCACGCACTCTCTCAAACTACGCCACCCTCTCTGGCTTTGTGTTAGCCAATTAGATCTCAATCTGTCCCACTGGATCACCTTAGTGCAGCCTCTACGGCCCTTTGCGTCAATTGAATCAGCCTCTACATCTTTTGCGTCATCTCCTTTGGCCATCCGCATCCTATGCATTTGCCTCCTTAGCCTCTACATCAACCATTTCTGCGTTTGTGTCATCTTTCCTAACTCTGCGCTGCCTCTTCCAAAACTTTGTTGCCTCTTTGATATGTATTTCTCAGCCTCTTACCGGCTTCCCCTCACTGCAACTAATGATTTGTTCGATTTCCTTAGCAAACCTCGCCCCAGAAAATTGAACTGACTGATATTTCTTGATGTCTTGGTGTATCTCCAACTGACCCTCAAGCCTCCTCTTATACTTTTCTTGTTGACGATTCAATGAATGAGATTAAGTCCCTAATCAATGGCTAATATTAGATCTGGCTTGATCCTTGTTATTTAGAACTTTCTCACCCATATTATATTAATACACATTAATATTTTAATTTTCCTAAGTTTAGACTTAGGGTCTTATTAAAAATATTAATTATTTTAATATCTCTCCATCCAAGTGGAATTTCTCGAAACGATTTCTAGGTCTTGGAGATCTCATGTGCCTTAGCCTCTCCACCAATTTTCGTGTATAGAGCACATCTGATGCTACCAAAAATAAACACTCCCTCTTAGCAAGGAATGTGCTCTAGTAATGCTTCACTATAGAAACATTACATTGGTCCTTCACATCGGTACCTGTGTTGATGCTTTCCCTATTGCATCACACCCTCTGCACTGCTACTTCCTGTACTCCTTCCCATGACACAACCACTGCCACTGCTACATCTGTACTACAACTCCCTCTTAACATGTTGTATCATACGTCCCATAGCACTGCCACTGTTAACTGCTACACTGCAACTCAGTTACCAAGAAATAGGTAACTAACTTCTGCCAAATATTGACATCTCGGTTAGTCTGGAAACCTCGTGATGCTGAAGCTACCTCTGCTGCTATCATGTTCTCCCTTTGCTGTCATTGTGCTGCTGCAAACACCTATGTGCCTCTCGCATTGCTGCAACCTCTGTTGCCCTGCTACAGACTTCTGCACTATAGAACTGCCTTGTCGCTCCATCACACCTTGCTCCACCCAACAACTATCATCATGCTACTATCATTAAGGGCTCCCATAATTGGATGTGATCCAATAGTTTGGGCATTTCAAGGATCTTGCGCCTACATGTAGTCCTCTTGACTACAACTCGATGTCACCCCACCTCTTCTTTAGAGGTGCATGAGCACTCATGACAGAATTGTCATCAGTCTCGACATCCTTCTATTCCTTAGTCGAAGCTTCCTTTGAGTTAGAAGCTTCTCCCTTGCCTTTCTTCCTAGGGCATTGAGATGCATAATGTCCCAGCTCCCCATAGTTGAATCACTTGACCTTGGAGATGTCCTTCTTCTTCCTCTTCCCTTGTTGTCCCACAAATGCTAGAGTCACATCCTCCTCCTACTCTTTCTTGACTCGAAGTCCCTTACCGTTACTCCCTAACTTGGTAAACCTCCTGATCTCCTCCTCTTGTAGAGCTGCCCACGTCTCCTCCTAATTGAAGAGAGTTGCTTTGCCCAAAATGGTTGATTAGAGGAATTTTGAGGTCTAAATTGGGCCTCCTAAGAAAAATGTACAACCAAAATAAACTTTATAAGAACCAATAGGATTTAGGATGATGATGTCAACCATGGGGGATGATTCACCATTTTTGGAGTAAAAAAGTAAAAATATTAAAAAATAATAAAATGACTTTTTCAACTCGTATTTTAAACTTATCTCCCTAAGGTTTTACTCAAATTTCGAGTGGGATTACTCATTGGATGAAAAATTTAATTCGTCATCCAAGGAGTACCCATGTTCCATACTTTTGATGGAGTCTGCTACACGAAAAATGAGAAATACATGAAAAAGCGTCATTGCAATCATGTTTTTCATATATTTCTCATTTTGCATGTAGTATGGTCCATCAAAAGTATGCAACATGGGTACTCCTTGGATGAGAAATCAAATTATGCATCCAATGAGTGTTTCCTCTCGAAATTTGAGTAAACCAATAAGGAGATAAGTTGAAAAAATAGTTTTTTCCTTTTTCCCTCTAAACTTTGATGATGTAATCAAATCTTATTTTATTATTTCCACTATTATTTTATAATTTCCTTAGGAGGCCCATTTTAGACCTCAAAACTCCCCTAATGTGGACAAATGCCTCCTAGTCCTCAAAGACTGCATTCAGAGTAGTCTTGACCACAAAGTCTAGATCTAGTGTAGACCCCACGGAAGTAAGATGGTCACGAATTCCTCACAACCCGAGGATGAAGTGATCTATATCCTATCCTTTCAACATTTGATATGACCTCAGTTGATTCTCCAATAACATCTTATACTTCACGGAAGAGCCTTGGTACAAGGTGGTCAACATCTGCCACATCTCATTTGCTATGTTCTTCTCAGAGATATGTGGTATGACATGATCCTTGACCCCATCTAGGATCATGCATTTCGTATTTACCATGGCCTCCTCATACTTCTCATTTGTATTTGGGTCAACTGGGACAACTATGGTTTTCAAGGCATAGTCTTTGATGCGATGTTTATCCAGGATTTCCAGGATCCTGGCCTTTCATATGACAAAATTGGAAGCCCTGTCCAATCTGTCATGATCCCTCAATCTGTTTGCTACCATCTCTTCTCCTCTTCTAGACTCCCTCTGAGTCTCGAATTCCCTCCTAGATATTAGCTAATTGTCGAATCACTCCTCTCCAATCCCTCTTTGCCACTACAACTCGGATCTGGATTTCTTGGCTAGAAATCTATTGAGCTAGTGCTTCCCTCTACCTTGGTTCCGTCTCCTTAGACATTTTTCTTCTCAAACAGAAACATCATCCCAACATATCCTCAAATTACAATTTTCACAACTCCCTTAGCCTTGGCAACTGAAGAATCTGAGCCCTTCTAGCTCTACGCAATCACACTGAGAGCTGGATCAACTCCTCCTGGCCTCAATGTCAATCCTTCCTAACTGAGAAAGATGACCGGGTACTGCAAAGGCCTAATCTTCCCCTCCTCTACCTTTGCGTTGGCTCTCCTCCTGACTTAGAATGTTGATGCAAGCTCTACGTCACCTTCTAAGCATTACGTCACCTCTTCTCTTGCTGCTTTAGCTCTGGAACAACCCTCTCTTTCGAGACAATTGCTTTTGCTGCAAATTTTTAGATTTCATCTACTGGCATCTTTAGTCCTCCTATGATCTACAATCCCTCTCATACCATGAGAAAATTCTTGAATCTAACATCAGAAACCCCTACTGCAATATTTGGTTTATTATATCCTACTTGTTATTTACATTAACAAGTTATTTAATAATATAAACATCGAAATAAACACAATTTTAGCCTTCAAAAACATATAGATCAACAATTGAAGTAAATTGAGATAACCCAAGGGACACTATTATTTTTGGACAATCATCCCCGGAAAAATCCAATGCAGGAAAACTGGTGCAACATATAGAGGGTTTTATTATTAAGCAGATTCTGAATACAACTAGGGTGCCAAAAATGGCTCACCCTTCAGAGAATATCCTTGGCAGCAATACCTCTATCCAGAGACAGATATTCTGACTGATTAGCAACTAGATGGACGATCCCACAACAACTTGGTTGTTCCTTGTGCTAGACATCAAAAGCTACTCCAGGCACTCTCTGGAACTGCGTCACCCTCTCGGGCTCTACGTCAGTGAATTAGCTATCAGTGTGTCCCATTGGATCACCTCAGCGCAACCTCTGAAGCCCTCTGCATCAACTACGTCAGCCTCTACAACTTTCGCGTCAGCTCCTTTGGCCCTCTACATCCTCTGCATTGACCTCCTTAACCTATGCGTCAACCCTTGCTGCCTCTGCGTCAGCCTTCCTAGGCTCTACAATCCCTCTTCCGGCACTCTGTTGCCTATCTAATATGTATTCCTCAACCTCCTGCTGAGCTACCCCTCACTGCAACTAATCACTTGCTTGATTTCCTCAACAAACCTCGCCTAAGAAAATTGAACTGGCCGATCTTTCTTGGTGTCTCGGAGTATCTCCAATTGACCCTCAAGCCTCCTCTTATACTTTTCATGTTTACGATTCAACAACTAAGATTAAGTCCCTAATCAACGACTAAGATTAGATCTAGCTTGGTCCTCGTTATTTAGAACTTTCTCACCCATATTATATTAATACACAATAATATTTTAATTTTCCTAAGTTTAGACTTAGGGTCTCATTAAAAATATTAATTATTTAATATCTCTCCATCCGGGTGGCATTAGGGGAATTTTGAGGTCTAAAATGGGCTTTTTAAGAAAAATGTACAAGCAAAATAAACTTTATAACAACCAATAGGATTCAAGATGATGATGTCAACCATGGGGGATGATTCACCATTTTTGGAGTAAAAAAGTACAAAGATTAAAAAATAATAAAAGAATAAAACTACTTTTTCAACTCATATTTTCAACTTCTCTCCCAAAACTTTTACTCACATTTCGAGTGGGAGCACTCATTGGATGCAAAATTTAATTCCTCATGCAAGGAGTATCCATGTTGCATACTTTGTATGGACCACACTACACGAAAAATGAGAAATACATGAAAAAATGTTATTGCAATCACGTTTTTCATGTATTGATCATTTTTGATGTAGCAGGGTCCATCAAAAGTATGCAACATGGGTACTCCTTGGATGGGGAATCAAATTATGCATCCAACGAGTGTTTCTGCTCGAAATTTGAGTAAACCCATATGGAGATAAGTTGAAAATACGAGTTGAAAAATTACTTTTGTCTTTTTTCCCTCTAAAATTTGATGATGTAATCTAATCTTATTTTAGTATTTCCACTATTATTTTATGATTTCCTTAGGAGGCCCATTTTAGACCTCAAAATTCCCCTAATGAATTTCCCCAAGCGTTTTCTGGGTCTTAGAGATCTCATGTGCCTTAGCCTCTCCACCAATTTTCATGGCAAGAGCACATCCAATGCTACCAAAAATCAACAATTTTAACCATTTACTGTTGGGTCAGATCTCGAAATCCTACTATTGAGGTCTTATCTCTTACCTCCTAGAACTTACCTCCCTGTAAAGTAGATCTAAGCTCTAGAATGGTAAATCCCAAACCACCTCTTTTACCCTATAAATTCTCTACCTCGCATAGAGTCTCGGTTTGATTTTGGAGACTCTTAATTATGGCCTTATGTTGCTCATTTGTGTCTAGAGGTCCATAATCCGTCCATGTGCTTGAGGTGTGATTGAAGGCTTGCTATTATGGAAAAGGAAGGACAATATAGTAGAGAGAGATCTACAAGGTCAAGGCCTACAAGGGTTGTAATCTTTTCCTGCCTCTATTAATACAAAAGGGCTTTGTTTCTCCTCTGCAACATGTCTAATTTATGCATATGTAAAACATGAATACTTGACTTCTTGTTTAGAGTTATTTGTATGTGTTATTTCTATATTTTGGTTCTCTTGCTTGTTTTGGATGATTTACTGGTTCCACTTTTAGTAATTGGAGTTGGAGTTGAAGCTTACAAGTGAGGAGAAGAAGAGGGCTTGCATTGGATACCAAGTACGTCTTTCTTCCATATTTCAAACATCTCCAAGGAAAGCATAACAATTTTGTCTTAGTTGTTTCTAGATAAAGCCACTAAGTCTAGAGAGATTTCTTCTATCCATAGAAGGAATTTATCCACAAAATAGTGAGTATCTGGTCCTTTGACTTGTCTTCAATTGTCAACAGTCAACATTCTTCAACAAAGGTGTCTTGAATCATACCTTTGAGATTTTGTTGAGTTACACGCTTTGTCTTGATTTCATACACATAATTTCTTTCAAATAGGTCGGTTTTATAAATGTCATTCCTTCTTTTATTATGTATAGGAATTGGATCTGTGTAACGTGACTACTTCATGTATTGATGTTGCAGAGAAAAACTTCAAGTCACAGTTTTATCCATAGAAATCCATTGTCACTATCTTCAAACTCATCCACTATGGTAGTAATAAACTCAAAAGATGTTGTTGTGTATATCTTCATGCCTTAGAGATGGTCCATATGTACTCTGATGAATTATTAAGAATGTAATATATATGCATAAACTTTTGATTCTTTTGGCATATTTATTCGTCGATTCATATCTCAATTACATAATGATTCAAGCCTTTTTGTTACAGGAGTAAATTTGAATGTCTTCCATTTTTTTCTTATAACTTGGATCACAATGTGTCTTGGAATTTATACCTTTCTTCTAAATCTCGGCTTAGAAACCAATTTGGATCTACAATGCTTCATTTATGATGTCTTTATGAGTTTTCGATCTAGTAGTCCACTAGTGCAAGAGATAATTTGTATTTATGATATTTTTATTAGTACAATGAATTATGCCACAAGAACTTGTGGAAAAAGAAATATGTCACAAGTCTCGGATGCCATATAACCACAGGTATTTTTGGACTAATATGTAGTAATGTCATAAATTTCATAGTTCCATAATAGAATTGGATGACACCACAGAATTTTGGTTCAATTTTGTTGTGAATTTTCCTAGTTTTGTTATTTCTTGATATCTTTAATAAATTTGATCCATAGAATGTAATGTGAGTCACAAATACATGCCATAGATACAACACATGCCATAATAAATGTGATGTTCAATGCGACTCACTGAGATGTACCATAGATACAATGCGTGCAAATAAGCGAACCATAGATAATCCCCTAGTTTAGAGCATGGTACATTGTATGTGTATCACAGAGATTCCATTACGAAGATTTCAAGCCACTATATGATATGTATTCTCACTGTGCATGTAATATCAAGCCACTATAACCTGATATCGATATAATTCGATGCCACTGTATGGGGTATACAGGCCACATAGTGTAATGCCATTTACATCGATGCCTTATATATAAAATGATGCCACTATTGGAGAGTGATGCCATAGAGAACCAAATCCACAAAAACAAAAGTGATGCTACAATCCACACAATAATATAGTGTGTGATCCTCCATAGAATAGATGCGAGCCACACATTTATGAAAGCGAGTCACATATCTATGAGAACGAGCCACATAACGGATTTAGTCAACAATTCGATAAAGGAACGCAAGCCTCAGTCGACGAACATAGAGTATAAGTTTCAACCCCTCTTGAATGTAGACTTTAGACATGATGATGATGATATTATTTTAATTATAGTGATGGATGTACAACAATGTTGAGAATGCCAACAAAGTGTGATCTTCAAACTGCCATCCTTCATCCTTAGCTATGATACCATCTTTAGAAATCAATAGGATTATGTATTAGGGTTTATTTCTATATCATGATAATTTATTATGAATGTTTGTTAACTTCTTATTAATTTTATTATGTTCTTTTCATCAAACAATTACCAAAAACATAAACATGAAGATCATAAAAGACAATGAACACAAAATATAGGCTCCAAGCTAGGAAAAACCTCATAAGGGGGGAAACCCAAACTACTTCTCTTCTTATAGAATCAAATCAAAGTTATAAATCCAAGAACTAGGACTAACACAAGAATCCAACCTACAAGATGTCAAGTAAAGACCTCCAAATGCATCACAGAAAATAACATCAAACTCAGTCACACTAACTAGCATCAACTTCAGTTCATATGTCATAGGGAATTCAATGTTATCATGGATCATCTATCACATAAAACTTGCACTTATCTAAACCATCCATTAGAGGAAATTTCAACCTAAAAGTGGTCTCCTAAGGGAAAATAATAAAATAAGAGTTACAAATTTTGGAGGGGAAAAAGAAAACTAATTTTTTTTAATAGTATTTTTTGCTTATCTCCTTATATGTTTACTCAAATTTCAATTGTAGACAATGAGTACCCATTACACATATTTTTGAGAAGACCCACATTTATAAAAAATGAAAATATTTTAAAAAAAATGTTGAACACACTTTTTTAATGTACATTTTCTTTTTATCAATATGGGTCTTCTTAGAAGTATGCACAATGAGTACTCATTGGATGCATAATTTAATTCCACATCCAACGAGTTTCTACACTTGAAATTTGAGTAATCCTATAAGGACATAAGCCAAAAATAAATTTAAAAAAAGTAGTTCTTTTTATTTTCCTTCCAAAATATTTACATGTAGCTCCTTTTAAATTTAAAGGATTTTGATTGGCTTACATATTATGTACGTGAAAATTTCATGGGCACTTTTAGGTTGAAATTTCCTTTAATGTACCACAAAAGGCTCGCATCATTTCAAATAATCTCCCATAGAAAACTCGTACTTCTTTGCATATGTATCACTTAAGGAACTCACACTTCTTCTCAGAGATGTAGGCTCTTAAATTCACATTTTTTTTACCTTAGAACTCACCAAAAAAACCACTGAGTTTCTTTCCCTTTTGGTGGAGGATGTATGCCAATATATAGTTGTTCTAACATGCAAAAAGACACATTTTGAGTGAGCCAACTTGTCATCTTGGAGGGCCGACTTGGCTTCTTGAGGTGAACTGACCCAAAATACATTTTAAAAATTCTTTTCCTCTTTTATTTACAAAAAGTCCAAATAGGAATTTGACTCTTTGACTCATAAATCCTAGAAGCATGAAGAACATGCTTAGCTAATAACAATAATAATAATTTATTTTTCTTCCTTTTTTTTCTTTTTACATAAAATATAAGATAATTATAAGGATCGGACATAGTTACACTTTTCAATAGGTCCTAGTTTGGAGAACCTTTTAAAGGAGGTTTGGGGAATCAAATGAAGTTTCTTGGGGTCCAAAAATTCTTACATGTGCTAGACCCCTTGGCATTGTTCTACACTCATAGACCTTTCCAATGGTGCATGAAAGAGATCAAACAAACCCTGTATGCAAAATCCATTCCACCTTGAAGTTAGCCTTCATGTTTTTCTGTCGTGATTTGAGAGGATGTCATGTGAACTGCAACACATCATTAATCCTATGACACCAACCTTGCTATGCACATTTTCTTACTTGCTCCAAGATTTTGCTAATTCAACTATGGTCGTGGCCAATTACGACAAACAATGCCCAAGAGTTGCCAACTCATTCTAGCGATTAAACATATGTTGCTACCCTAGAGCCTAACAATTCTTTAAAATGAATTACATACACCTTACAAGTTATCTCCATTACGGGTTCTTTCGACTAATGGTTCCATCAATGGTTGTTCCTCTGGGTTGGCCCACTTTCCACCTATCAGCATGCCTTAGCACCTTTCCCTTGGCGCCTTTACTTTTTTTCTATCATTAGACTAGGCGCATTGACCTCTAGTTAGACCTCTAGGTGAAAAAATGTTTTGCTGGCCTACGGGGGCTTAGTTCCCCTTATAACCTTCTACGCCTCTGGTTCTCTGTTGTAGGTATAACCTCGTACTGGTGCTTTAGCCCGTAGCCCTCTATTAGAAAACCTTTGGGCTCCTCTTAGCAGGTTGCGTTGTAAGGTGGGGTTCTCCTACTCTAATGAGAGCCAATAACATTACATTTGAGATAGGTCACTTTCCACATGTCAGCCTCTTATAATTAGAACCTACACATATTGTCCCCACTAGAAATGCCCGAATATCAATTACAATTGCTTTTGGGTTTTCAACCTTCCAGAAAATCTCTGTTATGATTTTCATTGATTGATGGTCTGTCAATTATTATTCTTTTCTAGCCCGACTCTAAATTATCTATGTCACTTATTAATAAAGTTATGGTCTTCTGGGCTTCCGACCTTTCAAGAAATCTGGGCTTCTGACCTTCTGGGAAATTTGGGCTTTTGACCTTCTAGGCAATAATCTCTCCTAAGGATCTCTGCTATAGTTGGAAAAACTGCTAAATTAACATGCAACTAAAGGGTACTCTAGCTATCTTTAGCACCGCAACTCTAAGTTTGGGGGTCCTTACTTTGACTAATAATAAATTTTGATCCACAGGGGAATTTGTAGATTTTAGCATACAATTGGAAATTTTTTTTCGAGTACTATCCAACTATGCCACTTCCACGAGCATTTGAGCTAATCTCTTAAGATAGAAATTCCTTCAAAGCATGGGACTCAAAAATATCATAGTCATCATATTATGGTACCTCCAACAAACTTACTATTATGATGATTCTCTACAAGAGTCTACAACAACCATGGGACTTCCCCTAGTCTTGACACACCAAGCACATTAGTGCTAGCCTAGTTGCCATCACAAATAGCCTAGTGGACATCTATGCTAACCTGATTAACCTCAATTCCAACACATCTGTTGCCACCAACATCCATGCTAGCCTGATTAACATCAACGCAAACACACTTGCTATCACTAGCCATGAGAGGATGCCAACTATCTAACACATCTCCCCCATGGCTGTTGAAATCAATTCCAACACACTCACTGCCACTAGCCATCCAAGCAATGCCAATTGTACAACATGGGATGTGTAAATCCTTCATTGTTTAAAGATATTTCAATGCGACTCTTAAATAGAATATTTAACCTTCATGTCAACTATTTTATTTCACTTATATATATATATATATATATATATATATATCAATTGTAAATAAAAAAATTGTTATGAAACCAGCTCAAGAAAAGATAGAAAAGATAGATCAACGCCTTAGAATTCAGCCTCTTCGAGGGGGCAACCTCCTTTACATTACATAAATGAAAAATTCTTGGATGATTCAAATGAAAAAACCTCCTTTCTATATATAGGAGTCTAAGGAGTCACAATATAACCCAGCCGACCTAACAATAATAATATAAAGCCACAAAAATAACAATAGAGGGATTCTATGGGGCACAGTAATAACAATATGGGGGCAATAGGGGCACAACAATATTAATAAGGGGTATAACTACAATAGTAATGGGGTAATCACTAGTATTATAGGGACCCAACATGCCCCTCTCCTTCGAAAAAGTGTTGTCCTCAACGCTTGAGTAGTTCTGGATACTTCTGCATAAAATTCTCATCCTCCCATGTGGAATCTTCAGCGGATAAGTTCTTCCACTTGATAAGATACTCCGAAATTGATCGATTTCGTAGCTGTCGAGTTCTTGTTTCTGTGACTGCTTCTGGTTCCAATATAATTTTTCCTTCCTCGTCAATTCTGGAAATATTGTTTGAACTGGGAGCTTGTCGCCTATAACCTTCTTTAAACATGAAACATGGAAAACTGGGTGCAATCGAGAAGCTGCAGGAAGCTCCAATTTGTATGCCATAGTACCAATCTTTTGCAACACCTTGTACGGACCATAATACTTTGGTGATAATTTATTATCCTTCTTAGCTTGCTTGAGGGACATTTGCTTATATGGTTGTAGCCGTAGGAATACCCAATCACCTACATCAAAACTTCTTTCACTGCGATGTTGATCTGCCTGTTGTTTCATTCTATTCTGTGCCAACACGAGGTTATCCTTTAAGAGTTGGAGGACTTGTTGTTGATGTTCGATGTGATGTTCCACTGCCTGAACCTTAGAATTTTCTCTTAAATATGATGTGATGGATGGTGGTTGATACCCATAAAGTGCCATAAATGGGGTCATTTTTGTTGCTGTATGGAAGGAAGTGTTATACCACCATTCAGCCAGAGGCAACCATTTGACCCATTGTGTCTGTTTATCAGATACAAAGCAACGAAGATATCCTTCCAAACATTTGTTTACTATCTCAGTTTGCCCATCAGATTGAGGATGATAAGATGAGCTATGAGCTAACTGAGTACCAAGACAAGAAAATAATTCTGTCCAAAAATTTCCAGTGAAAATGGGATCTCTGTCACTTACAATAATCTTTGGGTTTCCATGTAGCTTTTGAATTGTTTCCATAAATGCAGTAGAAACTGTACTGGCTTTAAATGGATGTGATAATGCACAAAAGTGTGCATACTTGGTAAGTCTGTCAACTACCACCATGATGACACTCTTTCCCTCAGACTTGGGTAAACCTGTGATAAAATCCATTGAAACCTCCTCCCAACGTTGGCTTGGAATGGATAAAGGTTGTAATAGACCCGGTGTCTTAATTGTTTCAACTTTATTTTGTTGGAAAACCAAACATTCCGCCACAAACTTTTGAATATCTGATTTAAGGCCATCCAAAAAAAATTCCTTCTTAACCCTGTGGTAAGTTTTTAAAAATCCTGAGTGCCCTCCTAAGGGAGAAGTGTGCAATTCCATAAGAATCTTTTGTTTTAGCTGGGAATTCTTACAGAGGTATAAGCGATCTTTGTACCATAACGAATCATTTTGCCAGCTAAATGTATCAGAAGTACTGGAATCTTGTTGTAACTTTCGAATAAGTGCCCACACTTCTTCGTCATTCTTCCATTCCTCCCTTGCTTCGTTTATCCAATCTGGTTGGATAATAGAAATGGCGCACAACAATGCTTCCACATCCTCATCCTTTCTTGAGAGTGCATCTGCCACCACATTTTGCTTCCCTTTTTTGTAGATGATTTCAAAGTCATAACCCAACATCTTTGTGACCCACTTTTGTTGCTCTTCAGAGGATAATCTTTGTTCTAAAAAGTATTTAAGGCTATCATGATCCGTTTTTACCTTGAAGTGTCTTCCCATTAGGTAGGGTCGCCATTTCTTAAGTGCATGGAGTATTGCCAACATTTCCTTCTCATAAATAGCTTTGCTTAAAAACTTTCCCTTGATTGGACGACTTTCAAAAGCAATGGGTCTTTCATCTTGCATTAGAACAGCACCAATTCCATTTCCTGAAGCATCACATTCCACAATAAAGGTTTTTGTGAAGTCCGGTGTAGCTAAGACCGGTGCTTGGCACATTGCCTCTTTAAGATGTTCAAAGGCCTTTGTTGCTTCCGGAGTCCATGAAAATGCATCTTTCTTCAATAATGTTGTTAGAGGTGCTGCTATTCTCCCATAATTCTTAACAAACTTGCGATAATACCCTGTCAACCCGAGAAATCCTCGCAGATGCTTTATGGATGTGGGGATTTTCCATTCCTTAATGGCTTTAATTTTGCTAGGGTCTACCTTAACTCCTTCATGAGATACAATATGACCCAGATATTCCACCTCCTGGACTCCAAAGAAACATTTGGATCTTTTTGCATATAATTGTTTCTCCTCCAATAGTTGTAGCACCCTGTCAACATGTTCAACATGATCCTTCCAAGACTTGTTGTAGATTAGTATATCATCAAAAAATACTAACACAAATTTTCTAAGGAATGGTTTGAAAATTGAATTCATCAAACCTTGAAATGTTGAAGGTGCATTGGTAAGGCCAAAAGGCATGACCAAAAATTCATAATCTAAATGCTGTTTTCGGAATGTCTTCAGTCTTCATTCTGATTTGATGATATCTTGAATGAAGATCCAACTTGGTGAAGTAAATTGATCCATGCAATTCATCCAGTAATTCATCAATGACAGGAATGGGGAACTTATCTTAATAGTGAGCTTGTTGAGCTCCCTATAATCCGGACACATGCGCCATGATCCATCCTTCTTGTGCACCAATACTACTGGAGCAGAGAAAGAACTTTGACTTGGTTGAATTATACCAGCCTCTAGCATTTCTGCAACCATACGTTCAATTTCACTCTTTTGGACATAGGGATATCTGTACGGCCTGATGTTTGGAGGAACACTTCCTGGAATCAGATGAATAGCATGATCATGATCACGCATAGGTGGGAGACCTTTGGGAGTCTCAAATACCTTGGAATGATTGTCCAGGACTTTTTGGAGATCTGGAGAAATAGATGATTCCGATGTGGAAACATCTAGTGAACATAATTGTGCAATTACACCTCTTTGCTCCTTTTTTAGAAGCTTTGTCATACCATTAGAGCTGATTATCTTTCCTGGTTTCCCTGCAATACCCCTTAATTCAACTTCCTTTCCTTCCGTAGAAAATTTGATGAAAAGTTCTTGAAAATTAAAAGCTATTGTACCCAAGGATTGTAGCCATTGGACTCCTAGTACAACATCAACACCTCCCATTGGAATGGAAAGCATTGGGCTAGTCAATACATATTCTCCCATGGATAGCTTGATATTATGGCACTTTCCAGAGCAATTTATTGTTCCTCCATTTGCAATCATCACTTGACACTCTGGTGCTGGATATAGGAAGCAATTCAATTCTTTTGCTACCTTACAATGAATAAAATTGTGGGTGCTTCCTGAATCAATCAACACTATTACCTTTTTCTTCTTGATTTGTCCTTCTATCTTGATGGTTTGAGGAGTGGTAATTCTCGCCAATGCATTACAAGATATGGTTGGATTTATTTGTTCTTCATCTAGGCTTTGTTCCTGGAGTATATCCTCTTCTTTTGACCTTTCTTGCTCCTTTTCTTCTTCTCTTCACAATCTATGTAGAATAATTTCTTCTCAGCACACTTATGACCTTTAGTGTATTTGCTATCACAACTGTAACAAAGCCCTTTTGCTCTTTTTTCTTCCAATTGTTGTGGTGTCAACCTTATAGGTTGTGGAAGACTAGGGGCAACAACACTTCCGTCTTTATAGTTGTGAGTGGTATGCTTCCTGGTTGCCATAATTTTTCTTTCCAATTTTCTTGCTAACCTGAATGCCTTCTCTAATGAATCAGGTTCCCAAAGGCGAACATCATGTTGGATATTATCCTTTAAAGACCCTATGAACACATCAATCCTATGCTCCTCTGGAATATCTTTTACCCTTATGTTCAATTTTTGGAACTCCTCAATGTGCTCCATTATTGAACCCTTTTGTTTGAGACTTAAGTGTTGGCATTATGATACAAGTGTTGTCCTTGATGGCAACTCACTCAGAGACAGGTACAAGTGATGGCAACTCACTCAGAGACAGGTACAAGTGATGGCAACTTGATCAGAGAACAGATCTCAGTACAGCATGACAAGAAAGAGATATACGCAGGTTCATTAAGGAAAATCAACATGTACACGCAGGTTGGCTTCAGTAAAAGCGCGTACATGTGGAAAACTTATCTTTGGCCCGTGGCGGTTAGTCCTTGGAAGTTGTGCCTATGGTTTTGGACCATAGTGTCTCGACGGACGTGTTGATCCCTAGTTTTGAAGTTGATGGTATTGTGTTACTATGGTTTTGGACCGTGGTATTGTGAAGGGCCTAAGCCTATATAAGGAGAAGATCATTAGGCCACACGGTGTGCAAGAGTGTGTGAGTGATGAAGATCTGAGGAAGTGTGAGATCCAAGTGTTGGTTATGGGTTGGTGATCTGAACCAAGGTTTCACTCATGTGGAGGATGATGAATGATGGAACGAGATCTCAAGGCTTGGAATGATTATCTTCATATGGTATGACTATGGATAGACCAGATCTATTGACGCATGTTTATTGTTATGATCTGGGTATGTTTTGATGTCTGATATAGCTGCGGAGTTATAAGTTAGAATTTGCAGATCTGTACGCGGGTTGGTTTTTGTAAAAGAGCGTATACACGCAGGTTGGGTTCGTCTAAGTAGCGTATACAATGTGAAGTATGATATTTGAAGATGGAGTTGGATCTGGTTGTTGTTATGTTGTCTGGTTGTTGTTGACAGGGTGTCAGTGATTCAGTATTGGGTGATTCAGAGATTGATAATGCAGGTTGTACTATAATGGTGATAGTTTCATGGATCCAGTATGAAAATGTATGAAACGTGGTCCCGGGAAGATCGTAGGTCGGCACCTACGTACTGGTAAACATATCAGCCAGTACAAGAGCCAGGGGGTTGTAGCTCCCTTCCAGGAGCAGCTGGAAAACGAGTGAAGGTTGTAGCCTTCTGTAGGGTTGGCACCTACGTACTAGTAAATGGATCGGCTAGTACAAGAGCTATGAGGGTTGTAGCCCTCTGCAGGTTGTAGCCTGCGTGCTGGTAAATGACTGCACCAGTACATTGTAGAAGAAGTTTCTTATTAAAGAAGAAAGAGACGAATTGCAGCAGGTGGTTTTCACCCACATTGGGTTTCCACCTTATATCATGGTGTTCATGTGTGTGGCTTTTGTGTGATGATCTGTTCTGTTATACTGCACCTGTTTCCTGTTAATATGGTTAATAATGTTCTGATACATTTACTGAAGATAAGCTAACCGAATCATAAGATTTCTGGATATACGCTAGTTTCTTTAGACATAGTAGCGTGTACACGCGGGTTCACTTAACTGAAGTAGCGTATATGTTTCTGAGCATGAAATGTGAAAAGTTTTATTGATCTGATAATACTGATTCACCCCCCCTCTCAGTATTATTTCCAACAATTGGTATCAGAGCCAGGTTCTTCAGAGAAGCCTGATCGCTTGAAGGAGATTCGTAGAACAATGGGAAAGAAAACACGTTAGAAGAAGAAGACAGCTCAAAGGAACAATGACAACCTGCCGTTGAGTGGAAGCAAGAATTCAGATCCTGAATTACCTCAGATTGAAGATGGACAAGCAAATGAAGCATCAGATCAAATCATAGATCAGCAAGATCTACCTAGCAAAAAGGAGAATGCCCTCAAAGAAGAAATCATCAGATTAGAAGATCAGTTGGAATGTGCCTCCAAAATTCGACAAATGCTGCTAGCACTGAATAAAGAGCAAGAAAACGAGATCCTCAATCTAAGGCATCATCTGGATGAAGGAAGGAAAGCTGAAGAGACTTTGACAAAGAAATGTCTGGAAAAGGAAGAACAACATCAAGTTGAGGTAAATATCTTGAAAGGTAAATTAGAAGAAAAGGATAAACTATTGCGATTTCAAGATAGTACTAAGATTTTGGATGATATTCTTAGTAGTCAACGATCTCCTGCTATCAAGACTGGTCTTGGTTTTCATGAATCCTTTGAAGGTGAATCTAGTACACAAGGTGAGGCAAGGAACTCTAAAGAGAAATCTAAAATGATCAACAAGGAGATGAAAAGTCAACCCCATGAACGATCAAAGAAAGAGACTCCTCAAAGAAAATCTTTTACTCCTCCTATGAATAATGTTGAATGTTATGTATGTCATAATCTTGGACATGTTGCAGCTAGATGTGGAAGAAGAAGGGTTCAAGACCATCATGTAGAAAGATCATCACATTCAAGGTTCTTTAAGGGATATTGTTTTGCTTGCAATATGTTCGGTCACAAAGCTACTGATTGCTACAGAAGGAATATAAAACATGTAAGATGTTATGTATGAAACAAGTTGGGACACATAGCGAAAGAATGCAGGAGAAGATTGTGGACACCAAACCAAAAGAAGAAAACATCATCACAGTTGAAAATATGGAAGAAAAAGGAAGTACAACCAGAAAGATGTGGCATAGCAGAGTATACTGACATGACTGATTCAGAGGAAACTGGAAGTGTGGAACATCTGTGTTCCAAATCTCATACGCGGGTTTCATGAAGACAAGTCGCGTATATACGCGAGTTATACGCTGCACAGTCGCGTATATGATGTTCTGAAGAAAAGCAGCAGTACAGAAGTCTGATATGGTTCAGTCACTATGTTGATGATGGCATGGCACAGGCTCAGGGGGAGCATATACTTCAAATAATGCATTGTTGGCATTATGGTTAGCAGTTGTGGATAAAGTCTATAA
Organism: Pinus tabuliformis; assembly: GCA_031772625.1. Classification (NCBI taxonomy): domain Eukaryota; kingdom Viridiplantae; phylum Streptophyta; class Pinopsida; order Pinales; family Pinaceae; genus Pinus; species Pinus tabuliformis. Next base: position 1,445,489,076 of record CM062819.1, read on the forward strand.
AGCTAAATGATACATCTTGCTGTTTGATCAAAGGAATGGTATTGCAGGTTCGGATGCTGATGCTTATGGTGCAGATCATATATAATGAATGATAGTCATGGTCTTGAATGGATTGCTGGTCTTAGAACTAGCATCTGCTCAGGGGGAGCATGGATGGATTGATACAACTTGGCATGTACTCAGGGGGAGCATGGATAGATTGGTACACTTTGGCATATACAAAAGGGGAGCACATTTGGAGATTTCAGCAGGTACTCAGGGGGAGTATGGACAGCAGAAGGTATACCAAAGAAGAGAATATCTTGGTCTGCCCTTTGCCCTTGATGTCAAAGGGGGAGAGTGACTTGGTGTGGTGGTTGCCATCAAGTCCAAAGGGGGAGATTGTTGGCATTATGATACAAGTGTTGTCCTTGATGGCAACTCACTCAGAGACAGGTACAAGTGATGGCAACTTGATCAGAGGACAGATCTCAGTACAGCAGGACAAGAAAGAGATATACGCAGGTTCATTAAGGAAAATCAGCATGTACACGCAGGTTGGCTTTAGTAAAAGCGCGTACATGTGGAAAACATATCTTTGGTCCGTGGCGGTTAGTCCTTGGAAGTTGTGCCTATGGTTTTGGACCATGGTGTCTCGACGGACATGTTGATCCCTAGTTTTAAAGTTGATGGTATTGTGTTACTATGGTTTTGGACCGTGGTATTGTGAAGGGCCTAAGCCTATATAAGGAGAAGATCATTAGGCCACACAGTGTGCAAGAGTGTGTGAGTGATGAAGATCTGAGGAAGTGTGAGATCCAAGTGCTGGTTATGGGTTGGTGATCTGAACCAAGGTTTCACTCATGTGGAGGATGATGAATGATGGAACGAGATCTCAAGGCTTGGAATGATTATCTTCATATGGTATGACTGTGGATAGACCAGATCTATTGACGCATGTTTATTGTTATGATCTGGGTATGTTTTGATGTCTGATATAACTGCGGAGTTATAAGTTAGAATTTGCAGATCTGTATACGGGTTGGTTTTTGTAAAAGAGCGTATACACGCAGGTTGGGTTCGTCGAAGTAGCGTATACAATGTGAAGTATGATATTTGAAGATGGAGTTGGATATGGTTGTTGTTATGTTGTCTGGTTGTTGTTGACAGGGTGTCAGTGATTCAGTATTGGGTGATTCAGAGATTGATGATGCAGGTTGTACTACAATGGTGATAGTTTCATGGATCCAGTATGAAAATGTATGAAACGTGGTCCCGGGAAGATCGTAGGCTGGCACCTATGTACTGGTAAACATATCAGCCAGTACAAGAGCCAGGTGGTTGTAGCTCCCTTCCAGGAGCAGCTGGAAAACGAGTGAAGGTTGTAGCCTTCTGTAGGGTTGGCACCTACGTACTAGTAAATGGATCGGCTAGTACAAGAGGTAAGAGGGTTGTAGCCCTCTTCAGGTTGTAGCCTGCGTGTTGGTAAATGACTGCATCAGTACATTGTAAAAGAAGTTTCTTATTAAAGAAGAAAGAGACGAATTGCAGCAGGTGGTTTTCACCCACATTGGGTTTCCACCTTATATCATGGTGTTCATGTGTGTGGCTTTTGTGTGATGATCTGTTCTGTTATACTGCACCTGTTTCCTGTTAATATGGTTAATAATGTTCTGATACATTTACTGAAGATAACCTAACTGAATCATAAGATTTCTGGATATACGCTAGTTGCTTTAGACACAGTAGCATGTACACGCGGGTTCACTTAACTGAAGTAGCGTATATGTTTCTGAGCATGAAATGTGAAAAGTTTTATTGATCTGATAATACTGATTCACCCCCCCCCTCTCAGTATTATTTCCAACATTAACAATTGGCTAAAAAAAGTGTTGCTTTTTGTATCCTCTTAATGTGCTATCAATTCTTCCGTAAAAATTGCCCAAGTGATAAATTGTTTACGAGAGCAAAGCCATTGATACCATACAAACTGATTTGGTTCCAAATATAAAGTTGCCATACGTACCTTTTGTGTGTTTTTCACATTATTGAGATCGAAGAATTGCTCCATCTGTAATATCCATGTGGTGGGATCCTTTCCATCAAACTTCCTCATATCGATTTTTGGAATATGGTGAGTCTTCGATCCAACATTAGAGTCTATGGAATCATGATTAACATTTCATTTGTTCTCATCATGAGTTTCCTTTAGTACCCTTTCACCATTAGTGACCATTTCTTGTAGCAAATTATTCATATTTATCTTCAATTCTTCCATCTTATCATCCATGCCATCAATTTTAGCGTCCATGCCATTCACCTTAGCTTCCATGCCATCCATCTTAGCTTCTACGCCTTTCTTTAAACAATCCATATTAGCTTCTACACCTTTCTTTAAACCATCCATCTTAGCTTCTACATCTTTCCTTAAACCATCCATCTTAGATTCTGTTGCTTTTTGTGCAAGTGACACTTGTTGCACTTGTTCTTGTAATTTTGATATATCATATAGCATTTCTTCCTCTTCTTCATGAGTCGTGCTAGAGCTTTCAAGTTGCTTACTAGGTGTTTTCATTTTCTTTCCTTGGGGCATCAGTTACCGATAATAATGCTCTACTATGCCCTTTTAATTCCTTCAAAATAAATTTTCAGACCAAGCTTAAGAAAAAATTTAAGAAAATCTACACACCTTTTTTCACTTTGTAGGAGCTTGATATTGCCTCTGATGTATCTCTGTACTTTCTGATCATCTAGTTCTGAATTTGTGACTTGCATTAGCCCTCTATGTCCTCTTTCCAATGCCACAAGTCGGACCCAAATTGGATTCTCCAAGGAAGAGTTATGCGAACTCTCCCACAGTGACTTGATTATAGACTAGTTCAGTAGAGCGAACTTGTACAACATGCCATGAGTCACTTTTTCGACCTTTGGATCTGAAAGATGCATATAAAAAACTAAAGTCCGTCCTCTTTCTGTACCTTCTTATGGAATTTCAATCCGATCCCTATAGAGAAAGTTATGACGATTTTCCCCAGGTCACCTGTTTTGAATGTAATTCAGGAGTCTGCAAAAAGACCAACTTCCTCAGATCATATCTCCGAAAATGTAGCGCGCAAAGCTCTGAAATTTGGACCTCAGGTTCAGTGCGATTTCTTCTCAAATGGGTTTTTTTTGCAACTTCGGAAACGTTGCAGAAAAAAAGTTATAGCGAAAATTCCACGATGACTTGTTTGGAGTAGTGAAACCCTAGAATCCAAACCTCTGATACCAAATGTTATGAAACCAACTCAAGAAAAGATAGAAAAGATAGATCAACGCCTTAGAATTTAGCCTCTTCGAGGGGGCAACCTCATTTACATTACATAAATGAACAATTCTTGGATGATTCAAATGACAAAACCTCCTTTCTATATATAGGAGTCTAAGGAGTCACAATATAACCCAACCGACCTAACAATAATAATATAAAGCCACAAAAATAGCAATAGAGGGATTCTATGGGGCACAGTAATAACAATATGGGGGCAATAGGGGCACATCAATATTAATAAGGGGTATAACTACAATAGTAATCCCGTAATCACTAGTATTATAGGGACCCAACAAAAATTCTTATGCTTAAAATGTTTTTGGTGTGTTTAAAATAAAGGTGTAATTCCTTCAATGATAAGCATGGAGTTGACAAATGTGGATTGATGTTAACCCTAGATCTATTAAGACCAATTTTTTTGAGGTCGAAACCTTTTTAAAAAAATTTCATTTTTAAAATAGGTTTGCACTTCAACGGATTATCCCTCTTGATACTTAGTAGATGTATAATTAAAATGAATTTACATTAATAATTATTTTAAATTAATGAAATTTTAAATATTGAAGTACTTTGAATGATAAATAAACCAGCTTGAATCCATCTTAACTCCATATCTACCAAGCACTAAGAGGGATCAAATATTTTTGCACTCTAAAAGAGGTTTACACATTGGTAGATCCAGAGTTAAGATTGTTAATTTTTAGTTTTACAGTGATTACAGAAATACATTAAAAAACATGACCAAGTTAAATGTTATTTATTCCAACTTTGAAGTCGCTTATAATTTACCGCTAAACCATTCATCACATATACTATTGTGTAGTTTCCGCATGATTACCTAGCATCATAAACCTAAATTTCCACATGTATATCCTATATACATGTGTGTGAACATTATGATGTGTCCACGTAGTCTGTGTACTACTCTTGCTAGTGGTAATCATGTCACTTCACTTGAGGATTGGATTCCTTAAGACTCAAATAAATTATATACTTTACATCCAAATGTAACCTCTCTCTCTCCTCTCTTCCTCACTCTCTCTCTCTATCAAGTCCTCTCTCTCCCCCTTTCTATCCTCCCTCCCTCTATCTTCACCCCCCCATATCTCTCTATATCTCTCCCTCTCTGCCTCTTCCTCTCCTCTCCTCTCTCTCTTCCCTCCTCCTCTTCCCTATCCCTCACTCTCTCTCCATATCTCCCTTGTCACTCCTTCTTTCTCCCCCTCCTTCTCACCTTCTCTCTCTCACTCGAAAATCTATGAAATATTTTAAGTACTCGTGAGGATAGAGGGCTTAAATATATCGTAAAAGTAATTATAATTTGTTTTCTTTTAGATTTATTTAAAATATGTTATAAAAATAAATTATTTTGATTGTGAAAGGAATTATGGATTTTGGGAATCTGGTATTAATAAGCCATGGTATTGTAATAAAGCCAATTTACAAGTTAATAATATCCATGGTAAAGTGAGGGTGAATATATATGGTTAAAAATCTTGTTATATTGTAATTTTATTGTATGTATTATGCTTTTATGTGCATATTAATTAAATTTAAATATGTTGTTTGAGCATCTGATTTTGATAAGCCATGGTATTGACCCATGGTATTGTAACAAAGTCTATTGCAAGTTAATAATATCCATGGTAATATGAGGGTGAATATGCATGGTTAAAATTCTTTCTATATTATAAGTTTATTATAAGTATTAAGTTTTTATGTTTTTATTAATTAAATTTAAATATCATTACGAAATCATTATTTTAATTTATATGGATTTTATGTTTTACATTTTGTATTGCATTTTACATTATATATTACATTATACATTTTGCATTTTAGCTTTTACAATATATTTTACATTTATATATATTTTTAATTGAATATAGATTACTTACTTACATTACATACATTTCTTTTAGGAGTCTTCTAACAAGGCGGAGGAATTGATCGGACCGCTAAAAGTGGTTGTGATGCAGGAGCATCTAGCTAAGGGCACCATGACTGGGTGTTGGTCTCAGCTAAGGAGGACAAGTTCAATGTCTTTTAGTTTCATTTACATTTGCTAAATAAAACAGTGTCTAGAAACTAGTTTTTTTTATTTTTATTATTAGTTAAGGAATATTAGGAACAATATAGTTAGGATAGGGTCATTACAGTTACGTTGTTGTTTCATTTTCTTAATCCATTTTACAGTTGTCTGTTCATAAAAAAATATAATATTGTAAATCCTATAGCACAAGAAAACCCAGCATAGTCATCAATTGTGTAACTATAAAAGTAATTGAAGGGTAACCGAGAATAGTTCAAGTAACTGTCTAAATACAATACAAAAACCAATGTAATACATTCTGGAGGGGTTCAATGCATGAGAAGAGAAATACAATAAAGAGAAAGTAATTTTTCATTCGAATATCTGAATCCATCTGTAATAGTTTGTCCATGACATTCATTTGCTTTCCTCTAACTACTGAGTATGCAAACTAAATAGCACTGTGCGTTCCTATCTATCATAATTTTCCTTTCTATTAAACAAAGAGAGCAAATGAAGAAACCAAACGAGCGTTGCCAACACGGAGTTACAGCAACAACAACAACGGTGTCCAAATATATGGAAGCAAACAATAGTACGAGCTAGTTCGGAATCGAACGAGAATATAACTACTGAATAACGACCCCAAAACAGAGGTAAACAGATTACACAGAATTTTCCTGTTAATTCCTTTTATAATCATAATATTGATATACATTCAAATAGTCTCGAATGCTGAATTAAGAACAAAGAAAAAAGAAAACACGATATAGAAAAACCCTGAAAGTTAGGGTTGGACCCTAGTCGGTCATCATAGAAAGGCAGAAAAAGTTACAAGTGTTCAGAGTCGAACCAGAGTCGAATTTTATATACAAATTGAACGCGGGTTGCTCAACAACAAAGATAATCAAATGAAGGAGCACTGGGACTTAGCCCAGTGACATGATAGAGACAACAAAACTATAAACTGACAACAATAGTAGAGAATGACCCTACCAGAGCCATTGCTCGTAGCAGTTTCGTAGACCATGCCTGGGAACAAACCCTCACCTGCATAGTGAGCCAACAGAGTATTGTCAGTCAAATGTATGCCGAGTATAGCCAGGAAGTAGCAAAAGAAAAAGAGATTTGAAAGCACAACCAGGAAAATCGCTTACCTGAAGAGTATTCACATTGGAGGAATGAAACCCCATCTGAGCCACAGTCGACGGTGAAACCCTGCGACAAAGGAGCAAACATTGTTAGTGCCGAAGAAAACTGAAGAGGGTAAGCTATAGCATGAAGGGACAGCTTACCTTGCGAGGACCGCGAAGCTGAGGAAGCCACCATGACTATGACCTGTCAGAATACAAAATAGTCATCCATCAAGTATAAGCTCACAACCAGAAAGACTATAATAGAACGAAACAATGGAGTAGAGGAAGGTATAATAACCACTCAGACGGAAACAACAATAACCCTCTCACACAGACGAAGAAACCTTCCATACAGTGCCCAGGCAACCAGGCGACGAAGCTGCAAGTGCAGGCAGAGAGATCTCGCCAACAGAAGGAAGAACTCATAGCTGGGCGCACACAGAACCTTGCTGCCAAGCTCTACACAGTCGCGAGCACAAACCCTCGTTGCAGGCATAAACCCTCATCGCAGCGAAAATGCAAACAAGAAATGACCGAATGAAAGTGGAACAAGGGTTTTGGTAGAACCGGAGAGCGGGAAAATAGAAGTTGAGGCAAGTACAGCCAGTAGATCCACATTAATTCCAACATAAATGCCAACAACCAAATATCCCGAATAATCATTCGCTTAATCCTAATCATACACATAGATCCCAAATTATTTGTTAATCAACGTTTAATTAAACTCAATCATAGTTACGGGCTAGTCCCATCATAGTGATATTAGAGTAGGATTTAGAGTTTTCCTTAGAAATGGAGGTTGGAAGACAAGGTCGTGGAAGAGGTGCTCAGAGAGCAACAGAGGAAGGATTGTGTGAGGAAATCAGGATCCTTACTGCCCGTTTGGAGGCATTTGAAGTAGGAAGGAGAAGGCATCCAGAGGTAGGAGATGACAGCGAAGAAGAAGCCATAATGACAACAGATGGATCAGATGAAGAAGGGTAGGAAATGAGATTGTTGAGGTCAACCCTATTGGCTAGTAGCAAGCCTAAACTAGAAATTTAAAATTATGATGGCAGCTTGTCCACAGAAGTTCTATTGTACTGGATTAGTGAATTGGACAAATATTTTGAGTGTGAAGAGGTCAGTGAGGATCAGAGAGTTAAGTTTGCTGCAACAAAGCTGAAGGGACATGTAGCCCTATGGTGGGATAGTCTCCAAGCGGAGAGATGAAGGATGAACAAGTTGTCAATAAAGAAATGGTCAAGAATGGTGGCCAAGTTGAAAGGCAGATTTCTGCCCAAAGACTACTAGTTTGCACTGCATCGGCAAGTGCAGAATTTGAAACAAAAATGGATGACAATGAGAGAGTATACTGAAGAATTCTACTGGTAAATTTAAGAGTTGGTTATACAGAGGAAACCCTGGAAAAAATAGCAAGGTATGTAAACGGTCTGGGATTGGAAATATTAGATGAAATCAACATTCTTTCCCCGAAAAATATAGAAGAAGCCTACTAGAGTGCCATGAAGGTAGAGGAGAAGATCACTAGAAATCAAAATGCTAGGAGAGGACGGGGAACCGACAGAGGAAGAAGACAGTCTTATGGCAGAGGACGAACTGCCAGCAATAATGAAGAAGGAAACAGTTCCAAAACTTCTAGGACAACAGAAAAAGGAGACAGCACTAGAGGTGGTAGGCCATATTAGCGAGGAAGAGGGAATGGCTGAGGCAGAGGAGCTAACTATCAGTGCTACAGGTGCCACAAGTGGGGGCACAGATCTTTTGAGTGTCCTGAAGTGGAACAAGCTGGTCAAAGAGGAGCGTATGTTGCACAGCTAGAGGAAGCAGAGGCACCTCCCCAAGAAGCAGAAAATGTGCCGGAAACAGGGGAAGCCTTAGTTCTGAATAAAGTGTTGCTGAAACCAGCCAAAGAAACAACTGAACAAACTCAAAGGAAAGCATTATTTCAGACAGTTTGTAAGTTGCACGGAAAATGCTGCAAGTTGATTATCGACAGTGGGAGCACGGATAATCTGGTTGCCATGGAGATGGTAGAGAAGTTGGGTTTGAAGCGGCTGAAGCACCCCACTCCTTACAAGGTATCATGGTTGTAGAAAGGCCATCAGCTGTTGGTTGACGAATAGTGTGAAGTTGAGTTCCATATTAGTAGGTATAAAGACAAGGTTATTTGTGATATTATGCCAATGGATGTATGTCATATACTGCTAGGAAGGCCATGGTAGTATGATCGGAAGGTAGTGCATGATGGGAAGACAAACTGCTACAAGTTTTTCAAAGATGGGATCAAGCACACACTTGTGCCCATCAAGGAGGAGGAGACAGCGAAAACAAGCGGGACGAGAGTGTTACTAATGGGTGGAAAACAAATTTTGAAGCAGATTGAAGATAGTGAAGTGAACTATGCTGTTGTGAGAAGAGAAAAAATGGTGCTGTTACACATAGAGGTGTCAGATTTGCCTGCGAAAATTCAGAAAATGCTGCAGGAATTCAGCGATATTATAGTGGATGACTTACTAGATAAATTGCCTCCCAAGAGAAGTATAAGTCATCATATTGACTTTATACCTAGAGCAAGTCTACCGAATAAGGCAGTGTATCGGATGAGCCCCAAAGACAATGAAGAAATCAGAAAACAGGTGCAGGAATTGCTGGATAAAGGGCTGATAAGGGAGAGTTTGAGCCCCTGCATATTTCCAATAGTTATCGCTCCCAAGAAAGGAGGAGAGTGGCGAATGTGCATGGATTCGAGGGCCATTAATAAAATTACCATGAAGTACAGATTTCCACTGCCATGGATGGACGATATGATGGACTGCCTGAGCGGGGTAGCATATTTCTCAAAGATTGATTTAAAGAGTGGTTATCATTATATTCAAGTCAGGGAAGGGGATGAGTGGAAGACATCCTTCAAGACAAATGCAGGGTTGTATGAGTGGCTAGTAATGCCATTCGGATTGAGTAATGCACCCAATACCTTTATGCGACTGATGAATGAAATGCTGAAAGAATTTATTGGAAAGTCTGTAATAGTTTACCTTGATGACATATTAATTTTCAGCAAGATGAGGGAGGAAAACTTTCGACATGTTTGAAGTGTGCTGGAAAAATTGGAGTAGAATAAGCTGCTGATAAATATGAAAAAATGCACTTTTCTGCAAAAAGAACTGGTTTATATGGGTTTTGTGATTGCAGAAAATGATTTGAAGATGGACCCAGAGAAGATAGCAGCAATCGTTAACTGGCCATCCCCAAAAAGTCTGTTTGAGGTGCGTAGTTTTCATGGGTTGGCGAGTTTTTACCGTAAATTTATAAGGAATTTTAGTGAAATCTGTGCACCTATGTTGGACACTATAAAAAAGGCAATTCAGCCTTTTCGTTGGACCGAGGCAGTAGAGAGGAGTTTTCAACCACTGAAGAAGAAGAGTATAGGAAGACTGATCCTAAGATTGCCAGATTTTAAAAAGCTTTTTCAGGTTCACTGTGATGCAAGCGGTATGACCATTGGAGTTGTACTAAGCCAAGAAGACAAACTTGTTGCATTTTTCAGTGAGAAGTTGAATGAGAGCAAGCATAAGTATTCGTCCTACGACAAAGAATTCTATGCTGTCCTCCAAGCACTAAAGCATTGGAGACACTAGCTACTGGGGAATGATTTTGTTTTATTTTCTGATAATTCTGCACTGCAATACGTGTTGCAACAACATAAGTTGAATAACAAGCATGCTAAGTGGGTTGAATATTTTTAGAGTTTCACTTTTGTGTTGAAACACATTAGCGGACAAGCCAACAAGGTGGCAGATGCGTTGAGTAGAATAGCCTTGCTCTTGCAAGAGAGTACGATACAAGTGCTGGGCTTTGAGCATTTGAAAGACTTGTATCAAACCGACATGGATTTCAAAGAGGCTTATGAACCCTGTCAGAATCCTTTGCTGAGAAACAATAGTCCATGGTTGGACTATAACTTGCAAGAGAAGCTATTGTTTAAAGGGGGACAATTATGCATTCATGATTGTTCAATGAGAGAAAATATCATTCGAGAGAAGAACAGTGGAGGTATAGCCAGACATTTCAGCATAGACAAAACATTAGAGCAGCTCAACCATTTTTATTATTGGCCAAGAATGTGAAGGGATGTGCAGAGATTTGTGACCAGATGCAAAGTGTGTTAGTTGGTGAAAGGACACAGTCAAAATACAGGAATCTACACACCATTTCCCATTTCGAGTAGACCGTGGGACTCAGTCAGCTTGGACTTCATCTTGGGTCTACCAAGGACGTAGCGGGGTTATGATTCGATGATGGTATTAGTAGACCGGTTTTCAAATATGGCACATTTCATCCCTTGCAGAAAAACTAGCGATGCCACTCATGTGGCCCATTTGTTCTTCACAGAGATAGTCAGGCTACATGGCCTACCTAAGTCCATTCTTTTTGACAGGGACGTGAAGTTTATAGGGAACTTCTGGTGCACCTTGTGGAAGAAGATGGACACATAGTTAAGTTTCAACTTTGCTTATCACCCACAGACTAACGGGAAAACAGAGGTTGTAAACAAGAGCTTGGGGAACCTGCTACGGAGTTTTATCGGAGAAAATTCACGAATGTGGGATTGAGTACTTTCCTAGGCAGAGTTCGCTTACAATGACTTGCCCAATCGCAGTATGGGTTACAATCCTTTTCAGATCTTATATGGCATGCATCTTCACGGAGTGCATGAGTTACGAGATCTAGGACAGCAGGAAAGACAGAGTGCTGATGGGGAAGATTTCGCCAAAGCAATGAATGATCTACATGAGCAGGTGAAAATGAAGTTGCAGGACAACAGTCAAAAGTATAAGCAGCAGACATATTTGAAATGGAGAGAGGTACAGTTTAATGTGGGGGATGAAGTCCTCGCACATTTGCGCAAGGAACGTTTTCCTAGAGGTGCATACAACAAATTCAAGTACAAAGAGATAGGCCCCTACAAAATTCTCCGAAAATTTTCAGCCAATGCTTATGAATTACAGCTTCCACTAGGAATAGGCATATCGCCCATATTCAATGTGGCAGACTTGTTTCCATATACTACCAGTCTAGAGGAAGACAATACAACACAGCCTACGTGAAACACACAGGAAGGGAGTGAGACTTGGATGAGACAAATGCCTTACACTCAGCCCCTTGAGATCGAGAGGATCCTCGACACTCAGGTGACCAAGCGAACTCGGCGGAAATAATATTTGCAATATCTGGTCAACTGGAAGAACCGTCCCATTGAGGACAGTTCATGGCTTAACACCAGATAGATACACCAGGCAGGCTATTCAATTGAGAAGCTCATGGACGAGAGTCATGAATCTTTCTTACCCCGGGAGCCTCATGTAGGAGCATCCAACTAAGGGCACCATGACTGGGTGTTGGTCTCAGCTAAGGAGGACAAGTTCAATGTCTTTTAGTTTCATTTATATTTGCTGAATAAAACAGTGTCTAGAAACTAGTTTTTTTATTTTTTATTAGTTAAGGAATATTAGGAACAATACAATTAGGATAGGGCCATTACAGTTACGTTGTTTTGTCATTTTTTTAATCCATTTTATAGCTTTCTGTTCATAAAAAATATAATATTGTAAATCATACAACATAGTCATCAATTGTGTAACTATAAAAGTAACTAAAGGGTAACCGAGAACAGTTCAAGTAACTGTCTAAATACAATACAAAAACCAATGTAATACATTCTGGAGGGGTTCAATGCATGAGAAGAGAAATACAATAAAGAGAAAGTAATTTTTCATCCAAATATCTGAATCCATCTGTAACAGTTTGTCCATGACATTCATTTACTTTCCTCTAACTATTGAGTATGCAAACTAAATAGCACTGTGCGTTCCTATCTATCATATTTTTCCTTTCTATTAAACAGAGAGAGCAAACGAAGAAACCAAATGAGCGTTCCCAGCACGGAGTTCCGGCAACAACAACAACGGTGTCCAAATATATGGAAGCAAACAATAGTACGAGTCAGTTCAGAATCGAATTAGAATATAACTACTAACTAACGACCCCAAAACAGAGGTAAACGAACTACACAGAATTTTCCTGTTAATTCCTTTTATAATCATAATATTGATATACATTCAAACAATCCCGAATGCTGAATTAAGAACAGAGAAAAAAGATAACACGATATAGCAAAACCCTGAAAGTTAGGGTTGGACCCTAGTCGGTCACCACAGAAAGGCAGACAAAATTACAAGTGTTCAGAGCCGAACCACAGTCGAAGTTTATATACAAATAGAACCCGGGTCGCTCAACAACAAAGATAATCAAACGAAGGAGTACTAGGACTTAGCCTAGTGACATGACAGAGACAACAAAACTATAAACTGACAACAGTAGCAGAGAACAACCCTACCAGAGCCATTTCTCGTAGCAGTTTTGTAGACCACGCCCGGGAACAAAACCTCACCTGCACAGTGAGCCAACATAGTATTGTTAGTCAACTATATGCCAAGTATAGCCAGGAAGTAGCAAAATAAAAAGAGATTTGAAAGCACAGCTAGGAAAATCACTTACCTGAAGAGTATTCGCATTGGAGGAACGAAACCCCATCTAAGCCATAGTTGACGGTGAAACCTTGCAGACAAAGGAGCGAACATTGTTAGTGCCGAAGAAAATTGAAGAGGGTAAGCTATAGCATGAAGGGACAACTTACCTTGCCAGGACCACGAAGCTGAGGAAGCCACCGTGACTGCGACCTGTCAGAATACAGAACAGTCATCCATCAACCATAAGCTAACAACTAGAAAGACTGTAACAGAACGAAACAATGGAACAGAGGAAGGTATAATAACCACGCAGACGGAAACAACAATAACCCTCTCACACAGACGAAGAAACCTTCCATACAGTGCCCAGGAAACCAGGCGACGAAGCTGCAAGTGCAGGCAGAGAGATCTTTCCAACAGAAGGAATAACTCATAGCTGGGTGCACACAGAACCTTGCTGCCAAGATCTACGCAGTCACGAGCACAAACCCTCGTTGCAGACATAAACCCTTATCACAGCGAAAATGCAAACAAGAAATGACCGAATGAAAGTGGAACAAGGGTTTTGGTAGAACCATAGAGTGAGAAAACAAAAGTCGAGGCAAGTACAGCCAACAAATCCACATTAATTCCAATATAAATGCCAACAACCAAATATCTAGAATAATCATTCGCTTAATCCTAATCATACACATAGATCCAAAATTATTTGTTAATCAATGTTTAATTAAAATCAATCATAGTTACGGGCTGGTCGCAATTGAATATAGATTACTTACTTACATTACATACATTTCTTTTAGGAGTCATCTAATGAGGCAGAGGAATTGCCCGGACCGCTAAAAGTGGCTGGAATCCGGGCAAAAAAATTTCAAAAAATCTTGTAGATGCAGTGTTTGAATCATGCTTTTGATGGTGGTAATGGATTCAACACCATCAAAAATGTCTAGGACACCTAAAATTTTGAAGTTTAACAATTATAACTTGGATTTACAAAAATCCTTGCCAAATTTTCTCTAAATATGACCGGAATTTCCATAACTTTCCAGACAACTCCTCTGCTTCGTTAGACTATGCATTTCTTTTATACTAGACTATAGAAATCCTCTCAATATAATAATAATAATAAAACTTAAAAAATAAATAAATTATAAACTTAAAATATTAAGAAAAACATTTTTTTTTTTTTTTTCAATTGGAAAAGAAAATTCAACCACAAAATAATCCACAACAAGATATGAGAACTCCACTAATAAATAACCCTTAAAAATATGAAAGCTTAAACAATAAACAATCCTAATTGTGTTTCTTTATGCACTTGCACTTGTCTACTTCATAGGGAATGTTCGCCCCTTTATTGATAATGGGACTCTTGGTTCTCAATTCATAGGGAGATGGATTACAAGCAAAATTAATAGAGACAAATGAATTTATTTATTTAATCCATAAAACTCCATTTCCCAGACTGGTATGTATGGAAAACGTTCATCTATCTCTCTCATTCGCAATGCTTTCCGCCCTATGATCATATAATTTTGTGATGTCTTATATATTTTTCTAAGTAGTTTTAACTTCATCCAAATGCAGAGGCATTTAGAGAGTCTTCTCCCCATCAACTAGTGGGGTAGAAGCTTACAAGACTCCTTCCCATTAGGGATCCAAAGACAGAGCCCTTACAATATATATATTTTTAATTTTTTAATATATATTTTAATAATTTTTAATGCATTATAGTATAATATATAATATATATCTTTTTCTTTTAAATAGTAATTAAGGAATTTATATTAAGAAAAATATGCTTTGGAGACATGCACTTGAATATATCAATAGATATTAATTTTCAAAGATTTAAGGTAGGAATTTTAATTTAAAGTTTTTTAGTACACTCGAGAAGAATGTGATTGATTTATTTTTCCAAATTTTTTGAAGAGCTATATTCCAATATTTCCTACATGAGTAGACTTTAAAGACTTGGTTACATAACAATAGATAAATATAGTACATGACTAAATTGGTTTTGAGGTCTTATCACCATTGATTAAGATTTAAAATGAGCTTTCTTCTTCTTCCCTACCTTTCTAGAAACCTATTTTCATGTAGGTGGAGTACTTGTAGGTTCTTCTATGCTTGGGGGATCTTGAAATAGGGATTATTTCTAGTTAGATATTTGGATTCATCGACTTGATTTGTGCAACTTGCCATTGACTGAGGGCTTTTCTTCTTGATTCATGTGGGGCAGGATCTTCTAACATTAGGATTTGGGAAATCTATTATTGTTGTTTTCCTTCAGGAATTGTACTCCTGTGGTATGGGAGTGGCTCCAAGAGATTTATTATAGAGGGATAGATGGTGTTCCTTTGAATAACCAATCAATGAAGTTGATTTCACTACAACTTCCTATTTTTCTTAACCCCATTGAGACATTAGGAAGTTATATGACTTGTTTCAAATCAAGCCCTGCACTATAGGGAGGCACACTCATAGTCTAATTTATGAGTTTAGGAAAAAAAATCTAATTAAAATAATTTTAGTTGGCAACTTGAATATGAAAAAAATTTCCACACAAATTCAAGAACATATTGCAATACTTTGTCTTTCATTTTCACAAGAAACAAAATGGAAATTTTCAAGAGTGGACCCAATGAGGAGAGGATAAGCCCCAAAGATGTAATAACATATTTGGGAGTTGCATGTGAATAGGAGTTTTGTTCAGAAGCTTTGTCAAAGGATTGAAAGAGGGAAATTAGGGCTCCAAGAATAGGCCTATGCATATCATATCTTTATGTTCGACATTATCAATCTTAGCAACAAAAAATCCCTTTGTATAGGGGTGGATGAACACATCATGCTTGATCATAGGGATCCAATATTTCAGAATCCAAGCATGAATATCATTAAGCTATAGCCAAAACCCGAAGAAATATAAAAACAAACTATCAAACCAAACAAAATAATCTTCTTCATCTATCCTAGTGCCAATAGGGATGGAGATGGAGAAGGCTTCATGCACCAAATGATAGGAGGATTAAGTAGAAGGTTGTTGAAGAATTGCATTCCTGAAGGAAACATCACTTGAAGGACCACTTGAAGGATTGGGAACCTATTGAATCATTGAGGGAGATCCAAAGGAGGCCATGAGACTATCATAGTGATGCGAATTGACTTTGGTTCTACAAAATATTGAACTCTTTAGATTCGCATCTCGTCAGTCTAAGGATTATGGCCCACAGAAATGGGATTCCAATTCCTTTCTATGCAACAATGAATTTGTGAACCCAATTCCCCCCAACACCTTCTTTTTTGTTTTAGATAAAATAACACATCACTTGGCCACTCTGCTTAGATATCTCAACTCTCTTGGTGATTACAATTCATATTCGTTAGTCATGATCTCTCTCTTCGGTGTCTTATAGCTACCAAATCTAGTATATTTTTCTCAAGTGGTCATGGAAATCATGGTTTGATCCCTCTCTCAAAACCAACAACCTCTTTTCATAGGCGAAACCAACTCCTACAATAAATACTACATTCATTCACAAACTGAGGAAAAGTACACGATAGTCAAGTTTTAGTTTGACTCAAGGCTAGTTGGGCATTATCTTTATCGAGTTGACTATACAGGCCTACCACCTCATCGTTTCTTACCCTTAGTCGGGGTTGTCGAGTTGGTCTCTTCCAACCCTATTCCTTACTAGTTGGTTGGAGACAAGTCCCAATTAGAACTCAGTTCAACTAAAAGAAATGATCGGAAAATTTTTGGCCAACTGGAGATGGCCGAGGTCGACTAAACTGACTCTGATTTTCTTGATGAGCCCATAGTTGGTCGAGATTCAGTTACTTGACTATTTTTTTTTCTTTTTTTCTTTTCAACTAAGGCCGCAAGGGCCAACCACTAAAGGGGTCCTAACCTAATTATCCACAACATTGTTCAACACTTAATTCTTTGTGCCAAACTCTAATCAATGATTATCACTACACTATATCAATCTAACGATGTGTGCATGGGTTGTGGATCCAACCTCCTAGAACTCTGTGTAAACCCAAAATTCCTTGCTTTCCTTTAGTATGGGAGTTTTATTGCTACCACCATCCAAACTCCAATTCTACCATGAACTCCAGATTTCACTTCGGCTTGACTTAAGGTTTCAAACTTCCAATTCTTAATAATTAGATGCACGCTAATCTTGAATCAACACTCATACATGTATCCAACTTCTCGACCACCGTTTGGTTCTTCCACTAGAGTTAACTCTAGCTCCTTTGTTCCTTTTCTCCTTTACTCTTTGTTAACCTTTGTTTCCTTGATAGACTAATAGATCTCCTGCCTTTGCACTATCTCTCTTGAACATTTCTCCCTGACATATCCATCACCGGGAATGAACTCAACAGGGACTACGACATGCAACATTTAGTTGAATTCCATATGCCACTTATATGATAACAACATATAAGAAAAAATATATCAAACACATGTAGGGGACAATTTGGAAAATATTTAACTTCTATTAAGAACATAAATTAATCTACAAAGGATTTACAATGGCTCTTAACAACGGGGCCTTCACTTAATGAACCTCTGACGTATCACGTGCATTTGTGGCATGTTAAATAATACCCTTAATTTGACTACATATTGGAAAATACCTCTAAAACTCACATTATTTAACCCCTTACCAATACAAACCCAATACACCTTCCCAATTTAAATACCCCTACTCTCACTAGATATTGTAAGTATCCATTTTTTCATTAATATTTTTTATACCCCTTTATATTTTTTCATTAAATTTGGCCTCTGCTTTTATACCTTCCAATATAAAAACCCTCTACCCCCTATATATCCCCCAATATATTATGTAATTTTTCCCTTAATAAATATCCCCCAATATGAACCCACATGGTATGGTATTGCTCCCCCAGTGAAGCCCCCATGCTCTTAACCGAGCTCTTTTCGACTCTTTTCAGAGCTATCTCTCTTATTTGATTCACTCAAGAGTTTTTTTCTATTCTTTGAGCCTCTAATCCACTAGAGCTTACTCTAACTCTAACTATACACACCTTTATGATTCCCATGGGATGGGAAAATATCCTAATAGGAGACATCATATGGGACATCTATCCCAACAACCTAAAACTAACTTACAACTCACCTATACACTTGTCATTATTTACAAAGGCCCAATTGGCCAAAACACCAACTCATCCAAATATCTTAATAGCCTAATGATCTAGATTCTTTATAGAATAAGGACACATGGCTCTACATCCAAATCCTCCAAATTCCTAATTTATATATACTAAAAGTGAGGGAAAAAGAAATTTCTCTTTAGAATTTACACACGGCCCTTTGGGCTTCAAACAAAATGATATTCCTTGGGTTGTTGCTCCTGCATCACAAGGGTTGTGGGCCTAGTAAAGGCCATAAGCCGAGCATAATTTGGAAAACCATGCTTGCAAGTGCATCCAAAAATTGAGAAAAATAAAGATAAAGAACAACATAACTAACCATAATTCTTAGGGCACTGGGTAGCCAAAAAAACATGGCATAAATGACTAAAACTAAACCCTAATAGTTACATATAAAAGGGAGACCCTAAAAAATTGTTACTGACCTATCACTTTTTGTAAAATATGTCCCTTCCCTCCATCTTATCATATAATCTTATATAAGATTTTACTTTTTGTAAAGTATGTAATTTTATCATATAATCTTATATAAGATTTTATGATGGTAATTTAATACAAATTATGATAAATTTTTTTAATCATGCTAAATTTTAGGTTGATGAATTTAACTATGATAGTCACCTTCATGGTCATTTGCATTATAATAATGTAAATGCTTTCCTAATGCGATTCAAACATTGCCAAATTCCGAAACTTCGTATGGGAGAATATTTGAAAATGGGCGTGGGTCATTTGCAAGAAAGAATATTTGAAAGCGGGCCTTCGTACGGGTGTTTGAATTTGCTTTGTAATCTTCTTGTATTTTTAAAGATGTGTCTTTTTAGAAAGTCTGTGTTCATACATCTAAAAATTTAAACACAAACTCGTGTTCATACATCTAAAAATTTAAACATCAAATCATTTACTTGGGCAGTTCTTATTTCCAACTCTATTGAAACATAAATGTCTCTGACATGCAAGGGGAATAAAAGTTGCTTTGCTGCTAAAATGCCAAAGTCAACTTTGAGGGAAATATAAATGCAAGGGAACTGCTATATCTCTAGCATGTCAGACTGCATTTATGTTTCAATAGAGTTGGAAATAGGAACTGCCGCCTACTTGCATCGTGTTCATCAATTACATTTAAAAATTTAAAAACAACTGGCCTACTTTCATTGATCTCATATTGATGGTAAAACCAAGTGAGGAATTACAAAAGAATGATGTAAAAACAAAATCATACAAACAATAATATTACAGTTCTTATATGTTAGAATAGAAAATAACATACTGTTAAATTTTAAAGGCATATGGATAACAATATGAAAACTTTTAGATCATACAATTTAAATATAAATTTAAAAAAATCAATAAAATAAATTAGGAAAGAATTAAATTGTAAAAATATAAAAGTGAATATTGTATGATAAAAATGGAGAGAACTCTGAAGTAACAATTATGATACTTAGCAATAACAATTATGGCACCTAGTAAGTGGTTGGAATTAGATTTTCTTACACTCCTTATTAATTAGGACCACAAATTAAAAGAAAACATTAAAAATTTATTTTTAAAGGGATGCTAACTAGAAAAAGAGAGTATGGTTTATATTTGAAAGATCTTTTTATTCAAAAAAAAAAAATAGCTTAATTTGATTTTTTTTTAAAACACATTAGTGAAAGTTTCTTAATGACGCTGAGCAACAAAGAAGCCATCACAAGGCCCAACCAAAGGTAGCTGCGATGTGTGCAAGTAATCAATCAATGCTCTGATTCCATGACAAAGAATGGAGAGAAAATGTGGAGCAGAAGATTGCTCTTCTCAATATTGCAAATCAGTTAAATAAGATTACATTAAAGACATCAGTAATAGATAACTGCAGTAAAACTCAACTCAACTATTCTTTAACGCATAGTCTAATGAGGTGGAGGAGTTGCCCGGAAAGTTATGGAAATTCCAGTCATATTTAGAGAAACTCTGGCAAGGATTTTTGTAAATCCAAGTTATAGTTGTTAAACTTTAAAAGTTTTTGATGGTGTTAATCCATTTCCGCCATCAAAAACATGATTCAAACACTGATTCTACAAGATTTTTTGAAATTTTTTTGCCCAAATTCCACTGACTTTTGACCGGCCCAGCAATTCCTATTCCAACTCCATCTTTTAATCAAACAAGCAACCCTCATGTTCATGCGCATTAATGAAGACACCTTTGTCTCACAATGACTTTGACTATGTTGAGATAACTTACCAAGCATTTCTAATCATGTTCATGTGCATTAATGTAGACACCTTTGTCTCACAATGACTTTGACTATGTTGAGGTAACTTACCCAGCATTTCTAATATGTTCATGTGCATTAATGCAGACACCTTTGTCTCACAACGACTTTGACTATGTTGAGGTAACTTACCAAGCATTTCTAATTTTTCAGGGCCGTATTGATCTCAGTGGAAAAAACCTATACGGCAATATTTTAACCTTTTAGATCTAAATGGTCTTTGGGTAGCGTCTGTCCTGCCGAGTGTCAAAGAACGAAATGCTTTACGCACTCTCTGTGAACAGGCAGACTGCGGGCGGCGATCATAATAGGTCACGGCTGACTTTACTCCTGGCCATTCGATGCCCTAAAGTCAACGGCTTACTTTACTCCTGGCCATTCAATGCGCTTAATCCAGAAATGAGCTACTGTCATAAATGTATATAAATACACATTTACTTCCTATCTTGATTTCTCAGTGCTCATAGACTCGTTGGAACTGTCAGAATCGTCAGGGTCATTGCAAGATAAAATTTTGTGGAGTCAGTATTTTCAACCCTACTATGGAGGAAATGCCCCAACAAGAACGTGCCCATGCTTCATCCCAATTTAAGGGAATCAGAAAGCGAAAATGGGGGAGTTGGGGAGCAGAAATTCGAATACATCTCGAGTGAAGTTATGGTTGGGATCCTACAAAACTGCGGAACAGGCCGCCCGCGCCTTCGACGCCGCAGTGTACTGCCTTCGAGGGCCTAATTCCATATTCAACTTTCCCGAATCAATTCCCTCTATTCCCTCTGCGTGTTCTCTATCTCGTCACCAGATTCAGCTCGCTGCTGCCAGATACGCAACCTTGGACGAACTCCCTATCATTTCTCCTTCTGAGCACAATAACAATGAGAATGCCAATGCTAACTGTAATAATGAGCTGAAGGAGGATCCTGCGTCGCTGTCACGATCGGCTTCGGTTCAAGAAACAGTGTCGTGGACCAGCGGTCAACATCAGCGAGAACATGAGTTGGCGTCGTGGGAGAGTGCGTTTGGGGGATCAGATGATTGCCTCCGCATCGAGAATTTGGAGAGAATGTCGTCAATTGAGGAGGCATCTGCATTGAACCTAATTTTCTTTCCCAGTCCCATTTGGGAGGAACAGCGCCATGAACAGGAGGACAACAACTTTCTCCACTCAACAGACTTGTGGAACTTCGGAGACATTTGAATTAAGTGCAAGGGTGAGGGGTGGTGACGGGTGTTCTGTTGGTATTGGAGAATCTAATTCCAATCACTTGTTAAGTGTCAAAACTATCTTTCCAAGTCTCCAAGTTCAGTTTGAGTTAGTCAAATTTAAGTCAAGGTTAACTCCAGTGATTTATGATTCATGTTTCCAATGTTATTTAAGTGATTTGTAATACTGATAAGAGTAAGTTGAGAAAGTCTTTTGCTCCACATTTTGTTTCTTTTCAATTTTTGTCCTGGTATCAAAAGTCAGCTTGTGTAAGACTCCTTGAAGTGATTTGTAATATTGAGAAGAGTAAGTTGAGAAAGTCTTCTGCTCCACATTTTGTTTCTTTTCAATTTTTGTCATGGTATCAAAAGTCAGCGTGTGTAAGACTCCTTGAGAGCAACAGAGAAAGACTAGTTTGCATAAGACTCCATGAGAGAGTAGCAGAAGTGAATGAAGAGAAAGATTAAGCCTCTTTGAGAGAGCAGCAAAAATTTGTAGAAATCTAAAAAAAGCAGCAAGAAAAACAAGAAGGTAGCTATGGCCAAAGCGAAACAGATTGAAGAATTTTTTAACGCTTTAACGCCTTCCATTAGTTAAAACCAGTCCGCTAGTAATTCCACTAACATTGAGCAATGAGAGGAGAAAGCGCGTTAATCGAGGGTTCCTTGCATCGGCTTTAAATTGGCGCGGGTTAGTTGTGATGGACAGTGCGTTAGAGCACTAACGCTACCCTTCAAGGTCGACAGAAGACCTTGAAGAATTAGCACGCGGCCTCTGCTCATCCCACATATGTTAAGCTCCATAAATTTTTTTGACAACTGCTGCCAACAATTCTGGAATCCAACTGCAGTCTTTCCTTAATTTCTGGAAACCAACTGCAGTAATTTCCTTAAATTAAGGAAATCAACTGCAGTTAATAAATTTATTGTTGGGAGCTACTGAAGTGGTCCATTACTCCATCTAGAGTTTTTTTTGACAACTGCTGCCTACAATTGTGGAATCCAACTGCAGTCTTTCCTTAATTTCTGGAAACCAACTGCAGTAATTTCCTTAAATTAAGGAAATCAACTGCAGTTAATAAATTTATTGTTGGGAGCTACTGAAGTGGTCCATTACTCCATCTAGAGTTCTCTACCTTGATCTGTGGAACACCTGACACATAGCCATTAGAAGCTTGATGGAAGCTTGGCTATAAATTTATCTGTTTAGTCCCCAAGCTAGCATCTCAATCCCCTTCAGTTTTTTTTTTTTTACACCATCTAGTTGAGAGAGCAGAGCTTGGAAGTGCCTTCAGACTTTCTGTATTCTTTTCTTTTTGCTTGGATTGAAGCTGGAGTGCTGAAGTAAAGAAGCAAGTGCACTGTGGTTTGCATCAAGAACGTTACCAATGGCTGGAGGTAACTTATTTTCTGGGCATTAAAACGATTCTTTTCAGTTTTTTCCGCATATAGAATCGTTGTTGCAAAAAACTAACATTGGTATCAGAGCATAAACATTTATCTCTGCCTTGGTGTGCGATTCGAATACTTTGAAGTGCTTTGTATTTGTAATTTTTACACTTATTATGCTTTTGGTTTTCTAAGCCGTGACTATCGTATTTAACGAAACCGTTTCGGATAAAAATCCATGATCATGAGGCGCTCTGTGTCAGCAAGATAAGCCAGAGATACCTTTAAGTTTCCCCTTATCACGTTGACGTGTCATACAGTAAACTTGAGGCTGATCTGGCCAGGAATAAAACAGAATCATTTAAAATGAAAACAACCAGTAAAATAGAAGTTTGCGGCTACTATTGTTTTGTAACGGTGAGCGTCTATGCAATGAGTAGATTATTTATACAGTTCCATGAAAGTTTTTTTTTTTTTTCAAAGCAGGTTTCACTTGTACTTTATTGCCTGTACTTTATTCTGACGAAGCATTTTGTTACACAATTCATGAATTTTCGTAAAGCATTTGACTGGGTAGACAATTCAAACAATTTGCCGCAATGCTGTAGTTGGTTATTCCGCAGAATAATTTCTGGTTTGATGAACACTTTGTTTCTTAACAACGGTGTTCATATCAGTGCCCCGTTGTCTGACATTTGTAAGCATGCCATTAAATCGACTTTTGCGACTAAACCTCAGCAGAAAAAGAACAAATACAATGTGACCACAAAATCAGAGGTCCAAAACATGCTAAGGATTGCTCTTGTAGGATTCTAATTTAAATTTTAATTTTAATTTATTTATCTTGTGAGCAAAATAGCTTGTTTGCTGGTCTATTTTTTGTTTTGTTTATAAATTGAACAATCAATTTGTAGTCATTTACGGTAATGCTGACTGCTTTAACCTTAATTTTGATTTTGTGAAGAATTATTACAGTTATATGGAGTTTATTTAAAATGTCATTTTGACTTACTCCTTTCAGTAAACATTATTTTTCTCTCTGGTTAAGTTTTGTTTATGCAACAAAAATAATGTCTAGTGATCCATATAATTTTAATTAATTACAGAATAGCCACAACATCTTTAATTAATTAAAATTATATATTTTGATTGGTTAGATCACATAAAGATTATTTAGACATTAAATTGTAATTAATTAGACTAAATATAATAAATTTTATCCCACAGGAATTTTTATTATATTTACGTAATTAATTAGGATAAAATTTCATAACCTACCCATAGAAGTTATGAATTAATAAGTTTTATCATAAAGTTTTATTGAATTTGTTTGAATTGAAAATTTAGCCCACAGGCAATTTTTATGTCATTAGATTCAATTTTTGAGCATAATTTACATTGGTAAAACATGAAAGTTTATTAAGCCTCAATTTTAACATAAGCATGTGATTTTTAATTTTGATGCAGTAGTACAACCTGCAAATTTCTCTGAAATTCGTTGTGACATTCCCGAACTTAAGGGAGATAACTATAAGATTTGGAAGGAGAGGATTCTCCTTCATTTAGGGTGGATGGACATAGATTATGCTATTAGGAAAGATGAACCATCGGCACTCACTAATACCAGCACTGTAGCGGACATCACGCTTTATGAACGATGGGAGCGATCCAATCGTCTAAGCATGATGTTCATTAAGACTAAAATTTCAGCTGGTATTCGTGGTTCCGTTGATCAGCATGAAAAGGTCCGAGACTTGTTGAAGGCCATTGATGATCAATTCGTCACTTCAGACAAGGCATTAGCAAGCACCCTAATCATGAAGTTTTCATCCCTAAGGCTCACTAGTGTGAAAGGTGTGCGCGAGCACATCATGCAGATGAGGGACACTGTGGCTCAATTGAAGAAAATCGAGGTTGATATATCGGAGTCCTTCCTAGTGCACTACATCCTAAACACCCTTCCGCACCAATATGGACCTTTCAAAATCTCATACAACACACATAAGGATAAATGGTCAATTAATGAACTCATGACCATGTGTGTTCAAGAGGAAGAGAGACTGGTGATGGAACTGGGAGAGAGTGCAATGCTGGCAACGCGTGGAAAGGGCAAATCTCAAGCCAATCGGAAAGGGAAAGGTAAAGTACCTCCCCAAGCCGATATCAAGAAGGATTCCAAGTGTTTCTTCTGTAAAAAGAAAGGACACATGAAGAAGGAATGCGCCAAATTTCAGAAATGGCTTGCGGACAAAGGTAATTTAATCTCATTTGTTTGTTATGAATCTAATATGGTTAACGTTAATATTAACACATGGTGGATTGATTCTGGATCAACAATTCACATTTCGAATTCCTTGCAGGGTTTGCAAAACCTAAGGAAGCCAGTGGGAAGTGAGCAAAGCATCTTATCAGGAAACAAGATGGGCTCGCATGTGGAAGCTATAGGAACATGTTATTTAACTTTAAGTAGTGGCTTTGTTTTGGAATTAGAAAAGACCTTTTATGTTCCAAGTTTTTCTAGAAACTTGATTTCAGTTTCAAGGCTTGTACCTTTTGGATATTCCTTAAACTTTTCAAAAAAATCTTTCAGTCTATTTTATAAATCTGATTATGTTGGGAATGGTATTTTGTCTAATGGTCTTTACTGCATTAATTTACAAAATAATGTCACTTATGATTCAATGCATGTTCACATTGGCACTAAAAGATGTGTTATTAATGAAGATTCTTCTAAATTATGGCATTGGAGACTAGGTCATATCTCCATAGAAAGAATTAAAGATTGGTAAATGAAGGAATACTTAATACTCTGGATTTTACTGATTTTGAGACTTGTGTGGACTGCATAAAGGGAAAGCAGACCAACAAGTCAAAGAAAGGTGCCAATAGGAGTTCGGACATATTAGAGATCATACATACTGATATATGTAGTCCAGACATGGACTCACATGGTCAGAGATACTTCATCTCCTTTATAGATGATTACTCACGATATATGTATCTCTACATGCTTCATAAAAAGAGCGAAGCATTAGATGCCTTTAAGATCTTTAAGGCTGAAGTAGAGAAACAATGCGGCAAGCAAATTAAGATCATGAGATCAGATAGAGGTGGAGAATATTATGGTAGATACACAGAAGATGGACAAGCACCTGGGCCATTTGCTAAATTTCTTCAAGAGCATGGGATCATTTCCCAATACACCATGCCTGGTTCACTCGACCAGAATGGTGTAGTAGAAAGAAGAAATCGAACATTATTGGACATGGTGCGGAGTATGCTTAGCAGCTCCAATCTTCCTAAATCCTTGTGGACTGAAGCACTTAAGACGACAGTGTATATATTAAACCGAGTTCCAACCAAGGCGGTTCCTAAAACGCCATTTGAATTATAGAAAGGTTGGAAACCGAGTATGCGACATATGCGCGTTTGGGGATGCCCGTCTGAAGTGAGAATTTATAATCCACAAGAGAAGAAGCTGGACCCAAGGACCATTAGTGGGTATTTCATTGGATATGTTGAAAGGTCTAAAGGTTACAAATTTTATTGTCCATCTCACAACACTAGGATTGTGGAATCAAGAAATGCAAAGTTTCTTGAAAATGACTTGATCAGTGGGAGCGATCAAACCAGAAACATAGTTTCTGAGAAGGATCATTCAGAATCTCAACCTTCCACTTCAAGTGATAGATTGGTTATTATTCATAGCACCCCTCAAGTACAAACTGGTGTTGAACAACCAATTGTTGAAGTTCCACAAGCTGCAGACGATATTCCAGTAGATCAAGGAGTTCAAGAGTTGCCAAGAACTTTTGAACAACAAGTTGAACCACATACTTCTCAGGAAGATGATGGTACAACATTAAGAAGATCTACTAGAACAAAGAGATCAGCAATTCCTAATGATTATGTTGTGTATCTACAAGAATCTGACTACAACATTGGAGCCGAAAATGATCCCGAGTCATTTTCACAAGCCATGAGTTGCAAAGAATTAGAACTATGGTATAATGCCATGAAGGAAGAGATGAATTCCATAAAGAGTAACGAAGTCTGGGATCTTGTTGAGTTGCCTAATAGTGCAAAAGCCATTGGATGTAAATGGGTCTTTAAGACAAAGAAAGACTCATTAGGCAACATTGAGAGATACAAGGCAAGACTTGTTGCTAAGGGATTCACTCAGAAAGAAGGAATCGACTACACAGAGACCTTTTCTCCTGTATCTAAGAAAGATTCCTTGTGCGTTATTATGGCATTAGTAGCCCATTTTGACTTGGAGTTGCAACAAATGGATGTGAAAACGGCTTTTCTTAATAGAGATCTAAAGGAGGAAGTTTACATGAAACAACCTTAAGGATTCCCCTCTAGTGATGGTGAGAAATTGGTTTGCAAGCTCAAAAAGTCATTATATGGTTTAAAACAAGCATCTCGCCAATGGTATTTGAAATTCCATAATGTAATTTCTTCTTTTGGTTTTGTAGAAAACATTATGGATCAATGTATATACCTGAAAGTTAGTGGGAGCAAAATTTGTTTTCTTGTTTTATATGTGGATGACATTTTGCTGGCAACCAATGATAAGGGTTTGCTACATGAGGTGAAACAATTCCTCTCTAAAAATTTTGATATGAAGGATATGGGTGAGGCATCTTATGTCATTGGCATTAAGATCCATAGAGACAGATTTTGAGGCATCTTGGGTCTGTCACAGGAAACCTATATTAATAAAATTTTAGAGAGATTTCGGATGAAGGATTGTTCACCAAGTATAGCTCCCATTGTGAAGGGTGATAGGTTCAATTTGAACCAATGCCCGAAGAACGACCTTGAAAGGGAACAAATGAAGAACATTCCATATGCTTCTGCTGTCGGAAGCCTAATGTATGCTCAAGTCTGCACAAGACCTGACATTGCATTTGTTGTGGGAATGTTGGGACGATATCAGAGTGATCCAGGTTTAGACCACTAGAGAGCTACAAAGAAAGTAATGAGGTACCTTCAAGGAACCAAAGACTACATGCCTATGTATAGACGGACGAACAACTTGGAAGTAATTGGCTACTCAGATTCCGACTTTGCTAGATGTGTTGATTCACGTAAATCAACATCAGGTTACATTTTTATGATGACCGGTGGAGCTGTATCATGGAGGAGTGCCAAGCAGACCTTGATTGCCACTTCCACTATGGAAGCCGAGTTCGTCTCCTGTTTTGAGGCTACTTTACATGGTGTATGGCTTAAGAGTTTCATTTATGGGCTTAGAATTATGGATTCTATCTCTAAGCCATTGAGAATATATTGTGATAATTCAGCTGCTGTTTTTATGGCTAAAAACAACAAAAATGGGAGTCGAAATAAACACATCGACATTAAGTATTTAGCTATAAGGGAACGTGTTAAAGAAAAGAAAGTGGTCATTGAGCACGTCAGCACTGAGTTGATGATCGCTGATCCTTTGACTAAGGGCATGCCACCATTTAAATTCAAGGATCATGTAATGAATATGGGACTTGGTTCCATTATGTAGTTTCTCATTGTATGGACAATGTTATTTTAATGAAATTCTTAATTATTGTGATGTTTTTTCTCATATTTATGTGCACTTTAAGTTGATTTGAGAAAATTCATTTAAGAAGGACCAAGAATAAACATAAGGTTTATTCATTAAGAAATTGTTGCCACATAAATTATAATAAGAATAAATACATAGTAATACATGGAAGATAATACTCGTCATTAGAGGACTTATCGCCATGATTCATGTATCTATTACTTAATACAGATTATCAATGGGTTTTAAGTTGAGACATTAAGTTTGGAAGTATGGACCAAGAGGGAGAATGTTAAGCTCCATAAATTTTTTTGACAACTGCTGCCTACAGTTCTGGAATCCAACTGCAGTCTTTCCTTAATTTCTGGAAACCAACTGCAGTAATTTCCTTAAATTAAGGAAATCAACTGCAGTTAATAAATTTATTGTTGGGAGCTACTGAAGTAGTCCATTACTCCATCTGGAGTTCTCTACCTTGATCTGTGGAACACCTGACACATAGCCATCAGAAGCTTGATGGAAGTTTGGCTATAAATTTATCTGTTTGGTCCCCAAGCTAGCATCTCAATCCCCTTCAGTTTTTTTTTACATCATCTCGCTGAGAGAGCAGAGCTTGGAAGTGCCTTCAGACTTTCTGTATTCTTTTCTTTTTGCTTGGATTGAAGTTGGAGTGCTGAAGTAAAGAAGCAAGTGGACTGTGGTTTGCATCAAGAACGTCACCAATGGCTGGAGGTAACTTATTTTCTGGGCATTAAAACGATTCTTTTCAGTTTTTTCCGCATATAGAATTGTTGTTGCTAAAACTAACAACATAGTGTCAGCGTTACCCGTGATATTAAAAAAAATGAATGTCTACCAGGCACGAAGCTTAAAAAATCAAGGCAATGCCGCTGCGTCATACCTTTAAAGCAATACGAGGCACGAGAAAACAAAACAAAAATCTCATTTGGAGCATGAAGGCACGAGACGACACAGGAACGAAGCGTATTGGGAGTGCGATTCGCTGGAAAAGTCAAGGTACATGACGTAGTATGGTATCATGGTATATGATAAACAAATGTGCATGTGTTAAAAATGCTCATCTAATGTTTTGTATGCGTTCGTATTGTTTTGTAAAAAAGGCTCAAGTAATTTCAAAATGGCTTATTAAATTTGTGTTAAAGCTTATATAAGAGGCCTTATATCATAAAGGTTATATGAGAGGTGTTCTCTTAAGGAAGAAGGTGGATTAAAAAAGGAGGGTTTTATTTTTTTAAAAAGAGTTTTTTTTTTTTAGAAAATGAGATTTAAAAAAAAGGCGTATTGTTCTCCACTCTACGGGTTGTGAGTGTGTTTTTAAAAGCTTTTATGAAATCGTTGTTTTTATGAAAATTTGTAGGCTCGTTTGTTTGTGGAAGCAACGATGTCTTTATTGCAGTTAGATGCCATGTCTACAATTTATTTTGCTTGTTGAGTTGTAGTCAGTGAATGCTCAACAAATGGGAAAATCCAAGAGGCTAAGAAGCTCAAAGCGACAACATAATATGTTTGAGATATTTTTAGAACTAGAAGTGAAAAGGCAAAAGTATGCCTTTACATTGAAATACATAAAAGAATTTGTCGATGACAGCATTCTTCCCTTGATTTCAGAAGCCAAAACAACCAAGGAGGCTTGGGATACCCTTGAGAGGTGTTTTGGTCCAAGGGGGCGTATTGAAGTTGAATATGAAGGCGGATTTATATCGAGATGAAATGATTGTTGAATCCCACTGTGCTCAGTCACACGTGGATGATGTCTGTGAAGAAGTCGCATAAGAAACAGAGAAGGAGCACATAGATGCTCGAAAACCCCAATGTGCACAGCCACAAGTGGACGGAAATTTGGTGATTCCAACAAAAGGGCTTGCTGATGATGAAAATTTGATGAATCCAACAACGGAGCTTGTTGATGAAGAGTTGGTAAATCCAGCAACAGAGCTTGCTAATGAAAGTTTGGTGAATCCAACAACAGAGCTTCTGAAGACAATGAAACTGCCATTGGAGTAGTCTATGCTATGGTGAATCCAACAATTAATATTGCTAATGTAAAATTTGATGAAGAGAATTTGGCTAATGATGAATGGTTGCAGGTGATGCAGCAAAAACATCATATTGACATGATGATATTTGGTGAGATAGTGGAAGACAACCTGTTTGCAGCACCACACATTAGTACAGAAGTAAAAAATGTAGACACAAAGGTAGAGGAAAAAGCAAAGAAGGAAGCCCAGAAAGAGAAAACAAAGATAGATGCAGAAGCAACAACTTAGAAAGAAGCGCAACAGGAAAAAGCTCTCATTACAAAGCAGAAAGAACAAAGCCAATGTGGTTTTGTAGATGTTTTTAAACTTACCATTGATTTCCAATGTGTAGGTACAGAGAATGATTTTGAAGAATAGTTAAATTTTCTTGAAGCATGGCTTGCAACACCATGTCTAGATGAAGTCTGCATAGACATTGCAGAAATGATCCTTGAAGAAAGCTTGGATGGTGAAGAAATTAATGAAATATTCAGGTATTGGAGTCCTGAAGAGATGACATTGTATTATGGTCTTATGTTGCAAGAGGTTGATGATGAAAAGAACACTACAGATGATATTGTGTGGTTGCAGCCCACATACAAGTCAGTTTTTGAAGAAGTCTAGGACTTTCTTAGACAACCTGGAATTATGGAAGATCTGCACCAACAACTGAAGAAAATGAAATTTGAATCCTACATCGAGAAGAAAATGTTGAAACAATTTAAAGGCTACGGGATTTGGAAAAAGAGAAGAAGAAAGGTTGAAGTCAATTTTTAAATTGTAAACCTAGCTGAGACATAAACCAACAGGTTTCTTAATTGAATTTTTTATGTGGTTGTAATTAAGGGGGAGTGTTGGAGAATCTAATTCCAACCACTTGTTAGGTGTCAAAACCGTCCCTCCAAGTGTCCCAGTTCAGTTTGAGTTAGTTGAGTTTAAGTCAAGTTTAACTCTTGAGAAGAGTAAGCAGAGAAAGTCCTTTGCTCCACATTTTGTTCTCTTCAATTTTTCTCAGTCCACTTATAGCTGAGATGGACATTTATTGGGTTGCAGTTTTTCACATACAAAATGATTTAGTTTTAAATAGTATAACTAGTATGGATATACAATACGTCTCCCTTTAAACATTTAAAAGTTATTTTGAGTAACACATAATGTTTTGAAGGTTTT
Source organism: Pinus tabuliformis (assembly GCA_031772625.1). Classification (NCBI taxonomy): domain Eukaryota; kingdom Viridiplantae; phylum Streptophyta; class Pinopsida; order Pinales; family Pinaceae; genus Pinus; species Pinus tabuliformis. Next base: position 1,445,520,868 of record CM062819.1, read on the forward strand.
AGTTTATTTTTATAGAAAATAAATGGTGATGTTTAAGATGATTATCTGATTGGTTTATATTTTTAAATATTTTAACGAATTAATACATTAATCTTACAAATATTGCAAAATTAAGTAAGCTAAGAGATTATATATATGTTTGATGTAATGTAAATGATGGGAGGATATGTATATTTTTAAATATTTTAATGAATTAATATATTAATCAAACAAATATTGCAAAATTGAATAAGGGTTTTATAAGAGTTTATATTTTATATTTTTTAATGTTTAATGTAATGTAAAGATGGTATATTTTTAATTTTTTATATATTTATGTTAGTGTAGAGTTATCAAGAACCAAGAGGGATCAAATTTAGGTTTACACCTCCAAAGATGTGTATATGTATGTACATGTCAATTCCATACACGTGCTCGCGCATGTGTGCAGGCGCGCGTGCGCGCGCACACACACACACACACATATATAGTCTTTCACTCTTTCTCTCTTTAAAGATGTTTACTGTAACATATCCTGGTAACCTCTCATGAAAATGCATGGAGTTAGAAAATTTTACAACATTTACCAATGTGTAACTTTCTAAATTATTATTCCATATTCCTTCAATAACCATTAGAGAAACCATCATCATTACATAAAGTAATCTTTAGTAAAAGAATAGTAAGTTCACAACCTTTGACTGCCATTGTTGTAGCATATTAGCTTAAACTTCCTAATGTAACCTTGCATCAATTCCATGATTCTTTTAACTTAGTTAGTTAATCACAGACTTGATAATATAAACGTCACTTCATGCAAGGAATCCACATCATAAGAATAACACAATATGAAATCACATCATTAAACATTGATATACCCTGGAAAACCTATAGGGTGAAAACTAGCAAACATTTAGTTTTACTAAACACTCATGAGGGTGTTCATCCCTCACTCAATGGCTTGTAAGGTATCATAAGAATAACACAATAAGAAATCACATCATCAAAACTGATATACCCTAGAAACCCGTAGGGTGAAAACTAACAAGTGTTTAATTTTATTAAACACTCGTGAGGGTGTTCATACCTCATTTAATGGCTTGTAAGGGATTCATCCCTTAACTATCCTCATAAAATCTTACAAAGAATCATCATCTTAAATACAACATAACTAGATAGAAGATATTACATTAATCATGATATCGTTACCCATAATCCTTGACATTGTGTCTTTATGAATGGGCTTCTTACATCAGTGGATTATCCTGCAGTTGACATTCCTTAAATTTGCATGGACCATTAGCTCATTTCCTACCGTAATGTGAAACACAATCTCTCTTTCGCATACGTTGCAATCTTTTCCTACAACTTGTACTGTCAATAAAATTTGATATCATGATTAGATTAAATCTTTATCAAACCCATAATAAATCTTTATTAGTGATGTTTCAACATCTATTTGTGTGCATATATAAAACATAAATAAAATGTCATGACATGCCTTATTTAACATCAACACACACACATTAATAAAAATCATATAACTATCAAGCATGTTTTTGGATAAATACCACAATAACTATTACTCCCCTCGCATAAGCACACACTATTTTCCAAAGGCAAATCCATTACAACTATCCATATTCTTTTAAAGTAAATCTGATACATTAGCTATGGTTTTTCATGCGAATACATATACTTTTCACAATAGTTGTTATTCTTGCATGCAGATACACGATATTTTCTCAAAAGGGGGCTAACATAATCTTGCATGCAAATGCATAACAATCTTTTAAAAGAGCTAGCCCAACAAGCATCATCTTAGCGGTGTAAACAAATACTCATTTCAAAAATGAAATTAGTACCGTAGTTAGTACATGCAATTATATAACTTTATTCAAAAGAAACTATCCCTTCAATTATTTCTTTTTATATGCAATTATGTAATTTTGTCCAAAAGAACTAATACAAGAGGTATTATTCTTATACATGCAAATTTCTCTATCACAAGAAAGCTAAGACAATAGTTGTTACTCATACATGTAAATATATTCCCTTTTCCGAAATAAAACTAACAAAATGCAATTAAATGTTGTTTCCAAAAGAAGGCTAACATAATAAAGCATACAAATACATGTTTGCTTTCCGTAAAATCTAACACAATAGAGCATGCAAAAACATTTATCTTTTCAAGAACTCTAATACAATGATGTAAGCATAAATGTTTCTCTTTTCAAAAAATCTAACCCAATATTCTTTCCCTGCATCCAAAATATATCTCTTTTCTAAGAGATCAAAAGCATAATAGCTATGCAGACACATGTTACTTTTTCAAGAAATCAAATGCATAGTAGTTATTGTCCCATGCATATGTAAATGCTTACTCTTTTCTATAATTTTAGTGGAATAAGCACATGTTCTCTTTCAAGAAAATTATTTATCTTTTACACAAAGATTCATATGTTTGCTTAAATATTATGGGAACATACTTATTCATATGAAAATACATAATCTTACACATTAAGTAAACAACCTTTTCCTCTATTTTTTGTGAACTTAAACTCAAATACATTAATCATTGCAATGCTATGCCTATTTTATTATCATAATGCAATGGTGGTATATTATTAATGGTCAATAATATTACTATTAATTTTGCCTTTGCAACCCCCATATATATAAACATATATAAAAAGTATCCCCTGCAAGCCAAATGCGAATAACACATTATGTGCGTATTGATGTAAAAATTTACCTTGCCAGGATTGAAGTATACAACTCAGATATAGATATCTATATATATCTATATATAGATATATATATATATATATATATTATTTAGAGATATATATATATATATATATATATATATATTATTTAGAGGAACTATGAGTAGATATTTACCTTTGTGTTTACAATCTCTAAGAATCTACTCTTCACTGTCATACTTAAAAGCACAAGAATCTAAAATTTTGGTAATTCAATCATGTTAATACATGTAGTAACCAATTTTCACTCTTAGAAGCAAGTTCCTCTTTTTCCTGCCTACTGTGCGTGTTAAATAAATAGAATGCAAACAAATTATATCACTCAATATGCATGCATATTTAATTCATAGCACACGTGTTAAGGTAAAAGACTGTGTACTCATATAAATAGTCCCAAGAAACTATTAAAGTGAAGTACTAGTACGCTAAAAAATTCTCACCTAACCATTGCAGATTGAGTCGCGACTCAGGTTAGAATCCTCACATATCTTTGCCCCATCTACATATATAAGAGCTATCACACACTCTAAACATTTAAGGAATATGATGTTGGAACCCATGCTACTACAAGTAGTAATATGCTCTTGACTTTCAAGAAGGAAACAAACCCCAACGCCTCTTCCTCCCCTCGTTTCAACTCTTTTCTTAAAATTAATGGCAATCTTCCCTTTTTTCCTTATCTCTGTGAGTTATCATTTCCTTTATTTGATTCAAATTAGTTTCCACCTAAATCATAACAGTTCTTGTTTTCAGCCATTTCATTAAACATGGTAAAAATAATATTTTCCATCATGAATGCCAACTTAAATGTAGTTTTTAGGGATATTGCATTTACATTGATTTTTTCACTTTCAATTACTTTATTTTTAGATTCAAAATATCAACTCTTTATTGAATAATGAAAAAAATTATAATATTTCTCGTACTTAAAATTACAAAGCAATTAAATATGAAATTAGAATTTTTTTGCTTTTAATTATCATATCTCTATAAAATTCAGTTTCTATCCACCTTAATTATAGAAATATATGGTAATTGAAAGTAAAAAAGTTATGCGCCATATGGGAAACTTTGAAATATTGTTTTGTTATTATTTTTTCTTAATCTCTTATTGTAAATATTTGTTTTATTACTTTTAAATGTAATGTAATGGGACAACATTGTTCAGTGAATTTAATGTTTTAAATTGCTAACATAAATTATCGACTAGGGTTAGTAAACTGATGAAGTGTGGTGCACAATATGTGCTTAGTTAACCTTGTTTCTTACTTCATTGAGTATGTTTTTGTATTGTTTTGAGGGTTTTGTCTTTTATGCCTAATGATTTTAATGGATGTTAAGTGTCAATGATCAACTAAGTCTAATGGATGTTTAATATAAAAACTAATTTCTAAGAAGGAAGAAAAGGAAATGTACTTCAACTAACTTAATTTGCATAAAATCAAATAAAAAACTTGAATGGTTAGTCTAATTTAGGCCGACACTGTATCTATGAAAAACAGAGCATTATTCTAGATACAATTGTATTAATTGATAAGATGAAAATGAAATCACTTCCTATCTTATCCTTGAAAACTCTTGATAAAAAATAAAACTAATCCTATTCTATGAAATGAAAGTAAACAATATAAAAACAACTATGATCTACTGCATGCTCAAATACTATTTTGAACATTCAACATAGGAAGATGTCGAAATCATCTTCTTGAAATTACTTAAGCAATTGAGTATACATTAGATGTGATATAAGAAAGCATAATAAAAGCATGGAAAGGAAAACTTGCAACTACTATGTGATCTAATGCCTCTTAGGCAACCCAAATTGGAAGAACTACCTTCTTGGACTTGCTGATCATGAGATTACACAATAGATGAAAGCTTAATCTAAAAATCATGACAAAAGCATAAGGAAAGAAACTAAATCACTGTTTATTCTTAATGCCTCAAGCAACCAATATTGGAAAATAGCTGAATGCTACCTTCTTGAGAAGCTCTTTGGAAAACATAGGGTTAAACAGTGAATGTAAAGCTGAATCTAAGAAAGCATTGTAAAGACATGTGAAAGAAAACTAAGTCACTACGCTCTAATGCTTTAAGAAATCCAATTTTAGAAAATTGATAAAACACTACTTTGTTGAGATGCTCTTACGTAACATAAAATTACACAATGAGGTAAATTTACATTTGAAAAATAAAATAACATTTACAATGGAAAGCTAAACTATTTGCATGAATCAAATTAAAACAAACTAATTAATCTTACAAATTTACAAAGGGATGCACATGGTTGATGGGGGCCCTTCCATTGTCCAATAGCATTCCAACTCGCAAAACTCACATTCTAAAATTCAATAATAGAAAAGAACCTTCTTTATTGATAAACTCACAACTTTACACAATGGAAATCTACACTCCTAATCTCATTACATCAATAACTCTTCACTTTACATCCCATTCTATTTCAAGCCTTGTTACAAAACATTCTATAATTATTTCTCTTCTTTTCCTCCTTTTTCCCATGATAGGAGAAAACTTCCCCTATTTATACAAAAAGATGAGAAGCTATCTCATTAATGAGAGTCCATGAATCTCTCCCTATATCTCTAGAGTTACAATCAAAATAGGAAATGATAAGACACATGTCTTCTTAGAGTTTCAATACAAATAAGAAATGAGACACATATCCTTATAATCCCATGATTTTCTCTACTCAAATTTGAATTTGGTTTTGGGAGGCCACATAAAGGTCTTTTAGAAGCTTCCTTTTGACTTACACATGTCAACAATCTCATCTCACTTGTTAGGTATAAACATATGCACATTATTTTCTAATTTTTAACCATATATTCATTTAAAAATTCTAAGAATTAATAAAGTTTGGAAAAACATAAATATGACCCAATAATGATAATGGTAAGGTAAATGTAATGAAATGGAGGTAAATGTAATGAAATAGAGGTGGAGTGAAGGTGACAATATGGAAATATAAGTAAAAATGTAATGGAAGTGAATGACAATTTCAAGGCCCAACATACCCCCTAACTGAAGCTATTGCATGTCCTCATGCAATCCATTACATTAATTTTTTTTAATCCTTAAGCTTTGGCTTAACTTTTCATGCTATCATTTGATAACTTCGTACTTTTGCAAAGTATTTTAGTTGAATTGCAACATGGTTGGTTCTTGTGTTACAACCATATTTTGTTGTTGCATTCATTTTTTATCTTTGAACTTTGCATAATGATAATTTGATTATTGTTGCAAAGTATATCTTTATTGGATTGCGTCGTAGTTGGTTATTGTGTCACAACCGTGATTGTGTTTGTATCCAATTATCTTTTCAGTACTTTTGAAAAGCTTTTGTATGCTCATAACAATAATGTAATAGTTAATATCTTTTGAAAGTATGTGGGCTTTTGAATGTGATATGAATATGACAAAATATGAATATGAATGTATCCCCCCTCTCAACTGATGATATTGACAATTTTATGAGATGAGAAAGAGAAATGTTTTTTCCCAAAAATTATCATTCTAGCTTTTCAAGGAATTTTATGGTAAAAAGTTAGAAAATGACATACCTTAACTTACCCTTTGGAAATGGATGAGCTGCATGTGTGGTGGCTACAAAATTCTGATCATAATCTTCTTCAAGTGGCTGGACAAGTCATGGAGAAAAGAGTTAAGATGAATTTTTATTTCTTTTATTAAAACTTGCTGAATCTGTTGCGGAATAGTGCTGATTCTGCTGCTGCCATCTGATTCCATAGCTGTTATTTGATTCTGCAGCTGTCATCTAATTCCACAGCTGCATGTCTTCTACATTTGCTCTAAAATGTTGAAAATGATAGTCTTCATGTCTTCAAAACTCGTTGGCACAATTCCTGCTACATGAATAGATGTTCTGATGTCGAACATAGCAGGAAATTGTTGACTTAGTGGCCATTAATGGATGCCACTAATCAACATGAGAACTCTCACCATTGATGACAATGAGAGTCAAGATGCCCAAGCACATCTTGCTAGGTACAAATAATTTTGCTGTTCTCAAGTACCTAAAAGATCCGATGAACAATGGACATTAATGTATTCCCATTGTTCATCGGCATGAGGGCTTGCCATTAAGGCATGCAAGCCTCAAGGTGTTTTTGCAAGGATTTTAGACTCAAAGGAATATGGACTCAATAATTTGCATTGAAGTAGGGTTTATTTGTGAAATGAAAAGGATAAGAAAGGAAAAATGAAAATGGAAAATGACAATGGAAAATTGTAATGACAATAGGCAATAAGCATGTCAGTGAGCTTTTTGCTTTTATTTGCGGGTCAGGAGTAGACAAAGAGTAATGGGAAGTGTATGTGAATAAAGGAAAATGAATAACTGACTCTTGTTGGGAAAATAATTGTGGCTTGATTCAAAGTTCTTGGTTGGATTTATAATTCAAAAGGGAGGAAGAGTAATGGTTTTGATGAATATGGACATGGACTTGTTCTTATGTTTCTCATGAGATTGGTCTTTTGAAGACCAATTGTCGTCACAATTTAATCTCCTTGTTGATCATTCAATCATCCTAAAACTACAAAAAAAACTTGAGACAAAGAACATCAGTGTGTTAAAAAAGAAATAACTAATTTTTTTCTGATTCTTATGAAAAAATTGAATGTCAAATGAAACAGATTAAGGAAAATCAAAAAGTGTTATATTCGGTCCAATTCATGATATCGATAACAATCCATTTTTAAGAAATAATCATAAAAAATAAATTAACTCCCTGTTTTCGAATGACTTCATGCACTGTGCTCAGTAAAACGATTGGTATCACAAAGATTTGTTGTGTCTTGCTAGTTAAAACTTCATAAAAAATACACAGCAACAATATTAATGTCAAATGTTCAGAAATCATCTAAATAATTTTCCAATTGTTCCGCAAGCCATTATTGAATCGTCATCTGCTGCAAAAATAACATGCTGTCAAAAATATTTAAAGCGGCAAAAATATGAAAAAGTACTTGTACAAAAAAAAATTATTTCAATCAAATTTTGCAAGTATTTTTCGTTTTTATAAATTGCCTCAAAAAATTGATTGCATCATTGCAAGCTATATATATATATATATATATATATATATATATATATATATATATATATATATATATATATATATATAGATATATATATATATATATATATATATATATATATATATATATATATTATTTATTTATTTTGGATGATTCTATTTTAATTTTCTTTATCAAAAAGAAATTATTAATAAAGAAAATGATTATTATTATTATTTTTTTAATCATGAGACACATAGGGAATGAGACACATATGTGTCTAAAATCAAATTTATTAAATCAAATTGGACTCTTAGACCTCATGCCATGTGGAGCAGAGTTTGTTATTCACTTGGATTCTTCTAAAATCAAATTTATTAAATCAAATTGGACTCTTAGACCACATGCCATGTGGAGCAAAGTTTGTTATTCACTTGGATTTTTCTGCTTTCAACTTGCCATGTTAAAACAGTTCAAAACAAATCGTTTTTTCTCACGCAATCTACAAAACGGAGCTTTGAAGAACCTTGAATTTCTCCCAAATGACTGCGAATTTGGGAAAATCCAAACATAGAAAACATAACTCGCCCCTGTTCTGAGAAAAATCCATGTTTCAGTTTTTTCTAATTCAGCTTGGTTTGTTCAGAAAATGCGTTTTAAAATCATGTGTTTTTAATAGTTACACATTTTTGGCAATTTCGTTTTCTGGCAATTACTTCTGCAACAAACTAAAATTGTTGTGGTTTGATTTTTTTATTTGCAGGTTTTGATGTATAGTGGCTTGTCTCTCACAGAGAAGTTTAGATTGATCACCCTTATTCCAATTACCTGAAATGGAATCTGCAATCTTCTCTTCATCATCAATGTGCAATCTTTTTTTCATCAGTAGTTTCTTCATTCGATACAATTGATTTCTAATAACTGTTGCTTGAGGAAGACCGAATATGGAAAAGAGAAGGTTCCTTTTTTTTTAATTATAGTGCATGGGTCTTTGCGTGGATTGGAGGCCTGCACATATGCGTAAGGCCAAGCCAAAGGCTGGCTTCATGCATATGCGTGGGCCTCCTTTTCATGGGCCATTCATTGTTTTAATTTAATTTTTTTTTTATTATGATTTTTTAACTTAATTTTTTTTAATGAAATTATATATGTTATATTTTCAAAAATTTAAAAAGATACATATATATTTCATTAAACAAAACAATTTATAAATTTTTTTTATTTTTTTTTTAATCATAAAAACTCTTTTTCTGATCCTCTAGATCACACAAAGCGCAGGAGGAGAGCATACTTGAGCAGTTATTAATCGTTTTTTTTTAGATGTAAGAAATAAGGTCTCCTAATTACACTTCCCTGGCAATGGTGCCAAAATGTTTAGTCAATTTAATGTCTTAAATTTCTAACATAAATTATCGACCAGGGTTAGTAAACTGATGAAGTGTGGTACACATTATGTGTTTAGTTAACTTTGTTTCTTACTTCGTTGAGTATGTTTTTGTATTGTTTTGAGGGTTTTGTCTTTTATGCCTAATGATTTTAATAGATGTTAAGTGTCAATGATCAACTAAGTCTAATGGATGTTTAATATAAAAACTAATTTTTAAGAAGGAAGAAAATGAAACGTATTTCAACTAACTTAATTTGCATAAAATCAAATCAAAAACTTGAATGGTTAGTCTAATCTAGGCTGGCACCATGTCTATGAAAAGCAAAGCATTATTCTAGACATAATTGTATTCATTGATAAGATGAAAATGAAATCACTTCCTATCTTATCCTTGAAAACTCTTGATAAAAAATAAAACTAATCTTATTCTATGAAATGAAAGCAAGCAATATAAAAACAACTATGATCTACTGCATGCTCAAATACTATTGTGAACATTCAATATAGAAATATGTTGAAATCATCTTCTTGAAATGACTTAAGCAATTGAGTATACATTAGATGTAATATAAGAAAGCATAATAAAAGCATGGAAATGAAAACTTGCAGCTACTATGTGATCTAATGCCTCTTAGGCAACCCAAATTGGAAGAACTACCTTCTTGGACTTGCTGATCATGAGATTACACAATAGATGAAAGCTTAATCTAAAAAGCATGAGAAAATAATAAGGAAAGAAACTAAATAATTGTTTATTCTTAATGCCTCTGAAGCAACCAATATTGAAAAATAGTTGAATGCTATTTTCTTGAGAAGTTCTTTGGAAAACATAGGGTCAAACAGTGAATGTAAAGTTGAATCTAAGAAATCATTGTAAAGACATGTGAAAGAAAACTAAGTCACTATATTCTCTAATGCTTCAAGCAATTCAATTTTAGAAAATAGATAAAACACTACTTTCTTGAGATGCTCTTAGGAAACATAAAATTACATAGTGAGGTAAACCTACATTTGAAAAATAAAATAAAATTTGCAATGGAAAGCTAAACTATTTGCATGAATCAAAGTAAAACAAAATAATTAATCTTACAAATTTACAAATGGATGCACATGGTTGATGGGGGGCCTTCCATTGTCCAATAGCATTCCAACTTGCAAAATTCACATTCTAAACTTAAATAATAGAAAAGAACCTTCTTTATTGATAAACTCACAACTTTACACAATGGAAATCTAAACTCCTAATCTCATTACATCAATAGCTTTTCACTTTACATCTCATTCCATCTCAAGCCTTGTTACAAAACATTCTATAAATCTTTTCTCTTGTTTTCCTCCTTTTTCCCATGATAGGAGAAAACTTCCCTTATTTATACAAAAAGATGAGAAGCTATCTCATTAATGAGAGTCCATAAATATCTCCCTATATCTCTAGAGTTACAATCAAAATAGGAAATGATAAGACATGTCTTCTTAGAGTTTCAATACAAATAGAAAATGAGACACATATCCTTATGATCTCATGATTTTCTCTACTCAAATTCGAATTTGGTTTTGAGAGGCCACATAAAGGTCTTTTAGAAACTTCCTTTTGACCTACACATGTCAACAATTTCATCCCACTTGTTAGGTATAAGCATATGCACATTATTTTCTAATTTTAACCATAAATTCATTTAAAAATGCTAAGAATTATTAAAGTTTGGAAAAACATAAATGTGACCCAATAATGATAATGGTAAGGTAAATGTAATGAAATGGAGGTAAATGTAATGAAATAGCGGTGGAGTGAAGGTGACAATATGGAAATATAAGTGAAAATGTAATGGAAGTGAATGACAAATTCAAGGCCCAACAAACATCTCCCCCATCCTGAGTTGTAAAGTTCCTCTACAAACTTGATACATTTAGAGCTAACATTTATATGTGTGTGTGTTTCAACTAAAGCCTCAAGGGTTAGCTCAATTGGTCAAGTCCCCCCTCATTAAAGCACCTTCACTATTAAGAGATCACGCGTTCAATTCTGTCGAAATTCTTAGGTTTAGGCTCCATGGTTGAGATGACAGGAAGTAATCCCTTCAAGTGGATCTTCATTCTATGGACGTGGGTAGATCTTTGTGATACAAATATTCCGTGAAAGTACCGGTGATCGATCTCTAGAGTTTATGAATCACATAGAAAACAAATAAAAAATAAAAAGTGTTATGTGTCAACTAAAATAATTTAGTTTTGATTTTATAATCTAAGTTAATTTTATTCTAGTTTCCAATTTTCTAATGATATCATAATCTATATTTAACTATAATTTCAATAATGTTTTCAAAATTATTTATATTTTAAAAATAAAGTTAATTAATTTTAGAAGTTGGATATTCATTTTTAATTGACGTTTCATATATAATTTATTAATGTACTAGTATAGATCTATCTTAACCACTATCATAATCACATATTTGTCAAGGGTAAATAAGGATCAAATCTCTTGAGATGTAAGACTCTTTTAGAGTGTAAAATATGAACAAAAGTGTGTACCTAAAGAGATTCGATCCCTCTTGGAGCTTCATAAATCTGGGGTTATAATAAAAAACATGTATGGGCTCCATCCATCATGAGTGTGGAAGGAATTACACATCTATCTCATTTTCACTAACATACTTGTTAGGGCCCCAGAGTCACACTAGTTGTGTTATAGTGCAGAGCATGGGAACATCTAAGTGCGATCATTATTTTTTTGTTAAGTTTATAGTTTCCTGTTGAAGTTCCACTTATGGAGACACATTACTATTATTACAAATATGGCAAAGTGATTCACACATATTTTAGTTTTATGTTCTACCTTGTGTGTCCTTAGTCTAGAAATTCAACACAACAAAAAAATGATCAAAAGTTACAATAAACAAAATTGTATTTTGATATGATTTTCTGTGAATGCATTGTTATGCAATGATTGTATAGTTATACCTTGAATTATGTTGATGTTTTGTGATAGGGAATTGGGTCAACTATCAAGCACTTTTTTTTTCTCCTATAAATTGTCACAAGAAAGTAAAACAACATGAGAAGTTTCTACAACCATGGGTCAATATTCAAAGCTTTATGCAAATATATATATTTCTGAGTTAAATGTAGTAAATTTTATTAGAAATTAATCAAAGCTAAATTGCACAAGAAAATTTTCATATTACATACATAATTATGTTCAACATGGTTTTGCTTCAAGAAAGTACAAATAGCAGTGAATAAATCTCATTCAAATTATGTTTTGAGTTTTGTTTCAAATTTAATTTTTTTGATAATCTGGGTAAGGAAAAAAACATCAAACTTTAAAACCATTCTGTTGGACACATTTCCACTAATTATTGCTTGGATCATTCATGAGCATTGGGTTTGACATAAAGAAGTTGAAAACGTTTTATGGGAATATGAAAATGGAGAAAAAAACCCTATCAAATTTAAAGGAGCAATTAAGAATTCCTATAAAATTGCTAGAATTAAACGGGTAGCTGAGCAATTAAGAATTTAGCCACTAGAAAACACAATATCTTGAAATTTTCCATTACATTTAAAACCCTTGTAAAAAACATCAAAGAAACCAATATACTCTTCAAGTAACTTTGATAAATTTTGAAAAAATCAAAGTAAACCATCATACTGATGCAAAATTCACTTCAATTTAATAATATCATATCAGTTCCACAAAAAACCATGTTTACAACATAATTTGGCATGAAATTCCTTGAAATTGTATTCATATTTGGGAAAAAGTTCAAAATATAAGGTGGGTTCATCGAGTTACATGTAAAAGAAATACAAACAACCCAAGACTCATTGCAGAATTCCTTCCATAATAGCTTCAAGACTCCCAACAAATCTTAGAGAAAATTTGATAGAGTTTCCCTTACACCAACAAATTTTTCCCTTCAAAATACAAAATGGGGCCTATATATAGGCACTTAACAACCAAGACCTCATCGTAAACCACTAATGGTATTTGTAAAACTACTAATATTATTTACAAAATTGCTAGTTGTAAGGTAACTAACTTCTACTATAAGCTTCCTGAAAGATCTATCAGCTATAGAGTGGGCCTTTTTAGATTTGACTGTAGTGACTCCTCCATCTCCCTCTTGGCCATATGTTCAGTCACTTTCCTTCTGCCTGGGTGCTGTGTGAGATGGGCGCTATTGTGGTCGCACTGTTGAGGTTGTGCTAACACCAATGTCTATGGTTGGGGTCATGCTCGTGGTTGTTCCTGTAGCTGTGATGAAGGCCTAGAGCTAGATCTTGTTTCTATTGATGCCATCTGCATTGCTAGTTAGAATTCACTTTGAATGGCTAACTTGTAGATATATATATATATATATATATATAGCATGCTCTTCCATTCCTTTCCTATGGGAACGTTGCACAACCACGCATCCACACTGTTTCCCTCCATGGTCATGATTGGCTCATAGTCCACCTTCCCTTTCTCTTTGAAGATGCTCTTTAGCATGAACAAAATCTCAAAATGGTCCTCGTATAGATTCATGATATCCTTTCCCTGCAATGGATGGTCATCTTCTCCAGAGCATATTTGATATTCCTTGATGGCATCCAGGCTATTCATAAGGGCTTCCTTGGAATACAAATCCCCATATCCATCAAAGAAATAAGGAAATTTTCTCTTATACAATACTTCACATCGCCCTTTAAAGTCCTATATTTCATCAACCATTGTTTCAGATTTCTTTTCAACCAATGCTATCAATTTTTGCTTCCTTTTCAACTGATTGGATATGGCTACTAGCTGAAATCTTTTGAGACCTATCTTTATAATTTCTTCTTTGGTTGCATGGTTTAGAAAATTTATGATGACTCAAACCTTAGTCGGGGTTTCCCCAATAATTCCCTTGAGTTTCCTTGTGGTCTAGCCTCACCATTTCTATCTTTGCTTGTATCAATTCTAGGTGGTCCCAATGCTTATCCACCAATTTCATGATTTTATCCAAGTAACCCTCCTAATATGATTGAAAGAGGATTTTTAGGGTGTTTTCTCCTTAGAAATTCCAATTAGCATCAACTTTTTCCTTTTCCTCCTAGGATCAGTACACTTCCTTTTTATTTCTCTCCAGTTCCTCTTCTTTGTATTTCAATTCCCTCTCTTGACTTGAGAGAAAAGCTTGAAATTTTTTTCACGTCCTCTAACACTGTTAGGGATTCTACTTGCCCTATTAATATGTTAGTAGTTTATTAAGACTACATGGTATCATCTGCCTTTTCTTTTAGCCCCTGGACCTACATCTCCAGTGGTGTGATATGATCCTTATATTCTTTTTTCTTTGTGAGGGCCTCATGTAGATTTACCCTTAGCTCTTGACTTTCTTTTTCTACTATTGCTAGCTCTACCATTTGCACAATATGTGTGTTTGGAATTTTGAGTTGATTTCTCATTGAGGAAATTTCCATTTTATTTTCCTCTAAGAACTCCTTATACTTTAAGAATCCTTAAGATATGTGGCCAAATGTGTGATTTTATCCTCCAAGTGTTTTGCAACATTTTGTCTATAGCATTGGTTCAGTGCATCTGCCTATGCACCAGTTGTGTCACTTGTAGATTCAATTCCATGATGTCAGTATATGGGATGTTTTTCACATGGAAAGACACTCGATGTACTTGGTAATATGACATAGACATTTTTTTTCTACTTTGGATTGTAGCACCGCCATCTTGAAAATTCCCTTCCCATAATCCAAAGAACTCTTAAGCTGCATGGGAGGGAGCGCCTAATTTTTTGCTATCTTGATGTCCTTTTTCCTCTCCTTAGAAGCACTTTTTTCAATATATGTGAATTTATCTGCAATTGACATATGTCTAGGCTCGGACACCTCTCCTGATTCTATTGCCTTTAATTCTGACATGGTAGAAGGCTAAGTTTCCACAATGCTTATTTCCAGGGAGTATCCTGTTAGTTGTTACATAAATTTAGAGCTTGGGACTCCGTCTCTTCATCATCTTCATCATCTTCATCCCATGGTACTCTACCTATCTTGGCTTTCTTTGAGCATGACTCTTCTCCTCCATCCACATCCACAGGCTCAGACATGCCTTTCTTCTAGCCAGAGAACTGAGAAAACTCCAACTCGACTAGATGCGAGATGGCCTTGACCTCTTCCCAGGTAGTCTTGTTTGCACACTCTTGTACCATAGGATTTGGATCATGTTTGTAGTTTCTTGATCCTTATCCTTTCTCAATTCATAGATAATATTGTGCATATGATATCTCTTGGCTTCAGCTCGTGGGAAGCTAAAAATTTCTAATATATTCTCTACGATATCTGAAGCATTCCTTGAATTCACAAAAAAGGATCCCTCCTTTTCAGGAATATGGAATGTGATTGCCACTTTCCTTGAGATGATTTCACCTTGTCACTAGAAAATCTCTACCAATTGTATTCCAAAGTAAAGATATGATGTGTTAGGAATGAAAGAAGTTGATACAGTTGTCCTTCAAAACATATATTTTTATGACTGTGTAGTCCTTGAAAAGGTACCAGTCACCGACTTAGGTATCTAGGGTGAATTAATGTAACTTCTCCCTAAGAAAAGAAGGGACTTTTTTCATGGGATGACCATGCAGAAGTGTATACACAACTGACACGAAGGAAAAAATATAATCAAAGAAGCCTTGGTTATTTTCCATCTTACGAACCATAGGTAACCATTAATAAGTTGGTAATAGAGCCTTGTGTTCATCAGTCATCCTGGGCTTGAGATGCTTGAGGTAGGAATATTTTTGATGAATGAACAAATGGACTAGATAGGGTTGATATTGGAAACATTTCCCTTCCTTAAACTTTGTCACCTTGGAGTGCATTTCATTTGACTGGAACCAAGGAAAATCAAACTTGGTACAAGCTTTGGTAGATGGGTGACACAATGATATCAAAGATAGCTAATATGACCTTAGTTATAGATAAATCAGTGTTAAGATCCAAGACTTGGGAAATCATGTAGAAAGTCACTACTGCCATGGATTCGAAAATTGAGATATGATAAGGAGGATGAGTAGAAGGAGGTACCATTCCCTTTTGGAGACAACTATTGACCACTTGGTTTTGGACATCTAGTGCTAGGATAGTCTACTTTTCTTTGATTTATTATTTATTCAACCTCTGTAGGTCATTCCAACTAGGAAATGAAAACATGTCTGAAATGGCCTCTAGAGTCACTCTAATTATTTCTTTGCCATCTTGGGACAATACAATCACTCTGTTGTCTGGTAGGTATTTTTGGCACACTCGGTTAGTATTTTTGGGAAATGGAAAACCTATGGAAGAAGGGTGAAGACTAAGATCGATACATGTATATTGTTGTGGTCTCCTAACACTTCACTACTGTTCAATACTACCTGAATAACAATATTCATATCTTGTGTAGTTAATAACAGATCTCGAACATTTTCCTACTTATCCATGAAGTTTGGTTCTTTTTCCTCCCCTCTGGTATGGACATCAACATAACTTTTAGTTGAAGAGGATTCCATTGGAAAAGAATGAAATTGTTGAAAATAGTTGATCAGTCGAAATAGGGGTGACTAGGAAAAAATGAAGACTCTCAAGAAGCTGGGAAGAGTATGCCACATAGCAACAAGGGATTGGACAATAGTTGGAGGGAATATGTTTTGAAATGTTATAGAGAGTTGAAAGGGATGTTGTGTGTAGGAGGTGAAATTGAGGGCCTTATGAATACAATGAGCTGAAATTTAGTGAATTTTAATGAGAATTTGACTCATGATCTTGCGCGCAGGGTAAATTCAGCCCACACGATTATATTTATTAAAAAATGGGGTTTTGTGGTCAACATAGGGTTTCAAGGAGAGTGTAAGGGCTTTAATTCTAATCCTCATTTTTCAAAGATTTTTAACATATGAATGGATGGAAAATGGTAGAATTTGTAGCAAAATTCTAAATGGTGGTTCGAATTCTTCAATGTGTGCTAAAAAATCATGGAATTGAGGCAAGTTCTTAGATGGGTGCATAAATGCAATAGTAAGGCAACCTAAGAAAAATGACAAAAAAATTGGGAACTTTGGGTTTTATATAAAATTTTGACATGGACATGTGGCGTCATCAGATTAGGTAGAGTTTAGGTGATGTCATGCTGATGTTAGCAAGATGTTGGACTATGCATGTGTCAAGCATACTGGATTGATGATGTGGCTTGGTAAGGGGTGACATGTCGATAGCTAAGCAACAAAGGGGAGCGAATGTGGCAGGGTGTGGTGATGGATGGGAAACCTATGTTGAAGAAACATGATGCCATTTCGAATGGCTTGAGCCACAAAGTTAGAAACCTTCAGAGATGTGTAGAGGGATCAAGATAGCAACACATGACTCCCTCCACATCACTCTGTCGATGTTATTTTGTGAGCACCTTCCCAGTGAAAAGTGCCTTGATTCATCAGATGGTTGGGCGCTCCCGCTGTTTAATCTGACTAGTGTGCAACTTCATCGTCACTGGCGCCTCAGGTGCTCGATGCTCGGTGCTTGTGATTTGTGATGTGGCATGGATGTGGTGTTGTACAAGGGTGTTGTTGGGCCACTATTTTTTCATTTTTATTATCACTTTTTAACATCTATTTCATCCATTTATACCATTCTTTATCACTTCATTTAGCATAATTTATCATATAATTTCATTTTACAATTATTTATGCTCTTCTGGATAAGTAATATTTTTTCTCCTTTATTTTTAAGAAATTGAAGATTATTATGCTTGATTTTGCCAATGATGTTTTATTAATAAATTTGTTATAAAATCACTCATGATTTTAGCCTCCAAGATCTCTTCCAGATTGCAAATTTGATCTTTAGCTCATAGTTAAATATTCTAACTCAGAAACTCGCTGGGATAAAAGTGATAGTTTTGAGTTTGATATTTCAAGCAAATGAAGATGAATCGTGAAAATATGAGGCATGGGTTTTATGCATAATGGAACAAATTAGTTTTTTCATTAGAAGTTTTCTAAAATTATGCCAAGATTGAGAGAAACACAAGGTTCTATGAAGGTTGTTTTCTTAGATCTACTATTGTGTCCGTTTTCTAAATTCTCCCAATTGCAATACCCGATTCGACTTATTCCAACTGAATCATGATGGAGAGATCTTTCATATCTAATATTGTTTATTGATATTCTATAATCAATCCAAAATTGTAAGGGGAAATTATTTTGTAATCAATTTAGTTGTAATTTCCCTTTGCTCTCTATGTATTTAAATGAAAACAAAGATCAAAGAGGGAGAATGGACAATCGTTGAATTTGAGGAAAATCTAAAAAATTCATTTTGGTGTAATTATTTCTCTGAGATATTTTAATGAAGGAAGCTATCCATGAGTTCAACATATGTTATTCGTAATCTTATCTGAATTATTTTTCAAGGCAGAATTGACTCTTTTGCAGTTGGGCCCACTACCTTGTACGAGGTGTTGCCTTGAATATGTAAAGTAGTTTAATTGTGTGTGCTTTTCTTTTAATTAATTTTTGTTTATTTGAATTTCAATTGTTGTTCCTTAAAGTAAATTTCCTTTTTTTCCAAGTAATTTTTTGTTACCGCATTTTCCATATTTTTTGTTTCCTGCAATTTCTATATTTCTATTAATTTACTGCTTTAGATTAGCATTTGAATTCTATTGGGTGCAATAGGTTAAATTTCCAATTCAGCAAGGTGTAGTTTAATTTAGTATTGATTCAAGTTGTGTGATTAGCGTAATTCCTTTTCCTGTCATTTACTATATGTTTTTTAAATTTAGCATTGTTAGTCTTACATTTTATTTCTTATTGAATGAGCTTGACAATGTATAAAACAATCACGTAGAACCAGTGTTAACTGTTGGTAGTTGCTTGCATATATTTTGCAGACTCCCTTGAAATAAAAATTTGTTCCTCGGGTTGATAATTAATGTCGAGGCAATTAGTTTTTTTTTTATAAGTAATTCATTTCCCCAACAGGTCCCAATAACCATTGATGATGATGTCTGCCCGTCCAACCTTAGCGCCTTATTCTTTTACTTTTGTTGAAGGAGAGGCCTTTACACAATGCTATTTAGTCATTCATTTTGAAACATAATGCCTCCAACTATCACCTTTTCTTGCGCCATTGAGCTAATTTTCAAAGGGGTGTCATGATCTTAGTACCTACAACGCCAATAAAATGTGTCATCAATTAAAATTTCAATGATATTATAACTTTTCATTGTCCAAATTGTATTTTTAAATACATAAATAGATTCAACGCCTTGAAAATGCATTTGAGGACTAAGATTGTATATATTAGACACCTTAAACTTGTAATTCTCGCAAATCTTGGTTATTTTTAAAACAAGATTGACTAAAAAGTATACCTAAAAAAGGACCAAAACTTAGAATACTAAGATGACACTAAGACTACCAAACATTTTAAGTGTAAGTTTTTTTTTTTTTCAATTTCTTTATGTAATACAAAGATAAATGACATTGAAATATTTTATTGAACATGGGCATTGAAATATTCTATTTATAACCCATATTGTCCACATTAATTTTTTTTTCTTATTAATATATTTTCAAATACACATCAATATTACATGCACATGGAAATATTTTATTTCAGTTTATATATATATATATATATATATATATATATATATATATAAAAGGACCAAAACTTAGAATACTAAGATGACACTAAGACTACCAAACATTTTAAGTGTAAGTTTTTTTTTTTTTTCAATTTCTTTATGTAATACAAAGATAAATGACATTGAAATATTTTATTGAACATGGGCATTTAAATATTCTATTTATAACCCATATTGTCCACATTATTTTTTTTTTCTTATTAATATATTTTCAAATACACATCAATATTACATGCACATGGAAATATTTTATTTCAGTTTATATATATATATATATATATATATATATATATATATATATATATATATATATATATATATATATATATACATCTTTTTCACATTCGAAAGACATTTTTTATTAGTCCCTTCCTCACCCGGGACTATAACACTCACCTCGCGATCAATGTCCATCCACTAACGATTATTTTGCCAATATTTTGCAATTTTAACCAAAGTTTTAGGAAAATGCTAAATATTCCTATTTTTCTGTAAATTCAAAAATCATTTTCTAATTTCTGAAAATCTTATTTCTAATTTTCCATTGGCTGAGCGAGGTTTGATGTGACATAATTCCCCTGGTGGAGGGTGATTTATTTTTTCTATTTGTCAGTGTTTGAAAAATCATTTTAAAAAAAGGACTAATTTTGTGAGTGGCCATTTTGTTAGTGAGTCCTGTGACACTGTTATGCATGACACTGCTTTTTCTCTATCCAATGATGCTATAACTGATGGGTTTCGGGTCTCTTATGTAAGTAGGGGGTGTGGGGCTAACTGCTATTATTTTTTTGTGTGGAGAAAGGGTGTGTGGTGGAGTTTTCTAAAAAGGAGTGACTATATCGAGTCAAGCTTTCTTCCTCCGCACTTTACACAAGGCTAATTTTTTGATATGTGGAGGAAGGAGAAAGGTTGTGGGGGAAGTGCGTAAGAAAGGGTGCGTAGAGAAATTAGGTGCGGGGGAGTCTATTACAGAGAAGGGAATATATCAAGTCAAGCTTTCTTCCTTCATTGTGTGCATAAAGCTAATTTATTATGCAAAGTCGAGGCATGGATAAAAAAGGCTAATTTTGTGAGTGACAATTTTGTCAGTGAATTCTCTGACACTCTTATGATTGAGATTTCTACTGCTCTTCCTAACGATGCCAAAGATGACAAGGTTTCTAGGTGCCTTATGTAAGAGGGCAAGATAAAGAAATATGCGAAATTAGCTTTTAAATATTAATTTAATATTAAATTGGTACAATTTTTCTATGTGGAGAAATGGTGTGCAAGAAGTTCGGGAGAAAGGGTATGTGGAGAAATTGTGTGTGGGGGAGTTTGTTAAAGAGAAGGGACTATATCGAGTCAAGCTTTCTTTCTCCACACTCTGCATAAGGCTAATTTAATATATGGAGTCGAGGAATGCACAAAAAATGATAATTTTGTGATATGCGAAGGAAGGAGAAAGGTTGCGGGGGAAGTGTAGTAAAAAGGTTGTGCAAAGAAATTGCATGAGGGGGAGTTTGTTAAGGAGTAGGGACTATATCGAGTCATTCTTTCTTCCTCTGTAGTGCACATAAAGATAATTTAGTATGCAAAGTCAAGGCATGGACAAAAATGGCTAATTTTGTAAGTGGCCATTTTGTTAGTGAGTTCTCTGACACCGTTATGCCTAAAACTGCTACTGTTCTATCCAATGATGTCAAAGTTGAGTGTGGAGGTGAATATGAAGTGTTCAGAACATTAATATTGACATTGATACTACCATAGCTATTGCTAGTGAATTTCACTCTTATTTCATTTTAAACTTTTTTTCCATCTTAAACTTTTACAGATTTAACTGTGTGGAAGATCAGGTGCATAGAGAAATGAATCTGTGTGGAATGAAGGAATATGGGGATGTAAGGAAGTGCAGTGAAGCACCTCTACACCCAGATAAGGATTGTATGAGAATATGTGAGAACATGCAGTTTCTTAACTTTAATCAATTCGTTGTTTTGTTTGATATATGCAAAGTGGCTGGATATAACATATTTGAAGGAGACGGGGCAAAGTTCTAGACTGGCAAGAATTTTTTAGCTTTTAGGAAACATGTAACACTTATGAGCCAATATGCAAACAGAGAAAATTGTGGAGTGGAAAGAATTTCTAAGGAGGAAGTACTCGTGGAGAATTGTTTAGGATAGATTGAGGTTGCAACCTATTTTCGAATGAGTTTCACAAGGCTATTGAAACATTTACATTTGATGTTTCTTGTCAAGAGTGGAATGATTGTGCTTTTATTCACAATTTTATGCAATATTAAGTGAAGTGTCTTTTTGTGTGAAGTAGGGAACAATTTTATTTATTTTTGTAATGTTTCATATGTATGCATACATTTCTATATACCTTCCTATATACAACATTACATATCACAAAGTACATAAAAATATAGCAAAAAAAAAACACAACGATGTATAGTGTAATAATAATCAAATGGAAACAAATGAACATAAACACACTTCTTAGAAAAATTATCAT
Organism: Pinus tabuliformis; assembly: GCA_031772625.1. Classification (NCBI taxonomy): domain Eukaryota; kingdom Viridiplantae; phylum Streptophyta; class Pinopsida; order Pinales; family Pinaceae; genus Pinus; species Pinus tabuliformis. The sequence goes on from CM062819.1 coordinate 1,445,543,219, forward strand.
TGTATTTAATTGTATATGTTCTACTTGCGTTCATTTTCCTTGCTCCAAAGATATGAGTTAGATAAAAAATATAGAATAAGAGGAAAAAAATGTTTTAATTTCAAAGCACGAAAAAAATTCATACATAATAGCTACACGATGATAACACATATTGTATAAATGTTTTTATCACTCTCATATCATCTAGTTTTTGAACTACATACCTCATTTCTACATGGATATAACATATATTGTATACATGCTCTAAGTACTCACATATAAAAGAAAGCATGAACTATTTACCTAGCAAAAATTATTTTGTATCCCAATATCAAATAGGACGTGTTCACGTTGAAACATAAGCCTTACATTTTGCCTCTAGATTATAATTTGGTATTTGTATTTCAAAATAAAATATTTTGTGCATTAAAACTATGGAAATAATTACTTACATCAAGTAAAACGACAAATAAAGTGTGATATTTAAATTGAAGTACAAGTTTATGCGAATAACCAAAGTGTCATTGTTCTTTCTCCACACCCTCGCACCATTGCACTCTGCAAATTGCAATGAGAAATTCTCATTATTAGCATGTGCTTCACCGAGGACTATAGAATTTTCCTCGTGGTCAAAGTCTATTGACTATTATTTATTATTATTATTACTACTTAGTGTCTAAAGCATATCATGAAATTTGAAAACCTAATATGATGATTCTAATTACCAATTATTCTATTTATTGTTATTATTATTATTATAAGTCATTGCCTCACTGGGGAATACGAAACTCGCTTCGTGGTTGAAGTGTGTTGACTCTCCATTATTTTTTTGACTTTTTTATTATTACAATTTTTCTATCTATAGGTGTATTGGTTGAAGTCTGTTGCCTATCGATTATTTTGCCAAGTTTTTGAAATTTTAGCCATAGTTTTGGGAAAATGTTGAATATTCTTATTTTCCTATAAATTTAAAAATAATTTTCCAATTTCTGGAAATCTTATTTCTAAGTTTCCACTAGTTGAGCGAGGTTTGTCTTTACTAATTGTCTAATACATATGTTGAAAGTTTAAAAGGTAATTGGACAATTGTAGCCACTAATTTTAGTTATGTTGTTCGCATGAGCGATGGCAAGGTGTTTATCATGTTGTTTTTAGCATACATGTTGCGAACACATATTCAATTACTTTTCATGGGAGCTGGTTACAAATATATTTCTTGTCCGGGGTATGTGGTGGTTGTTCTGGTAGTTGCATGGAGTAAGGTTTTCTTTTCAAGCTCATTTTGAGCAAAGGTGCACAACGTGTATCATTGTTTTCAAGTAAACAATGCATGCTTTCTTCTATATGCGAGTACTTAGAGCATTTATACAATACAGTCCTATAACAATGTGGTGTGAAGTTCAAAAAGTGTATAGTATGAGAATGCTAAATAGATTTATACAATATACATTATTGTCATGTAGCTATTATGTCTAAATTATTTCCGTGCTATGAAATTATAACAAATTTTCTTCTTATTTCTGTATATTTGATCTAATTCATATTGTTATAGGCCATTTTGTTGCATCTGGTCAATATGCTTGCAAACCGGATCAATCATTATCCATGAACATGTTGTCATCAACCCTATATAAAGACCTAAGCATGAACTTTCCAAATAACTAAGTTTCTAGGCCTAACTTCAAAAAATTAGTGATTTTAAGCCCTCGTGCACCCTGCCCCATTAGAGACCTGTGTTTAGTAGCAGGTTGCTCCTTTCTACACCAGTGCTGATCAACAACAAGTTTCTCCTTGCCATGGGTGTGTTGATTGTAGAAATTCGAGAAAACTAGAAAGGATCATGAAGTTTATGCTTCCAGAAGTTTCCAAGGGTTCTTTTAACTACTTACCTTGGATAAGAAGCTCGAATCCTATTTGATCCTACCTTGGATATTTCACCTCTTATCCCTTGAGCTCATCCCCCCATCTTAAGTGGATCTCAAGCCTGGATTGGCAAATGGATAAGAATTCCTAAACTACCATCCCTCTCCTATCAATTTACTGCCATCTACAACATCAGGGTTGGATTTTGGAGACTAATCATGCCCTCGTGCTACTTCCTTGAATCTAAGAGAGTTTTTATCTTCATGCATTAGGATGCCATTGAGGTGTGCTTTGTCACAAGGAAGGACAAGTCAACTTGGGGAGATATCTACAAGATCAACTACGATTCTTGGTTGTAAAATCTCTCCTATTTCTATTAATACAAAGATTATCTTGTTTTCCTATATGTGTTATGTTACATTTACATTCATGTAATTCAATGCTTCACTTATCCATTGAATAGAGTAATTGAATTATGCTACATAGATGTTGTGGATCTTTGGCTTGTTATGAATGTATTTGTAAGTTCTAATTATAACAATCAAAGCTACGATTGGAGCTTACAAGCCGGGAGGAAAGTAAAGCTTGCGACATAATCCAAGTAGGCCTCTATTCCATTCTTCAATTTCTCTAAGGGAAACTCTATATTATTTTCTTTCTATAGGCTGGTCCACTAGGTCTAGGGAAGATACTTTTATCTACAATTGTTAATTATGCACAACACATATCATCGAAGTAGGGAAAATGAACATAAGTAAAATAGATAGAGTTGAAAACAATGATAACTTTGCTAAGAGGTGAATTTATGATCTATTTATTGTCATTTGACTGTTATTACATTATATAGTTCTCTATATTTTTTGCTATATTTTTTATGTACTCTAACTTAAAACAAGCTTTTTCAATTTGCAGGAAACATATAACACTTAGAGATTTGAATCCAGGACAACAATTACAATGGAAAAGGTACTTTGAATATTTCTATAATATTTTTGTGCATTTTTAGATTTGTTAATTTTCCAGTTTAATATATGTAACAAGGAAAAATAAATTATAATATGTCAAAACTAAAATCTATTTAGTATTTTACCTATATGCATATAAATCAGATTCTATTTGGTAACTATAAACCTAATATTAGAATATACATTAGTAATGACTTTGAGCTATCTGGTTCTGTCTTCATGAGCCAGTTCTTACTTAGTATTAATTATAATGTCCTTTTAGGCAGTGATTTCAATGCATTATTTGTGAAAAAAAAATATCAAATTCTGATTATGTGATAGTAGACAAGGTGTAACAACTTTGGGTTAAAATTTCATGTAATATTTAAGTTAATAAAGGAAAAATAAGGCAAAGTTCATGGGACATGTATTCCAAGCTGAATGTTGGGAAAAACATCCTAGTGGGTGTCAATTTCAGTTTATTATGGCTAAGGAAATTGGCAAAGGCATTGAAAAGGAAAAGAGGCATTAATTGACATTTATTTATGAGAATAAAAGAAAATAGGAGAAAAGGGAGATGAAAGGTCATAGGTTTTCATAAGAGGAAAATTGAAGGAAAAATAGAGGAAAATGAAGAAAATAGATACCTCAACAATAAGAAGGATTCTGAGGATCAGTTCACAAATTTTCTTCAATTTGGATTTGGAATTAGTTTCAGAGAGAGAAGAGCACTAAGAGGATGAAAAAAGCGAGCAAGAAATGAAAGAAAAGGAAGGACAAGGAAAGTAAGGAAGGTTTGATCAAGTAGCTTCAACAAGAGGACTTTGCAGGTAACAGGTTGCATGTGTGATTTACTAGTTAATTTGTCAATCCATGGTACATGCATTTGTGTATTTGGTTCATTTTCTATCATTGGCATGAATTTTTCCTGGGTTTACAGTGGTTTCAACCTTGCCTTATTATTTCTGGAGAGCCATGGTGTGATGGGATTCTTTCCTGGTTGAGATTTGGATTGATCGAAGGTTTTGGAACCAGGTGAGGTGGTATTAGGAAAATTTCTAAGGGTTAGGGTTGGCGCTGGTTTAATATTAGGGAAACAATCAACAGGTGGGTGTAGACACGTAAATTCATCAAGGTAATGGTGAATAAAATCTGAGGCATCCAATCTTGTTTTGGGAATTTTGGTCTCTTGACTAGTTTTGGCGGGATCGTGGTAGCCTGAGGGTGGAGTTAGTTTAATATTCGGGAAGACCTAGTTGTTCATGTATGGAGTTCCCACATTCATGTTTGGAATATGACATGGGGGTGATTGTTAAAAGAAACATATGGTTCAACCCAATCTATGGTCAGGTGGTGCGTGGAAGTCCCTGACTTGGTTGGATTTTGCATAAGTTAATAAGAGCTATTTCCTTATTGTGATTCATGAGTACTTGTACTTGTTATTATGTGACTTTTATGGTTGTTCTATCATGGTTAATATTTTTTTTGTATGCTGGTTATAAGCATGGTTCCATAAAAGGTTCTAGCTATGGATCTTGTTAATGAATGCATGGGCTAACAAATGTTATTGAAGCTATTATGAGAGGGCACTAGAATTTATTAGTGAATATGAGATAAGTTTAAGACTTGTATGTTCAGATATGTATTCATGACCTGTATATTACATGTTCACCATATGCTTAACGAAATGACTGCCATGGTTAGGCTTGGTTAGGTCAAGTTTCTGATTTAAGTTTATATGTTTAGCCTTGTCATCAAGTTACCTATCATTCTGAAAAGACTTAGGAAGTTCTGGGCAATGGTCTGGAGGCTGGCCTAGAATTGTGGCTCAGATCTCGAGACTGCAGGCAGTGAACTGAGAAATTTAGGTCACAACTGCATGGATCAAGGCTTGTGAGTGTGGTTGGAGGCCTTCAACTACATGAAAGTAGTGTCAAGGGTGTGGTTGGGAGTCTAGATGATTGAAATGAAGTTTCAGCTTAGGGATTGACCACCTGGGGTGTTTCTTCAGCTCTTGGGTGATCTGCAGTCCATGTAGGATGTCAGTTTGTGGTCAATAAGTCTCAGTTGTAGGCCCCAGTTCCCTAACTGGAGCTAGGAGGTCAGGTCATGTCATAGTGGCACTCTATTTCACATTTAGTTGGAGGGTTTGTAAAAACAGGTAAATGTGGGGTGGCATATTACATATTGGTACTAGAGCGTGGTTCAATACTTGGACTGGATGGGAGAAATGTGTTTTCTCATGCATGCATTTCAATGTTTGTGTAGTTTTTATGCATGCATTTTCATGGTTATGGTTGTCATGCATGAGGTCATTGTATCCAGTTAGTGTTATCATCCATGATGTCGACATGTTGATATGATTATGTTTATACATGTATCATGCTAATCTGGATTGATTTTGTAGATGAGATAGCCTCCCTTGAAGTTCCCCGAGGTTTGCTGATTATGTTTATATTTGGTTTATATAACTTGGTATGTTTATAGGAAGAAGAAGATCAGAGATGATTAGCAGAATTGTGGACTACAGTTCACGAGACTTTCCTTATAGATCATATGAGCAACACAGAAATAAGTACTCTCCTGACATAGAAGATACTTTGAGAAGTCTAAAGGCTGAAATTAGTAGTTGCAAATAGGATAGTGACAGAATCATTCAGTCACAGGAAAGACTTGCTAGAGCATAGGAAAAACAAGCATAGGGCAATGCAGTTATCCTTTAGAGTTTGTCAAATTTGCAGAGACAGGGAGAATCAAGGATCATTCATGGATGGTGTTGAAAAGTGTGCAACATGAAATGCTTGCTGAGATTGCAACAAGATGATGGAGCTTAGTGAAAAGAGTCGCCTTCACTAAGTGGGCCCGCAGGCTATTTTTGGCGCAAGTCTATTTTTAGGCTATGTCTATTTTTAGACATATGGATCATGTCTATGGATTGCAGGTTGTTGTTTATGGATGATTGGTCAAGTTGGGAAAAATAGATGGACTTCTATTTTTTATGAAAGTGTGAGTGATCAAAGTCTATTTTTAGACTAGCTGTCAAAAATATAAAAGTCAAATATTATTGTCTCATAATAATATCTGGACTATAAACTTGATCTTATTCTCTTGGAGCACTTCAGTTTGAGCTACAGAGATGGCACATGCAGATGTCAGAAGGAAATACACTTTTCTTATGAGTCAGTTGAGTTGTTGCATGCATGACTTCAGTTAGAACTCAATCAGTTGAGTTTGGTGGAGTTGTGTTCAGTTTGACTTAGTTAAACTAGTTGTAGTTAGTCTAACTGCAGATAGACTAATGATGAGTTGTTAAACTAATTATTAACTCATAATACAACTATAGAATACATTAGTTAACTCAGTTGCATGTCAGTGCATGTTCAGTTCAACAGGGACAAGTGGTAGAGAATCAGATTGCTATCAGTTGTGACTATAGTTGTGCACCAGATCTTGCACAATCAAGGGATTGAGTATGCCAATGAGTTTTCTCACGTATTTGCCAAGTATTGTAGCCTTTTCTCACGTCCAACAAAGTGTGAGTGATTATTTTTAGGTGAAATACGAGTTTGGGAAGTCATTCTCATCAGTTCTTGAGCAGGTATTGAGCAATGGAGGCAGGTAAGCAGTGGAATAGATTTGGAGATCAGATCTGAGCTGTATTGTGTGTAACAGGTGGAGCTGGTACTGGATTGCTTGTGATAAGCATTTTACTTTGTAATGTTACAAGTTCTCAATCATTAATATACAGATAGTTGGGGTTTTTAGCGAGATGCTTTCCCCGGGATACATACTGTGTTTATGAGTTTGATTGATGCTTCTATGTGTGCCTGTGAATGTTTCTACTTCTGTAAATTGATGATCAACGTAGAGGAGATTATGTATTATACATGTTCCGCTTATAATTGTATGATCAAGATAATCTTTGTGAATATGTGTTAAATTATTCAAAATTTCTACATGGTATCAGAGCTGCTTGATTTGTAGAAGAGATTTTTACAGGATATCAAGCGAGGATTGATCATCAGATCTACTATTCAGGAAGTGTTTACATTCTATTTCTTCAGGCAGAGTCTGTAATCGGGCCAGGTAGCCTCTGGATTCATCCTTCCTTTGGAAGGTGAGATATCTGGTGAATGCCCATACAGTCGATCTCTATACAAGAAATACTTTGTTCTCACGAATTCTAGATCGGAAGTGGTTGAGTTTTTGAGCTGGTGGAATTCGAATTTAATTCCAAAGCAAGAGATAAAACTCAGAAACATTCAGTGTGAGAATGGAGACAGTATGCCCCAGTATCTCACGAAGTTCACCCAATGCCGGGATGAGCTGGGAAGTGTGGGGGTGATTGTCGGATGAGGATGGTGAGTCTAGTGCTCCTTGACCCTCCTAAGAGTTGGCATAGCTACCAGGACTCGGTGAATGGAAGGGAGAAACTACCAGGATGGGAGAGACTTTGGTCGGATCTTGTGCAGGAGGAGATTAGACGGAGCACCAGAGACAGTTCTTCATCCATGCAGGATGAGGAGAACTGTGCCTTAGCGAGTAAGGCGAAGAAGGGGAAGGGGAAGGTTTCTCTTTCTGAATCCAGTTCTTCCAATGATGGGAAGAAGGTTGACAAGTCGAAGGTGAGATGCTTTCGTTGTCATGAGATTGGTTCACAGGTCAGGAACCTGTATGCTCTTGAGGTTCAAGATGCATGCAAAGCCTTGAGCAGCGAGGCAACTGATGGAGACTTGGTGGTTGAGAGGGAGCGTATATTACCTCTCAACATGCAGAGCCAGAAGAAGTCTCAGACGATTGTGGAGGAGCCACGATTGGTGCAGCAGCTTCAGGAGGTTGTGGAGGAGCCACAACAGGGGAAGCTGAGAGGAGATAGAGTAGAGACATCTACTCATCCAGAGACCTCCAGTAGGGGGAAACTTCGAGCCAGATGGGCTGAAGGATCGCATGCGGGCATACCTCTAGGTAGGAGGTGGGGTGATGTGGATTGATTGTCCCAAGGAGGAGGGGCAGGATCCTTGAGGAACCCAACCTCTTGGATGAGACCTTGCTATGGGAGCCCCGATGTGTAGTAGCAGGAACTGACTGATTGGGTAGAGACTGATGCGGATGGAGCGACAGAGAGAGCGACAGTGCAGGGAATCCCAGGACAGCGCATAGCTAGCAGGCTGTAGAAACGCGAGAGGAACAAGTGTTTTGCACAGTGCTAGGTGGCACAAAGAGGTGTGCAATGGTGCGAGATGCATGGAGATGTTGCAGTAGCGCAAATTTCAGAGAGGGAGCACTTGTTAGCAGCAGGTAGAGCTTCAGCATCAGAGGGTGTTTCTATCCCAATAGGGAGGTTAGTTGGGAGGTGCAGTGCGGATGCAATGCTGGGAGATAGAACCAGCAGCAGCACGGATGCAGTCAGAGATCAAAGTGACAGAGGCTAGAGTAGTCAGATACTGAAGAGAACAGATATGCATAGTTTCAGTCGATAGAGGCAATAGCAGTCAGAGACTTTGATGATAGAGCAAGTGGACCGACCAGATGTGTTGCATGGAGAACATTCCAGAGTTACAGGATCGGGTTTGAGAGGAAGCCTTTCTTGTTGAGAGGGAGTGTTGAAAAGTGTGCAACAAGAAATGCTTGTTGAGATTGAGACAAGATGATGGAGCTTAGTGAAAAGAGTCGCCTTCACTAAGTGGGCCCGCAGGCTATTTTTGGCGCAAGTCTATTTTTAGACATATGGATCATGTCTATGGATTGCAGGTTGCTGTTTATGGATGATTGGTCAAGTTGGGAAAAATAGATGGACTTCTATTTTTGATGAAAGTGTGAGTGATCACAGTGTGAGTGATCAAAGTCTATTTTTAGACTAGCTGTCAAAAATATAAAAGTCAAATATTATTGTCTCATAATAATATCTGGACTATAAACTTGATCTTATTCTCTTGGAGCACTTCAGTTTGAGCTACAGAGGTGGCACATGCAGCTGTCAAAAGGAAATACGCTTTTCTTATGAGTCAGTTGAGTTGTTGCATGCATGACTTCAGTTAGAACTCAATCAGTTGAGTTTGGTGGAGTTGATGGAGTTGTGTTCAGTTTGACTTAGTTAAACTAGTTGTAGTTAGTCTAACTGCAGATAGACTAGTGATGAGTTGTTAAACTAATTATTAACTCATAATACAACTATAGAATACATCAGTTAACTCAGTTGCATGTCAGTGCATGTTCAGTTCAACAGGGACAAGTGGTAGAGAATCAGATTGCTATCAGTTGTGACTATAGTTGTGCACCAGATCTTGCACAATCAAGGGATTGAGTATGCCAATGAGTTTGCTAATGTATTTGCCCAGTATTGTAGCCTTTGCTCACGTCCAACAAAGTGTGAGTGATTATTTTGAGGTGAAATACGAGTTTGGGAAGTCATTCTCATCAGTTCTTGAGCAGGTATTGAGCAGTGGAGGCAGGCAAGCAGTGGAATAGATTTGGAGATCAGATCTGAGCTGTATTGTGTGTAACAGGTGGAGCTGGTACTGGATTGCTTGTGATAAGCATTGTACTTTGTAATGTTACATGTTCTCAATCATTAATATACAGATAGTTGGGGTTTTTAGCGAGATGCTTTCCCCGGGATACATAATGTGTTTATGAGTTTGATTGATGCTTCTATGTGTGCCTGTGAATGTTTCTGCTTCTGTAAATTGATGATCAACATAGAGGAGATTATGTATTATACATGTTCCGCTTATAATTGTATGATCAAGATAATCTCTGTGAATATGTGTTAAATTATTCAAAATTTCTACAGATGGGAGGATAGGACTAATGGGACATATGGTAGCAAGTCTCATGGAGGGCACAAGCTGAACAAGGATGACATAGTCAGAGATGGTAGGTTCTTGGATACACCTAATAGGAGAGGCAGTGGTTATGCATTCTACTCTACTTCTGGTACAGATAGGTATCATGGTCATCATCGTTATCATTTTTACAGGAGGAGTGAGAGGGGATACCTTTCGGATGAGTTCAACAAATACAAGCCACCTACATTTGATGGATAGTTGAAGAAACTAGAGGATACAAAGGCATGGTTTCTTGGAATGAATAATTTATTTGAGCTCCATGACTATACAAAGAACATGAAGGCCAAGATAGCTATTTGCAGTCTCAAAGGGAAAGGAAACATCTCGTAGGAAGAAATAAAGTGTGTAAGAGACATCAAGACAGAGGAGTGGAGTTGGCATGAATTCAAGAGACTCTTTAGGAAGAAGTACTTTTCATAAAGGTACTATGATGGAAAGGTCAAGGAGTTCTATGAGCTAAAGATGGGATCTATGACATATGAGGAGTACATGACTAAGTTCCTGGAGTTGTTGAGGTATGTGCCTTACCTCAAGGATGAGAAAACAAAAGTTTGGTGATTTATTAGTGGACTACCATTAGCAATCAAGGATCAAATTTAGTACGATGAGCCTCAGTCGCTATAGGAAGTCATTGGGAAGTTGAAGCACTATTATGAGAAATCAAAGCGTAAGACCGAGTCTAAGCAAGGTTGGAAAGGGAATGATAAGACTAAAGGAAAGTGGCCACCGAAGCGGGGAAGACCTTAGGATGCATGTGAGAAGGAAAATGTTGCTCCTTACAAGAAGTTTAATGCAGTTGAGAAGGGACATGGACCTCATCCTGGAGAGCATTAAAATACGAGTAGTGGTAGAGAATTTTTATAATGTTGGATATGTGGAAAGGATCATCGCGAGAAGGATTTTTTTTTATATCAGGGTGGTAGACCTTAGATCTATAATTCTCAGGAAGTCCATATAGTTGGGGATTTGGGTAAGAGCATTCCTAAGATCTATGCAACATTTCATAACAAGTAGGAGGATCCTAGACATCCATTATTGAGATGGAAGGTAATCTCTGTGATCGAGTTGTTTCCATTTTAATTTATCATGGATCTAATTATATTTATTTTAATCTTCACCTGGTGGATAAGTTTGGTTTGAGAAAAGAAGTGCATGTAGAGTCTTGGTTGGTGTAGTTGGATACGGGTACTAAGTAAAGAGTTCATCATTGGGTAAGAGATTGCGCATTTGAGCTGAATGGTATGCCTACATCAATAGATCTAAATGTACTTCCGTTGGGATCATACAATATGATTATGTGTATGGATTGGTTCTACCTTCACAGGACTAAGGTGGATTGTTATGACAAAGATATTAAGTGCTTGAATGATGATGAAGAGAAGAGAATCTTGCAGAGAAATAAGAAGCCTACATCAGTAAGAATGGTTATATCTATCTAGGCAAAACACACTTTCAGGAAAGGGTGTATATTGTTCACAGTGCATGTTTCCAGTGATAAAGGTAAGGATGTTAAGGATGCAAAAATCTTGAATAGGTATTTGGTTTTGCAACTATTTCAGGATGTGTTTCGAACAAATATTTGAGAGTTTCCTCCTCATAGGGAAGTGGAATTTTGTATTGAGTTGGTACCAAGGGAAACACCAACATCAAGGGCACCTTATTGAATGATAACTCTAGGGTTAGTGGGATTAAATTTGTTGTTGAAGGAAATGCTTGACAAGGGATACATTAGGCTAAGTGTATCGCCTTGGGGTGCACCAATGTTGTTTGTGAAGAAGGATGATACTCTTAGGTTGTGCATTGATTACATGCAACTAAATAGGGAAACCATCAAGAACAAGTATCTGTTGTCGAGGATTGATGATTTGTTTGATTAGTTGAAGGGAGAAACAATGTTATCAAATATTTATTTGATATCAGGATATCAATAGGTATGCATCGAAGAAGAGGACATCTATGAGACTGCTTTCCATACCATGTATGGGCATTATGAGTTTTTTGTGGTTCCTTTTGGTTTGACTAATGCTCTAGCTACTTTCATGTGTTTGATGAATAATGTGTTGTGTTCTTAAATGGACAAGTTTGTGATAGTATTCATTGATTATATATTGATATATTCTAAGAATGAGGAAAAGCATGTAGAACACCTGACAATAGTGTTAAGACTATTGAGAGAGCATCAGTTGTATGCCAAAATTACTAAGTGCAATTTATTTCAGAAGAAAATCAATTACTTGGGACATGTTGTTTCCAAGGAAGGCATAATAGTGGGCCCAAAAAATATCAAAGGCATCATGGAATGGGAAACTCCTAGGAATGTGGATGAGGTTAGATAATTCACGGGGCTTGTGGTTTATTACAGGAGGTTCATCATGAAATTCTCACAGATTGTCCATCCTATTACATCCTTGAAGAGGAAAAAAATAAATTTCAATGGATAGAGGAACATAAAGCAAGTTTTGAGCAGCTGAAGCCGTTGCTTACAAATTCTCCAGTTCTAAAGATTGCAGATCTATATAAAGAGTTCGTGGTGTGTACAAACGCTTGCAAGAGAGGACTTGGTGGAGTCCTGATGCAGGAGGAACATGTGGTATGCTATGAATCAAGGAAATTAAATGAGCACAAACAAAATGATGTGATGCAGGATCTTGAGTTGGGAGTGATCATTCATGCATTGAAGATGTGGATGAAATATCTCCTTGGCAAGAGGTTTGTGTTTATGATCAGTGATACTTATTTGACAAACCTTCTAGTGTCCTATTTTTTTCCTAGTATAGTTTTCTCACTCCTATCAAGGGTGATTTTTGACGAATTATATATATGGAATATTGATCACTTGATTGAGGAATAATGTTTTATATACATAGTTATATTTCCTTTTATGTTTATGTATGGCATATTGATCACTGGATTTGGGAACAATGTTTTATATAGTTATATTTCCTCTTATATGTGGTATCTTTGATTATCTGTATTAGATGGCTTTGGTTAGGTAAACATTATACATATGTTTCTCTTTTTGCATTTGATTTATGAAGAAGATGTATGACATGGATGGTGATCCAAGATTGAGACACATAGACCCATGGATGCTCATGGTTATGTGGAATAGATGGTTAATTATGATTTATGGATGATACATGATTTGTGTGATTATATATGTCTAATATTGTACTAAGAAGGATGTGGTAGGGGACTTGGTCATTTTCCAACAAGGATGTTCAATTATGAATGATTGTGGAAGTCATTTCTTCAAAACCAAAATGACTGTGGAAGTCATGCACCATTCTTGGTAAAATGTGATTAAATTAATTTCATTATGAAATTCATTTGATTCCTTTGATCTATGAGATTGTAATGTGTGTAGGTATTTGAATAAGACCTTACCAGCGAACCATCAGATGGGTAAAAGCTCACAATAAGAACCATAAGGAGAAACACAAAGTTTTAAAGCACAATAGATGACAAGGAATGTAAATTAGGGCATGGAGTCCTAAATCCAAGAAAGATAAAGACATGGAGTCTTGTATATTTAGGGCGTAGAGTCCTGAATATTTAAAAAGATCAAGTTATGGAATCTTGGATCTTTGGAGTAGATCAGGGCGTGGAGTTCTCAATCTACTAAGGCACATAGATGCATGAAATAGGGGTGCAAAATCTCTATTCTCCAAAAGAAAAATACCACTCATGGATGAATTTCCTTAAATAAAATTTCATTCTCACAATTCTGGAATGACTTTCTAAAAATAGAAAGTCATGTCTAGCATCTCAAGCATGACTTTCCAAAAATAGTAAATCGCCTTGCATAAATTGGTAATCAAGTGTAGTTGAAGGAAAACCACTTAACTTATCATTAATAAATCCTAATAGTTCAATCTTGACTGAATCCTCAATATTATTAATATTATTATTATCTTTTATGAGACTATGATATTATTATTAAAAAGGAATTACAAGTCAACTTCATCTCCTCAATCACTTCACACCTCTCTCCTTCATGACTCTCATGGCTCTATGTAACTCTCTCTCTCTTTTAAATAATACATTACACTCTATTTTATGCACTCATCAAAGAATGACATATTCCTTTTCACTCATTAAAAATATGTCATAAAATATTCCTCTTATGCTCTCTTTAATGCATATGTTACACTCTCCTTAACTAAGGCATGCATACCTCTCCTTAATGGAATAAGTTACACTCCTCTAAATGGAATACAATGCATGCATATTACTCCTTTATGACAAGAATTAGTTTCTCCTCCTATATATGAGTCTCATGTATTCTCACTTGGGTGTGGATTATGATACAAAGAGTGGAAGAGACATGAGGAAGATGGTGAGAGGGAGAGATATGGAGAGTAGCCAATTGCTTCCAAAATAAATATGAAATTCTTACTAAAATCCTAAGAGCTCTAGCTATTGAGGTTGGACATGAGTGGTATTGAGAGGAAGTGAAATTTTCTTCCTTAGTTTGCCTTCACAATCTCTCTACTATTGTCTTTTGGCACTGCTTGTGAGATTTTGTAGCTCAAGGGTTCCAGGGGGAAAAGTTCTTCTTGGATATGGTTGGGAGGAAAACCGGGTGGTTCACAATGAGATGGTAAGGATATTGGGGTTGGAGCATACTCTCATTGGAGATGGAGCATACTCCCATCATTTTTTGAGTTGTATAAATTCACTACCAGGTATGTTGACAACATTATATTGTGTTTTTTTGTAGTTCATTACATGGTTTTTGATTATTTTGTTGTTGAATGAAACTTAGATTCATATCAAATGCTGCACACTAAATGTTTAAGAAATATTGCAATAAGTATAATTTATTTTATTTAAGCTTTTTTTTGTACAGTTTCGTTGCAAGTTGATTGACAATAGGTCTTAATGGCTGAAGCATTCAGGCTGCAATGAGTTTTATGAAAACATATTAATAGCATATTTTTTTTTACATCTCCTTTTACAGCTGTAAATAAATTTTCACATTATATGTTTGACAGAAATGATAAATGAGATAGTAGGAATTTGTTTTTGGTTGTGGTTTTAACGAATAACATTTCTGGGAATTTTTGTTTCGATTCATCTTAACTTCAGGGGGTATCTATACCTTATGACCATGTCACGCCAACTTTGATTTCCAAAAATAGAGTTTCATAATCTAGTTCTTTAATCTGATATATTTTTGCAGATTTGTTGCTGCTACCTAATGGTTTGTTTTGTTGTTGTGATTTCCATGGTAATCTCTATTTGTGAAACCAACCTATTATATAAACTTGGAATTCTAGTTTTAAAGTCTCAGTGGTTAATACATTGATAGTTTAAATAACTTGTGCCTGCTTGTTTGATAGTTTAATAGTTAGCAGCTTGTTTTGTGACTGCTAAATATTGTTCAAAATTCTCCAATGGTTGTAGCTACATTGTTGCGAGCTATTTTTAAAATTTATTAAATGCTTATAGCCATTTATGTGCCTAAATTATTGTATATGCAACAATGAAGTTGGATGATAGTTCTACTTATGTATTATGTTCACTTATCGACATTACTGATGATGAAAAAGAAGTTATGTAATTTTAGATTCACATTAGTTAATTGTGGGAATCACCTTAAGGGTTATGGTTGTAAGTGTTTGAAAAAATGCCTCAATGGTTGTACATTTCATGCTTGCAAACTGTTTGACATGATGATTCAATGGTTGTAGCTAATTACATCTAAGAATTGTCTATAAATATGACTAAGTGAATTTAGGATTTGCAACCAAGGTGTTTCTGGAAATATCTCAATGAATAAGCATGATGATTCCATTGAATTAAAAATCCATGGAAGTAAAATTGGATAAGTGAATTGTTGTAATGTTAGCTCACATATGAATTCATAACAATTGGAAAGCATTCCTTTAGAAGTTGAATTATCTTGTTTTTCTTTCCTTTGTTTTACCAAAGAATTCATAGGCATATTATTTAGAATAAAATCAAATTAGTCACTCTTAACACATTTAGTTGCAATAGAATGAAAAATTAGCTTATTGGAAACTATGGTTTGTAAAGATTGATATTATTTATCCCACTAAAGACTCTATCATTTAAATGTGATTTTAAGCTTGAGAAGCAAGTATTATGGTTGTAAGTTTTGGATCTTGATGAACCATGACCCTGTAGCTTTGATGAGAAGATTAAAATTACCATGGGTTAGTTAGTTAGTATAAATTAGTGTGTAGTGTAAAGAATACTAATGATATATATATATATATATATATGACCTTGCATTAACTTTTACGTCTTAAAAACTTAAAATAAAATAAAATAATATTGCATTTTGAGTCAGCCTTAGTATAATATTGATGGTTGGTAAGGTGGGACCTTACATATGGTATCAGAGCCAAGTTAAAACTCTAGGACCTAGGGCTTGCCTACTAATATTTATTTACTTACCTGAATTTTTCCTTGGTCAGGTTAATTAATCATGGAGAGAACATCAAGGAGGAGAAAGGAAGTCTCATCTCCACCTCCCCAAGCTAAAGAATTTGAGAAAATATCCATCAGGGAAGTAAGGGATATGATGTTATCTTTCCAAAAGATGACTGAAGTCTTGATTAGTAGGGTTGGGGAAATCCTTCAGTGCCTGGTTCTTCATCTCAATCAGAGAGGCAATAAATACAATATGATGGAGATGTACATAGAGAGTTGGAAAAATTTAAGCCTTTTATCTTTAAGGGTACCACAAAAGGGGAGGTAGTAGAAGCTTGTTTGGAAAACATGTGCCTATGTTTTGAGTTGTGGAACTATTCTAGCAACCAAAAGAAAAAGTTGGCTATATACCAACTTAAGGAGAGTGCATTATTATGGTAGAGGAACTTAGAATCCCAATTGGGATACTCGACGTCTACCTTGACATGGGAATTATTTGAAGAGGAATTTTGAGCAAAGTAACTTTCTGCTGAATACCTGGAGAGGAAATTGAATGAGTTCCATGATCTTAAGCAAGGAACTAAGAAAACCTTGAATACGAAGTGCGATTCATGGAGTTGCTTAGATATTTTACCCATGTAAATACTGAAGCCCTCAAGGTAAACAAGTTTTTGTATGGGTTGAATCCTATTATAAAGGAAAAGGTGCACATTTTAAGCCATATTACGTTGCATGAGGCAGTGTAATAAGTAATTATAGTCGAGGAAGAATTTTTGGGGAACAAAGGTGGGGATAAAACCCCAAATATATCATTCCATGGGAAACCTCCTCGAAGGGGAGGCCAATATGTAAGATATAATTCAGGTGGTTTACATCATAAAGGATTTCAAAAGAATCATTCTTTTAATAACCAAAGAAATAACCCAAGGCAACATCTTCAACAAAGTAATGCTCGCACTCAAGAATCACCTAATAAAAGGGTCAAATTTATGAAAACTTCTCCCACTAATGGATGTTGGACTTGTGGAGGACCTCATTATGAGGATATTTCCCTGAAAACAAGACTGAAGCACAATCAGAGTAGGAAAAAGCCATTGCTAGAGATATGGGCCCATAGGATTCATGTAGTTGTGCAAAATCACCAAGTCGAGCATCAGTCTACAGTGCTTGAAGCATCCAGTAAGCTAAATGATATGGTTGTTACTATTTTGATTGATCCTAGTGCCACTGAAAGTTTTATTTCTCCTAATTCTTTATTGAAATGTAAATTGGTGGCAATAGAGAAAAATGATTTTAATAAGGTTGAGATGGCCTCAGGGTGATCTGAAAAGGTTGAATGCTTAGTGAAAGAGTTCCCTTTAGACTTGGGAGTGTGTGTCACAAATGTGAATCTTTATGTGACACCACTTGGTCACTATGATGTGATAATTGGGATGGATTGGCTCGAAGTCCACTGGGTTGTGCTTAATTGTTGAAGCAAAACCCTTCATTTTTTGAGTGATGAGGGCCAATCTATGGTTCTTCATGGGGAAAGGAGACATATTTATTTGAGACTTATCTCATTCTTGCAGATGGAGAAAAGTCTTAGGAAAATATGTCAAATGTATTTTGTAATGACTTTAAATGAGGGAGAGCTTTCATCCTTTGAACAATATCCTTTCCTTTCATAATTCTCGGATGTCTTTCCAGAAGAGTTGCCTGGTTTACCTCCAAAGCAAGAGATTGACTTCTTCATAGAGCTAAATCCTGGTACTGAACCTATATCCAAATATCCCTACCAAATGTATATTTTTGAACTTCATGAGTTGTAAGTGCAACTTCAAGAGTTATTGGACTAAGGTATGATTAGACCTAGTGTTTCACCTTGGGGAGCTCCTGTGATATTTTAAAAGAAGAAGGATGGATCTCTTCAACTCTATGTTGGCTACAGGCAATTGAATTGAGTAACTATTCAAAATAAATATCGTTTGCCTCGAATTGATGATCTATTTGATAAAATGAAGGGATCCACTGTATTCTCCAAGATCGATCTTCGATCTGGGTATCATCATCTTAGATTTAAAGAAGAGGATATTTCCAAAACTTCTTTTCAAACTAGTTTTGGTCATTATGAGTTTGTTATTGTTCCTTTTGGGTTATCTAATGCCCCATGAGTGTTTATGAGTATGATGAATGGTGTATTTTTGAAGTACTTGGACAAATATGTACAAGTGTTCCTCGATGACATCCTAGTCTATTCAAAATCCCCAGAAGAGCATGAGAAAGACCTAATATTGGTGTTACAATGCTTAAGAGAAAATAAAATTTATGCAAAAATGTCTAGATGTTATTTTTTCCAATCAAAAATCCATTATCTTGGACACATTATCTCTATTGAAGGCATTTCTATTGACCCAACAAAGTTCGATGCAACTTCAGAATGGCCAACACCCTCTAATGTGCATGAACTGCACAGCTTCATGGGTATGGCAGGATACTATCAGAGATTTGTGGAAGGGTTTTAAAAAATATCTAGCCTAATCACTTCATTGCTTAGGAAGAGAGTGCGATTTGATTGGACAAATGAGTGTGAGAAAGAATTTTCCAAGCTCAAACAATGTTTGACTATAACTCCGATACTTAAGGTTCCATAAATGGATAGACCATTTATAGTATGTATCGATGCATCAAAAGATGGATTAGGTGTGGTATTATCACAAGATAGTAGGGTGATTGCATATGCCTCTAGGAAGTTAAGGCTGCATGAGGAAAACTGCAACCCATGATCTAGAACTAGAAACTATAGTTCATGCCTTGTGACTTTGGCGACATTATCTAGTGGGCAAGAAATTTGAATTAAAAATAGATCACAGAGGTTTGAAACATATATTTACTCAAAGTGATCTGAATACTAGGCAAATAAGGTGGCCATAACACCTAAGTGAATATGATTTTGACATAACTTACATTAAGGGTACATTGAATAAAGTAGCTGATGCACTTAGTCTAAGACCACACATTTTTTCAGTAATTCCATTGAAGATTGATTTACGGGAGCACATCTAAGGGCACAAGATGTAGATGAATGGTGCAAGGAAGCTAAAGTTTCTCTTTATAGGGAGGGGGCTAAGAAAAGTAAGGTAGAAGGGTATTCTTGTGATGGCGACAATATGGTGAGATTCATGCAAAAGATTGTAGCTCCAGATCAAGATGGGCTTTGTGAGTTAATTTTGAAAGGAGCTCACCATGTAACATATATGGCTCACCCGGAAGTCCAGAAGATGTATGCAGATTTAAAACAAAATTTCTTTTGGGCAGGGATGAAGAAGGATGTAACAAATTTTGTGGCAAAATGTTTGGAACGTCAGCTAGTTAAAGAAAAAATGGTCATCCAGTAGGATTGTTGCTTCTGCATAACATTCTTGAGTCCAAATGGGAAGAAATATCTATGGAATTTATTGTTGAATTACCTGAAATAACCAAAAGGCATAACTCCATTTTTGTGGTGGTAGATAAACTTACTAAGAGTGCCCATTTTATACCTGTTAGAGATACTTACAACGCATCTGAAATAGCACAAGTATTTATCAAGGAGAATGTTAGACTTCATGGTTTTCCTAAGAAAATCATATCAGATAGGGCCTCTATATTTACAGGAAGATTTTGGACTAGTTTCCAGGGAGCCCTTCAGACATAATTAAATTTCAATACAACTTATCATCCAGAGACTAATGGTCAAACTGAAGAGTAAATCAAGTGTTAGAAGACATGCTTAGAATGTATGTGATGGATCAAAAATCTAAGTGGGAAGATTATCTTCCTCTAGTGGATTTTGCTTACAATAACAATTATCACTGCTGCCTTAGCATGGCATCTTATGAGCTATTATATGGAAGACCATGTAGAACACCTTTAAGTTGGGATAGATTAGAGGAAAAAAGCTCAGTAGGTCCTGAAATGCTTCAAGAAATGGAAGGATAAGTGTGTTGTATAATACAAAGATTAAAAGAGGCACATGATAGACAAAATATATATGATGATATGCATAGAGTGGATCATAGTTTCAAAGAAGGGGAATTTGTTTTTCTTCAAGTAAAACCTCAGAAAATCTCTATTAGGTTTGGGAAAGGATCTAAGCTCTCTCCTCAATTTGTTGGGACTTTTGAGATCATCGAAAGGGTTGAACCTATGGCATATCATCTTTCTTTACCACTAGTTTTTCATCGTATGCATGATGTATTTCATATTTTGGTACTACGTAAGTATGTTCTTGATCCTTCTCACATTTTAGATTGGCATCAATTACAGGTAATGGACGAAGGGACTCTAAAGGTAGAGCTAGTTTTCATTTTAGACCGTCACACTCGATAGCTCAGAGGTTGCATGGTGGACCAAGTAAAAGTCCAATGGGACCCATACAGTCCTAGTTCCACCACTTGGGAAGATGCATCTTCTATGTGTCTTGAGTTTCCTTTTTTTTTTAGTCAAACTTCGAGCCAAGTTTACTCCAAGAGGGGGAGTATGTAGTGTCCTATTTTTTTTCCTAGTATAGTTTTGCCACTCCTATCAAGGGTTATTTTTGACGAGTTATATATATGGCAGATTGATCACTTGATTGAGGAATAATGCTTTATATACATAGTTATATTTCCTTTTATGTTTATGTATGGCAAATTGATCACTGGATTGGGGAACAATGTTTCATATAGTTATATTTCTTCTTATGTGTGGTATCTTTGATTATCTGTATTAGATGGTCTTGGTTAAGTAAATGTTATACATATGTTTCTCTTTTTGCATCTGATTTATGAAGCAGGTGTATGAGAATGGTGATCCAAGATTGAGATACATAGACCCATGGATGCTCATGTTTATGTGGACTAGATGGTTAATTATGATTTATGGATGATACATGATTTGTGTGATTATGCATGTCTAATATTGTACTAAGTAGGATGTGGTAGGGGACTTGGTCATTTTCGAACAAGGATGTTCAATTATGAATGATTGTTGAAGTCATTTCTTCAAAACTAAAATGACTGTGGAAGTCATGCTCCATTGTTGGTAAAATGTGTTAAGTTAATTTAATTATGAAATTCATTTGATTCCTTTGATCTATGAGATTGTAATGTGTGTAGGTCTTTGAACAAGGCTTTACCAATGAACCATCAGATGGGTAAATTCTCACAATCAGTACCATAAGGAGAAACATAGATTTTCAAAGCACAATCGATGAGAAGGCATGGAAATTAGGGCATGGAGTCCTAAATCCAAGAGAGATAAAGATGTGGAGTCTTGTATATTTAGAGCACGAAGTCTTGAATATTTAAAAAGATCAAGTTGTGGAATCTTGGATCTTTGGAGTAGATTAGGGCGCAGAGTCCTCAATCTACTAAAGCATGGAGATGCATGAAATGCGGGTGCAGAATCCCTATTATCTAGAATAAAACTTCCACTCACGAATGAATTTCCTTCACTAAAATTTCATTCTTACAATTTTTTAATGGCTTTCTAAAAATAGAAAGTTATGTCTAGCATCTCAAGCATGACTTTCCAAAAATAGTAAATCACCTTGCATAAATTGGTAATTAAGTGTAGTTGAAGGAAAAAAAACTTAACTTATCATTAATCAATCCTAATAGTTCAATCTTGACTGAATCCTCAATATTATTAATATTATTATTATCTTTAATGAGACTATGATATTATTATTAAAAAGGAATTACAGGTTAACTTCATCTCCTCAATCACTTCACACCTCTCTCCTTCATGAATCTCATGGCTCTATGTAACTCTCTCTCTGTCTTTTAAATAATACATTACACTCTATTTTATACAGTCATCAAAGAATGGCATATTCCTTTTCACTCACTAAAAATATGTCATAAAATATTCCTCTTACGCTCTCTTTAATGCATATGTTACACTCTCCTCAACTAAGGCATGCATACCTCTTCTTAATGGCATAAGTTACACTCCTCTAAATGGAATACAATGCATGCACATTATCCTACTTTATGACAAGAATTGGTTGCTCCTCCTATATATGAGTCTCATGTATTCTCACTTGGGTGTGGATTATGATGCCAAGAGTGGAAGAGACTTGAGGAAGATGGTGAGAGGGAGAGATATGGAGAGTAGCCAATTGCTTCCAAAATAAATATGAAATTCTTACTAAAATCCTAAGAGCTCTAGCTATTGAGGTTGGACATGAGTGGTATTGAGAGGAAGTGAAAATTTTCTTCCTTAGTTTTCCTTGCAAATCTCTCTACTATTGTCTTTTGGTACTTCTTGTGAGATTTTGCAGCTCGGGGGTTCCAGGGGGAGAAGTTCTTCCTAGATATGGTTTGGAGGAAAACATGGTGGTTTACAATGATTTGGTATGGATATTTGAGTTGGAGCATACTCTCATTGGAGATGGAGCATACTCCCATCTTTTTTTGAATTGTATAAATTCACTGCCAGGTATGTTGAAAACATTGTCTTATGTTTTTTTTTCTAGTTCATTACATGGTTTTTTCTTATTTGGTTGTTGAATGAAACTTAGATGTATATTAAATGCTGCACACTAAATGTTGAAGAAATATTGCAATAACTGTAGTTTATTTTATGTGTTTTTTATACAGTTTTGTTGCAAGTTGATTGACAACAAGTCTTAATGGTTGAAGTATTCACGCTGCCATGAGTTTTACGAAAACATATTAATAGCATAAATTTGGTTTTTCCTTCTCTTTTTATAGTTGTAGATAAGTTTTCACATTATATGTTTGACAGAAGTGATAAATGAGATAATAGGAATTTGTTTTTGGTTGTGGTTTTAAAGAATCATGTTTATGAGACTTTATGTTTCGATTCATCTTAACTTCAGGGGGTATCTATACTTATGGCCATGTCACCCTAACTTTGATTTCAAAAAATAGAGTTTCAGAATTTGGTTCTTTAATCTCGTATATTTTGTAGATTTGTTGTTGCTTCCTAGTGGTTTGATTTTTCTATTTTTTTTTAACTGTGATTAACCTAGTAATCTCTATTTATGAAACCAACCTATTATGTAAACTTGGAATTCTAGTTTTAAAGTCTCAATGGTTAATAAATTGATAGTTTAAATAACTTGTGATTGCTTGTTTGATAGTTTAATAGTTAGCATCTTGTTTTGTGACTACTAACTGTTGTTCAAAATTCTCCAATGGTTGTAGCTACATCGTTGTGAGCTATTTGTAAAATTTCTTAAATGTTTATAGTCTTATGTGCCTAAATTGTTGTATATGTAGCAATGAACATGGATGATAGTTCTACTTATATATTATGTTCACTTATTGGAATTACTGACAATGAAAAATAAGTTATGTAATCTTAGATTCATGTTAGTTAATTGTGGTGAAATCACCTTAAGGGTTTTGGTTATAAGTTTTTGACAAAATGCCTCAATGGCTGTACATTTCATGCTTGCAAACTGTTTGACATAATACCTCAATGGTTGTAGCTAATTAAATCTATGAATTGTTGTAAATATGACTAAGTGAATTTAGGATTTCCAACCAAGGTGTTTCTGGAAATATCTCAATGAATAAGCATGATGATTCCATTGAATTAAAAATCCATGGAAGTCAAATTGGGTAAGTGAATTGTTGTAATGTTATCTCACATATGAATTCATAATCATTGGAAACAACTCCTTTGGAAGTTGAATTATTTTGTTTTTCTTTCCTTTGTTTTACCAAAGAATTCATAGGCATATTATTTAGAAAAAAATGAAATTAGTCACTCTTGAACACATTTAATCGCAATAGAATGAAGAATTAGCTTATTGGAAATTGTGTTTTTTAAAGATTGATATTATTTATCCCACTAAAGACTATATGATTTAAATATGATTTTAAGCTTGAGAAGCAAGTATTATGGTTGTAAGTTTGGATCTCGATGAACCATGACCCTGTAGCTTTGATGAGAAGATTAAAATTACCACGAGTTAGTTATTTAGTAGAAATTAGTGTGCAGTGTAAAGAATACCAATAAAAAATAAAATAAAAATAAAAATAAAAAGTAAAAAAATATAGATATATGACCTTGCATTAACTTTTACGTCTTAAAAACTTAAAATAAAATAAAATAATATCGCATTTTGAGTCAGCCTTAGTATAATATTGATGGTTAGTAAGGTGGGACCTTCCAAACCTAATATGAATTCTAGGAAAGCTAGATGGTTAGCCATGCTCAGTGAGTTGACTTGAGATTAGATACATTAAGGGAAAGGAAAAAAAAGTTGCAAATGCTCTTAGTAGAAGAGTGCAGGTAAATCACATTACAACTATGAGTTCATATGGGACAGATTTATAGGATCAAATCTTGAAGGAAGGAAAATAGGATGACATATACCAACAACTTAAGCACATGCTATAACAACAAGGTACACGTGATCAAGATTTGGATTATCACCTTACGGAAGATAGTTTGGTGAGATTCAGGGACTGGATTTATGTGCTGAATAACAGTGAGCTCAAGAACCTTATCATGAGGGAATTTGATGTCAAGCCATATTTAGGTCACCCACGATATTAGAAGACATTGACATATGTGAATAATTTATACTACTAATTGAATTTGAAGAAAGAGGTAGTTGACTTTGTCACAAGGTGTTTGGATTGTCAACACGTAAAATAAAAGTGCAAGCATCTAGATGGTTTATTGTAGTCAATTCTAATTCGAGAGTGGAAATAGGAGGTCGTTTACATGGAATTCATTACAAGTTTTCCGAATACATATAGACAACATGATTCCATCATGGTTTCGGTTGACAGGTTGAAAGTAGATCACTTCATTCTAGTGAATTCTACTAATTTAGCTAGTGAGGTAGCCCAAGTATTCATCAGAAATATAGTGAGATTGCATGGCATTCCTAAGAAGATTGTTTTCGATAGAGATGCTAAGTTCACTTCTTGGTTCTGGAAGGAGTTGTTTGGATGTTTGAGGACAAAGTTGGATTTTAGTACAACTTATCATCCACAAATAGATGGAAATACATAGAGGGTTAACAAGATTTTTGAGGATATGATAAGGATGTATGTTATGCACCAGCAAAGGAAGTGGGAAGAGTATCTTCACTGGTATAGTTTATGTACAATAATGGGTATTAGGAGTCCTCGAGGATGTGGACATTATAGAATGTCCACTACCTAAGGATGTGGTTGATATTAGGTCTTTCATGGTAATCATAGGTTATTACAGAAGGTTCATAGAAGGATTTTAAAAATTACCTTGCATAATCACTTATTTATAGAAGATGGGAACTAAATTAGCTAACCCCAATAAAGACTTTGCAATCTATATTGATTCTTGTAAATAAGAATTGTGGGGGGAGTGTTAACACAATAAGGTCATGTGGTAATCTACGAGTCTCAAATATTAAAGACCATGAGAAGGAATATGCTACCCATGATTAGAACTAGAAGTTATTATCCATGCCTTAGAAATGTGGAGGCATTATCTAATAAGGAGGAAATTCTAGCTAAAAATAGAAAATGTCCATTTAAAATTTGTGTTTGATAAACCAAATGTAAAATCTAGGAAAGTTCAGTGGTTGGAATTCTTTACTGAGTATGATTTCTAAATAATACACATTAAAGGAAAAGAAAACAATTAGCAAATGCTCTGATCAAAAAACTAAATGAAGTTCGTGTTATTTTTGCAAGTAGTTGGTAAACAAATTTGACTGAAAAAGTGAGAAAATTTGCATATTTTCATCGAGAATATGTTAAAATAAAACAGAATATTTAAAAATATAATTCACAAGATGATAAAGAGAATGTTTTTTTAGTTAATGATGCAGATTTTCTGATGTATTTTTTGTCCTTGATGAACTACATAAAAAGCTTACAATTGGACATCCAGGCTATTTGAAGCTAATAACCATATTGCGAAAATATTTTTATTGGCCTAAAAAGAAGTAAAAGCCATTATAATATGTAGAAAAATGTTTAGAATTTCAATAGGTTAAAGCTTCCCATCAAAATCTGACTGTATTATTACAACCTGTACCCATTTCATAATGGAAATGGGAGGTAATATGCATGGATTTCATCACTAGTTTTCCAAAAAAAAAGAGACAACATGACTCTATAATGGTCGTGGTAGACAAAATTAGTAAGGAAGCACATTTTATAACTATAAATTCTACATTTAAATACATTAAAATAGCATAAATATTCATGAAAGGAATATTTAGATTACATGGTATGCGTGAGACTATAATCTCAGATCAAGATGCAAAATTTCCTTAAGGGTTTTCAAAGGGTTTATTTGAGGGCATGGGTACAAAACTAACATTTTAACATAGCTTATCATCCTCAAACTGATGGTGAAATAGAAAAGGTCAAATAAATTCTAGAGGATAGACCGAGAATGTATGTCATGGATAGGCCAACTAAATGGGAAGGCTATCTACACTTATTTGAAACTGCATGTAATAATGGTTATCAGAATTCATTAAATATGAGTCTTTTGAGGTAATGTACGAGATACAATGTAAAAATCCTTTGAGTTGGGATCATCTTGAAGATAAGCTAGTTTTATAACATATATGCTTAAATAAATGGATGAAATAGTTAAACAGGCGAAACAAAATTTGAAAATAGCTTAGGATCATCAAAAGTGTTATGCATATTTGAAGAGAGCTCACAAAGAATTTAATGTGGGCGACCACATTTATCTGAAATTTAAACCCAAGAAGAGTAATCTTTGACTTCACAGTTGCATCACATTATCACCTAGATATTGTGGAATTTTTGAAGTGTTAGCAAGAATAGGCTTAATTGCTTATTAGCTTGCTTTTCCAGTAAGCATAAAAGGTCATCATTTATTTCATAAGTATTTATTAAAGAAATATGAACATGATCAAACTCATATAATTGATTGGAATTTTGTGTAGGTAGAACTAGAGGAGAGTTCCTGGAAGAACCTTTATGCATAGTAGACCAGAGGGAAGCCACACTCTGGAATATAATTATATCCCAAGTTAAAGTTAAGTGGAAACACTTCAGCCCAAAAGAGGAAACATGGGAATTTGAAGATGCTTTTAAAGAAGCATATCCATCCTTATTTTGAGCATGGGTCGAATTGCAAAATTCTTCAGTGGACATCGGGTCAGTGTTAAGCTCAAGCAGGGATGGATGTGATATCCCATAACTTAGAGTTTATTTGTAAATTTGTATATGTCAAGTTACTAGTTTTACTAAATTTAAGACTTATTTGGGACTAATTTATCAATATTATGTCACTGATAAATATTGACTGTAATTTTTTTTTCTTATTTTGTTAATTGAAATCTAGAAAATAGTTCTAAAGCTACACTTGGCTACAAGTTAATAATGGAAATTAATTACCCTTTGTGAATAATACCTAGGAATCTAATATGAGGATTATATTATTAAATGTTGAAAAGTGATTGATCAATAATTTTCCCAAATAAAAAGAACATTGTCTTTGGGAGTTGCAGAAGTCGATCTCATTAATGAGCAAGTAACCACCTACTACTCGGTGGATGAGGTAGAGGTGGTTACTAACTAACAATTATTTTGAAAAAAGGTATGTTTTCTTGTCCTTTACTAGCTAAAGACTCACACAATACATAACTATGACTAAGAAGGATAGGAAGAAAAAAAGAGAAAGAATGGAGAAATTGACTTGTAGACCTTGGAGCTCGGGCGAACCCTTTGAGGAAAAGGAGTTAAGGTTGGGTGAAGCCTATTTTCTAAAATATAATTGACAAGTCAATATTTTAGCTTTATAGTATTTTAATGTTCGTTAATTGTTAAATTATTTTATTTATGCAAGTATTGTATACATGAAGTTTTTTATGTATATATGTAATCAAAGGAGAAAGATCATAGAAATTTCTTCATTGAATATTAGATATGATTTAGGAAACCGCATATTCAAAAATAATGAAATTATGAACCATTTTTACATATGAAGAGAAGTATCAACTTGTTTATTACAAAGTTATTTTTGTTAAAAAGTATCTTGTAAATAAACAATTATCAACAGTTGGACAATATCAAATTTGTTTTAGGAATTTAGTATAATTATTAACAAGTCCAAACTAGAGACCATATGTTGAAGATAAAATATAGAACTGGTAGAGTAGAAAAAGTTAGTAGTATTTTTCTTGTCATAAATAAGTATGGTTATACAAGAGTATAACCTCAATATAATGGAAAAATCATGAGTAATGTCCAAAGAAAGTTTACACTATTAGTAAATAAGGAAAGTTTGAGTCATGACCTTACACTAGAATTTAAACCTCAAAGAATAGAATGGATTTTTTAGAGAAATATAGGAAAATGATCATTATATAACAAAGAGAATGCAAACAAAGGAAACAACCAAATTTTTTATAGCTTAAATTAGAAAGGAATAAGAACCCAACAATGGGTTAAAACCCTTGTAAATGTTATATTTAAAAATTCTATGAACATACTATAGACATGAAGGGTTTACCAAATGTATATTAATAATACATGAAAATACAAAGAAATGTACGAAGATAAACTGTTTAATTCCAATATCAAGTTAGTTACAAATTTTAACCATTTGGAATTAACAGTCAATATTACAAAAATACAATACCAAATATTAGGAAGAATTTGTTTATTATAAGGTTTAAAAGACCAATAAAATATTACAAATGGAATATCACTAATACAAAAGGCTTTCATCCTTGGTATTTTCGTGAAATCAATAGGGAAAAAATTGTCACGACAATACACTCTAGTTAAGGAAAATAGTCCAAAGTGACTTCCAAGAAATAATATGTTTACGAGAGAATGAAATGTTAGAGAAGAAGTGACCAAGGGTGCATGCTTGTCGACTTGTATGAGAAGGAGGTCAAACCCATCAAGGAAAGTTGAAATTTCTTGGTTCCTTATTCGAACTTAGGGAAGGAGTATGTGAGTATTAAACATCAAGTTTCAACATACCTGGAAACCCTAATAAAACAATAAAATGTGAGTTAAAGCCTATTGAAGGCAGATAATTCTAAATAGGAATAAAAGAACTTTGACAAGGAGAAAATACTCTTCGTAGCTAGTGTAACCAAGTAAAAAGAGTCTTGTATCAGA